>JAVRXN010000014.1:30932345-31327345 GCA_033556935.1 Timema podura
TACCTTTAATTGTGGGAGGAGAGAGTGGAAAATCATTTAGGGAAAAGCATCCTCGGTGTAGCCAGCTGGACTACATTATCAGCAGTCCAGTCTATTATGATAGTGACGCCTAAGGAGGAAACTCGCTACGAACGGCTAGCACGGCATGACATGGCACGACACGGCACGACACGGCACGACACGGCACATAAACGGAATGACCTGAATGCTTCCCTGAGCATTAATTCTGATTTGCCTCAAACAACCAGTACGTCTGTGACCACGAGGAGGTGAAGTTGTTTGTGTATACTAAGCAATTTTGAGACATATGAAAGTACAAGAAAAATTCCGTCTCTACTTATAAGAAATCTTGGAAAAGATGATGGAATTGATTATTTTTCCTCCTCTTCTTAAATATTTCATGCATCCAGAAACTGAGTTTATAGCACTTTTTTTTTCCCACGCTCTTCGTCCTTCACACAAACTGCACCCATTATTATTACTTCCTCTTCAGATGAACTCTATTGAAATTGGACTTGATAGGAGTTTCTACAAACGTTTTGGCTGGTCTGTTGCCGTGCTAGCCGATCATAGTGGATTAACTACTAGCTGTTCTGCGCCGTGCCACACCGTGCAATGCCGTGGCGTGCCATTCTAGCTGTTCATGGTGGGTTAGTAACGAGCCTTGGTGTGCTGTGCCGGCTGTTAATATTGGGTGTCCTCCTTAATAGACTAATCGTAGTTTTGTCCAAACATAAGAAGGGCAGCCTAAGTGGTGTGGCCTATGTGTTCTGGCAAGTCTTATTTGCACTTTTGGTTATTTAATCTAATAGATTAAAATTATTAGAGTAAAGTTTGAGATTATAAGCCAGAACTAGCTGGTCGAGTGGATGATAAACTAATTTTGGAAATATCCTATCACTGGTCGCGTGGTATAAGCCGCCATTCTAGTAATACACCTGATTGATAGTGCCAAACAGATTGGGTTTCGAATCACAGTAGGGTGGTTTGTTCAGATTCAAACCCTTCCTGGATCAGAATCGGAAGGCTTTTTTTTTATCACCTGTTCAGGTTATATTCACATAGCACTGTTTTACCATTTTTTTTTCCATAAAAATGTCTTCCTTATGTATGATACATCTTTATGAACTGTTTTTATACGGTTTATAGATATGTCCTCAGAATATTACTATCACCCTCAGTTAAAATGAAACACTTAATTAAAAATCTAATATTTTTTATCCACATATGAAACCAAAATTACTTTATAAAATCAATGAACATATTTTTTCTTAATTTAGCTGATTTCTTCCATTTATAATTAGTCACGGGCACATCCCTGATAAGACTCCAGGAGCTATCTGCCAACTTGTTAAAACTCCACTACCATTGGTACAGTTTTTCCATAACAGCAATATCTTGATTAAAACGCTCTATAAGCTCGTCACTAACTTGTGGGAAGAAATCAAAAGGTAAGCGTAAAAAGTGGCATGTTGCATCCCGTTGTTTCATATGACTGAAGGAGTTTTCCCAAAATTTCTTGTTTGCTGTCTTCTTTATTGTTTCCAAGAAACTGATGGATGCATCATTGATTGCTGTAGACCTACAAGCTAATAATTCAACTTCATTCGGAGTAGAATCAAAAGTTTTATCTGTGGTAAGTTTTCTTATCTGTGGACCAGCAAAAATCGCTCCTTTTACCTTTACTTCACTCAAGTGGGGGAATTTCTCCTGCAGACATAAAAAAAAAACACAAGAATATCCTTTTGCATGGCCTTGACAAAGTTTTTTACTAAACAAAGTTTTATATGAAGTGGCTATAAGAATACTTTTGCTGCATCAACTAAAGGATGGTATAAAACTTTTTTTTCCCTTGGGTCAGTTTGTGACGTTAATTCTAAAGTTTCACTGAGCAGTACTGGTCCTTGGCTCAGCTATCCATTCACAAATAAAGCAGCAATACTTTTTATGTCCCATTTGCATGTCTTACAAGATTGCTGTAGCTTTAGATCACCACATAAATGGCCTGACAATGCTTGTTGTATTTTATTTTGTCAAGTAAGTTTTCCATGTTTTCATAATTTTACTTCATATACAATGCCTAAGCAATTGGTATGGAGGGATGTTTGTTACCACTGTAAAAAATAACTACTTTTAGTATATGCTTTAATGAATAAATAAAAAGTCACCACTCATCAATATTGTGATTTGACCTACTGCAGTTATGAACATATCAATATATGTACAGTAAGCCACATCAGCATCTGAAGCAAAATACTGAGCAATATCTTTTTGCCAGAATATTGAGATAGTTGTAATCTTCTGCAGCAGATTACAGCCTTGTAATCGTGATCCCAACAATTCAGCTTGACTCTTATTTAAGTTAAAGTCCCCTACTATGTCGTGGAGCTCACCCTGGCTGATAATATGTGGTTTATTTTATGTAAAAGGCTGAAAGTCTGGATCGTGTATGTCCTGTTTCATAGATACCAGCTCATACTTATTGTTGCCATCACAATGGTCCATGTTTCGGGTGGTTTATGAACTGGCAGGTCTTGACTGTGAAACACTGGTTTTATGGCGAAAGGCAATGATGGATATTGTCGACTATGTTTAAATTTCAAAATTCAAGTTATCTTAGCTAAACAGAAGTAACGATCTGTCAAATTATATATTTGCTCTCACCAGACCATTGGCATAGCAAACGGCATATATTCCCGAGAGACTTTCAACCATCCTCTCAAATACACTGCACAGCTGTTGTTACAGACAATGTGAGGAGCCGAAGCTTTATACTGGTCTCTTATTTTGCACCCAAAGTAGAATTTATATGATTTCTTATTTAATGATGTTATAGTCTTGTTATTGGATTTTATAGTATAGTTATCAAACACGTAACAAAAACTGCCTACATCACTTTCACACTTTCTGGGCATAATAAAACACAGTACTCACTCAACCACTGATTGTAAGGACACTGAATTGTTGAAACAAATGGTTTTAGTGATGCCACAACAATTTGGTGATGTAAATAACAGTGAAAGCCATTAAAAGATTCAAAAAATTATTTATATTTCAACTCTTTCAGTAACTTGTTGTATAATCAGTTTCATAAAACTAATGAACACTTCACTGAATCAGTTGAAAAGCTATTTGTTGTTTGAATATGCTTTGTTCCTATAAAATAGCTATCATCTGACTCAATATCTGAATACATCATCCTTATAAAACAAGCCTCTATTGGTTCTTTAACGTGCCAATAGAAAAATAAAAATAAAGTGATATAATTTGTTTTTAATATAATTCAGTAAAATTTAAATAATTATAATGAAGTCTAAGACAATTCACAGGAATAAATAAACAAGACAATTATTTAATCACTATTGATTGACATTATTAAACACTGCATTTTTGATTATTTTTCTAAAACCTGTGAGTGATAGCAAAATTTTCTGTGCTATCGACATTTTTCTTTTTGATTTTTTCTAATACGTGGATAATAGCAAAATAATTCTCTTTTTAAATCGATTAACAACAGTAAAAAAAACCCATTGAAATCATGTATCATCAGGAAACAAAAATTATGTATAACAATGTAATTACTATAATGGAGTAGAGATCAGGAAGGAAACATTCTAGAGGTAATCTACCAGCATTTGCGTGGAAGGAGAGTGGGAAACTATTTTATGAAAAAACACCCTTAGATAGATTCGAGAATTCGAACCTCGATATTCCCGTCATCAGCAGGCCAGTCCAACACAAGAGTGACGCCTTAGACTATTCTACCACTGAAGCGGATGACTATTCACTATAAAACTTACCAATATTACTTAATCAACTATTCAGTTTACTAACAGAATATTTCAAAAGTTTAAGTTTTTCGAAATTCAAATAGCCTACTGATTACTAGTATTCAGAAAAATCTCAATTTCAAATAAATTAATAAATTTTATTCTAAGAAGAGTTTATACCGCGAGTATAAATCTTATTCTACTTTTGACATGTAATTTTTTTTTCTATTCTTTACATAATTTCATATCACAATCCAAGCTGATCCTGCCTTCATACTTCCTTCCGGCGTAACCACACACAAGTCTTATTCTTAGCGAAACCTCTATTCTGCATGGAAAGCAGTCCCTGGGCAAAGGAAGCAACGGAGGAAAAATAAGTCAATAGAGAAAACGTAAGAACATGTAAGAAAAAAAAAGAAAGGAGAATTTGGTCTTGTAGGAGAATAAAACAGATTTTTATGTTAGACGGGCTAGTATTTGAGATTCTCACTGAAACTGAAGCGGCAGAACAAGAAAAAGATAGAGAGGGTGGGAAAAGGAATGAGAAAATTTAGGAGGAGAGAATCTTGACACTTGATGTCACTTCCATTCTAACCAATGACCAAGTCTTGAAATGTTCAGGGAGTGGCCATCTTTTTGTGTGCGTTCGCCGTCTGGGGGAACATTCAAACTTCTGTTTCGTATGGGCTCGGACTACTGCTTGACCAGGAGACAAAAAAATAAAGGAGTAACGTACAATGGCGTGGTGCTTCTAGTCTATTGGTTGAAATATCGTAAAAAATTGATTCTTAGCATATTTTTAAAAGTTAAAATAAAAACTATTCATAATATTAATGATATAGTACAGCACGGGTTGATTCAAGAATTGATATCACGTTGATAAATGACCAGTCCTGTCACTACCAACTGTCCGTTTGGGATTTCACACCTGACGTCAGCTAATATGACACGAGATAAAATTGGTAATGTAATTTAAATGCATTATAATTTTTTTTAAGAGAGCATAGAAAACCAATCACTTATAAAAAAAACCTCTCATTGCAACTTGAGGGGAGTGAGCCTCCACCACCCGCGTCATAGTCAGAAATGCCAACTACTACCAATTATGCTAGTTTTAAAACTAAATTTTTAGAAAACTGATAATCAGATCATACTTATTTCTAACCAAATTAGTTTTTAGAAATATATCAAACAATTTTTATAACATTACTGTAATATTTAAATTATCCTTTAAATAAAGCCGACTTTAGAATATATTTATCATTTATAGTTAGCTATATTATATTTATAATGACACGAGCATAAATTTCAAACTGTGCTGTAACAAAGAGTTTTTCAATTATTTGCTACAGTTTTTTACTCAAAATTGTGGTCAGACAGAAGAGTGTTTTTTTTCTCCTTCATCGACACGTGGTATTTCTTATTGGTTCACAAGTTGGCTTAATTTTTCAACTAATTAGGAAATCAGGAATATAAACAAATTCACCTCATCTATTGATTGTACGACTCTCTTAATCAAGTTGTAAGGTAAATAAACTAAATAAAAGTCTACAAGTTTCTACAATGCTTTGGTTAACCACTGACAATAAGTAGAGACACATGCAACTCACATGATATAAAAAGTTAGTGTGTTGCTGGATGCTACACGGATTTATCGACTCGAAAGAATGACATTTTTATTGAAAATGTGGGCTTGTACAATTAGGCTGACCATACAAAGTACAGTGGAAAGCGTACTTGTTCAATAAACAAGTCTATTTTATTGGTTAAGTTATTTGAAAAGGGGTATTTAAGCTCTCCTAGAACCTGTCTCTCGTCCCTAGAGATTAGTGTTAAGATACACTGGCTCAGACTTTAGAAGAAAACTGGTTTTTTTATCTCGGGGATGCACAGAAGAATGTTGTGTTTGTGTAAGGGTACATTCCATCTGTAGACACTTAAGGAGGGGTGAAAGAGAATGTTAAGATTAGTGTTTTTTTTTCACATAAACACATTTTTTGGTCAAATTAAATTAAATATATTTTCAATAGATACATTTAGTTTCATTTTCTACACATATTAATCTCAAAAGTTTTTACATATCTGCAATAGGTATTGTGTAATTTGAACATGAATTTTTATTTTCCATAAAATAATTTTACTGCAATTTTCATGGTACCTATTCAAATATTGTTGATATTACTTGGTGTAGAAATTTAAACTAAACGTATTTACTGAATACAAAATTTTATCTGTATATGCCAAAAAAAGGTTTGCTGTCGTAAAAACTTAAAAAACTCGGACATTTCCCATGTATTTCCATCCCAACCTGGAAATACTAATTTGGACCCATAGACCGTATGAATTCGGCCCCATGAACCAACCAAAAACTTTCCATCTCATTTTACAAATACTTAAAATCGTGTTTTGCCTTGTATTAGGCTAGGATTGTTTGCTTATGATTGTGATGTGCCATAGGTTAGGCTGTGTTAGGTTAGGTATAGACCCATTCCACAACCTCCAAGATACAGAGTCGCGCTACAGACGTTCAGAAATTCGGCATCATTTAAGAAGAGGTTTGTTATTTTAAAATATGGCTCATGCCACAATGGAGGTGAATTGTATTGCTATTATTATTTGAGTCGTATAACTTACACTTTCTAAACCCTAGGATTATATAAGAACACGACTTGTAATCTAAATTAGATATAGAAGAGACAAAATCCAGTACTCCGGCCATTAATTCATCATTGTGAAATGAAAAAACCCAATTTCACACACAATAATTATTTTGGCCATACCAGAAATTGAACCTGGGGCCTTGATCTCAGTAAGTAGACTCACTATCAACTTAGTAAAGGTGTAACATGTCAGAAAATAATAAGTTTTTAATATTAAGTTTAAAAATTATTTTTTAAAAGCTGTTTGGAAAATTTAAAAATTAGATTCTTTTCAACATAGTTTTACGCAAAATGAAAGTAAATAACTGGAAACATAGATCTATGACCTTACTAAACTAAATAACGTAATTTTTGATAAGGACACGACAGCTTATTTTGTATGGATATTTGAGAATTATTTTAATGTTTTATAGATTTATTCCCATGAGAAATATTAAAGTGTGACGATATTTCCTTTCAATTAGGTCAAATTGACGGTGCTAGGATTGGTAGTTTAGTGTTAAGTTTTAGTTTATAAGTTTGTTAGCCATGTATTAATATGGGCTTATGTTTATCAGTTAAATACTTAAAGAATAATAAATTACTCATCGTAATTAATTAGTACCCGCACGAGGACAAAGGTTTCAGTTTTGTTCGAATTCTTGCCAGGTTCAGTGAGTTTTTATCCTTAATGAGTTTCTACTCTTCTTTCATGGACATGTGGGTTTATTTTTATCTAAACTTTGCCTTAATTAGACCACTGTCATTAGTGTAAACTATTTGGGTAGCTGGAACGGGTACTTAGTTAGACACGCAGAACGCGAAAAAACTAAATAAGGTAAATACATATGAATGCATCTAAAATTTTTGTGAGACGCCTACAGGACGAACGTCGAATTATGATTCGATATAGTTCATCAATATGAAATTAGAAGTATGGCCTTTAACTTATTGGTAAATGAATGGTATAATTCCTGAATGTTTTGATTGTTCGGTATAATCCATTTAGGTTGAGAACATAAAAAACAAACTATACATTCATTATTTACCCGCTTCAATGGTCGAATTGTTTTAGGCAGTGGTTCTCAAATTGTGGTCTGCGGACCACTGGTTGTTGTTATTATTATTATTATTATTATTATTATTATTATTATTATTATTATTATTATTATTAGCACCGCGTCTTACTACCCGTTCGGGTTATACGCACTTACGCTAATGTGCAATGGTAGGGTGATTGTGAGATGAAATGGAGGACCTACAGTTTAACGTGGAATCCGAACCACGGTAGAGGCCTGGCATTCCTCACATTCACAAGTTGTGATTAATACACGTCTTGTCAGAGGTGAAGGAAGAGTTTGGCAATCAGATAAATCTGTGCCGGGACCGAGGATTGAACCCCGGACCACTGGTTGTTAGTGGTGATGTGCCAGGTGCTTCGCATATTTGACACAAGGAAAAATTAATGGTATGACACTATCGCATTTGCTTACTCAAATAGTAACTTATATTATTGTTTTCACTAACTTTAAAAAATAAGTAATCAGTAATCCTTAAATGATCTTTATAATACAACTAGGTCTATGTCAATTTTCAAAAATTACCCAAATCCCAATATTAAACTATTCATTATTTGAGGGCTTAAATCATAATCAAAACAACACCCCGAGGACAGACAGAATTATTTCTGGGTTATGGGACAAATAAAACTTGAGGACTCATCATAATCTCGAGTTCAACATTTTTCACAATTACAATAATTTTTCTCTTTATTAGAAAGTAAAAAAGTGAAATAAATCAAAAGAGTACAATAATGACAGTATAACTCCACTGAATCATCTTTACTTTGTTCCAAAAGTACAATCCAATTTTCATAGGAATTCCTACATTTATACTTAAAATTTATGCCGCATTATTAGTATTATTATGTTAATAGTATAAATCAAAAGTTATAAATCATGACTTGATTCGAAAGTAGATTTAGTTTCGTTTCTTACTACGAAAATTGGGCTATAAAATATGTATTTAAAACAATGTTATACATAAAATATGCTATTTTTACTGGTTGACACCTTCATTAGATAAATGGTCAACTTTGACAAAGTAAACGTAGGGAGTATATTATTATATTTTATAGTAATATATATTATCCACGTGTGAATCGAATGATTATCAAATGGGCCACAGTTGGAAAAAGATTTAGAAAAACTTCTCTAGGGTGTCAATTTAACAATAAACTGAATTGACTATACTGGTAAGATTGTGGTTCGAATCCCTCTTGGGTGTACCGGGGATGGTTTTCCTTAAATGATATTACACTATGCCTAACAGATTAGCGTAATTAATGGATGAATTTAACCTGGACGATTGTTAAGACTTTACCTAACATATAATATATATGTATAAAATACATAGTATAGTGCACGTGATTAAATTCTTATTAAAATAACATTTTTTGTGAAATGTTTTATTTTTTAATAAAATGTTATTCTATTTTTAGACGTCATCATAGTTTGGATTTGGTGTGCAGGTTTCTAAACCACATGTGGTGTGAAAAAAAAAGTGAGCAAGAATCTTCCATGTGTCGTCTCCAGTATGTCAGAAGCTTTCCACCACGCACGCACACACGCACACACGCACACACACGCATACACCCATACCCAAAAACTTTTCATGTGTCCGCTGAACCTTCTGACTTCTGAATTTTTCATCACTTCACATTCTCCTACTTTCTACCGACCGGACTGAAGTTGACCACTGGACATTCGGGTTCGGCGTAGTGGTCATATGCACCCCCTTCAAACCCCTCCAGCCCCCCTCTTCTGGCCATCCACCTACCCCATTCCAAATGCATCTCTGATAACCTTCTCTCGTAACGGTGCTAACACATTTACGTTGGTTTTTCTAATAATATTATATGGCTTAGAATTTAATTCAGTAGTCAAACATATTCTGCTCGCCACTCTTTGTTATTTTATTTTAAAAATTATATCTTTTTTGAATTTGAATGGAAGCTTATACTGTCTACTCACCATCGTGGAACTGATTTGTTTGTTTGGTAAATGCTTTTTAAGTAATGCATAGATATTTACTTTTAGTTTAGCCTATTGTAAAAACGGCAACGAATGTTATTAACCACTGTAAACCAGTTTTTTTAAAAAAAGTTGTAATTAGGGATGTGACCTTAAAATCCTAAAATCCTTGAGCCCTTTATAATATTCGAATTTCTAGGATTCGATAAAATATCAGATTTGAAATAAGATTTTTTTGTGAGCAGGAATTAGTTTTTATGCTGCTTTTTGGTGCTTTATCCCAGCATTATTGTTGGGTAAACTTTGTTATGATCATTTTTTATATCTTATTTATGGCCATTAAAATAATGATAGCATAGTGTAAATATTGATGGATCAAATTTTTATTGCGTTGTAGGTTCATTGATTTTCAATACATTGTAAACAAAGTCCTCCTATTATTTCCACACGATAGCCTACAAATTGCGCCCGAGTCCTGCTGAGTTTTTAACAAAAGTGCTTCTGTTTTATCGGTCCAACCCTACTAAATACCTCAGTTGAACCGCTAATTACCGGTCATCACATCCCTACCCTTCTTCACCTTGTTTGAATTCACCAATGGTAACCTGACAAATTTAAACTGTGAAGAAAGGTACTTTGAATCTTCTTGGTTCCTCCCATCCGTCGCGTCGGTTACACCGAGACTCTTTCGTCATCTCGTTAACCCCAATGTCGCCCAACAAATAAAGGAAACAATTAACTGTCGGTTTCTACTATTAAACACTACTGACAAAATTTCCTTCTCAACTTAAACAACAACCATAACTCAGGCCATAAAATTTACCACTTTACTGAATGTATGAATGCGTTATAGAAACAATTGAACATATCTTATTTTTCTAGGGAGGGTCCACTAGAAAATGCTATTATATCCAATTAGCCAAAAAAAGAAAGAAAGATGATATATACTTATAATATATATTTATAACCTTAAGGGTGGTTCATTAATATCCAGGGGGCCTAGATACCCAAACCCACTCCTTAATACGTCCTTGTTTATAATATTCAGATTTGGATTCAAGATTCAGATTAGTATATTAATGGATTTGATCCTTATCTAGTTTTAATTATGTCCTTGTTCAGTCATCTATAGAAACAATATGCCTATTTCCACGGTTGAGTTGTTAAACTACCAATATCGAGAAATAAGGTTTGGAGATGATTGTTAAAATTGTTTTATTGTTAAATAAGATATTTGGGATTTTACGCGTCTTACTAACCGTCCAGGATATCCTCAAACTCTCTGTTCCTTGCATCTCCACCTTAATGTTCATTTCATTCCAACGCTTCAACTTATTTGAATTTGCACCAACGGGAGTTTGCCAAATTCAAATTGTGGAAAAGGTACCATAAGCTTCTTTGTTTCTCCTTATCTGTTAGGACGGCGATACAGTGTGGGTGACCTGGCGGTCTAAGGGTGGGATGTCAAACTTCTGTGCTGGGGGTTCGGGGTTCAATCCTCGGTCTCAGCACAGATTTATCTGATTGCCAAAACCTTCCTTCACCTCTGACAAGACGTGTATTAATCACAACTTGTGAATGTGTGGAATGCCAGGCCTCCACCGTGGTACGGATCCCACGTTAAACTGTAGATTCTCCATTTCATCTCACAATCACCTTACCATTACACATTAGCATAAGTGCGTATAACCCGAACGGTAGTAAGACGCGGTGCTAATAATGATACAGTGTAGACAGCTTCGTAGCCTCCCACAAGGAAAAGAAACAAATGTAACTGTCTATTCCTAACTCTTTATACACACCACTGACAAAATGTACCTCTCAGAGACTGATTCCTTTGTCTACGTGCCCATTGCTAGTAATAGTTGAAAAAGGTATAGTTAAATGAGGCATCGCTCACAAAGTCAAATCGGTTCCATTCAGAACAGCTCTAACCCGCTCTCATTTAATCACATCCTTTTAATTTAGTTTCGACTGGATTTTTCCGATCTGATCCGATTCGAATCAGTGGAGCAGAAAAGTTAACCCGGCTTGCTTTATTTTGTAACTAGGCTGTAAAACGGCAGCATTAAATTTGTTTTTTATCAAATGTATTAAACGTGCACTTTCTAAACTCACTGAATATAGAAGCACATGATTTATAAATTAGCCTAGTAAGAGAACTTAGCTCGCTTCAGTGGCTGAACGGTCTAAGGCGTTACTATCTTGTTAGACTAGCCTGCTGGGGATGGAAATACCAGGCATCGAATCCCTGTAGGGTCTACTGAGGGTGGTTTTTCCAAAATGGTTTCCTACTCTCCTTCCATGCTAATGCAGGTAAATTACATTTAAAATGTTTACTTCCTCATCTCTACTCCATTAAAATAATTATCATATGTGCGTATTACCTGGACAGGTAGTTAGACTCGGTGATAAAAAAAACTGGAACATACAGAACACCAGTCCAATTTTCACAAGAAGGGCCTTATCTAACAACTATAAAAATTACTGCATATACATTCAAGTATTCATACATATGTCACGTGATTTTCAGCCATCTCTTTTGATATATATTATTAATACTGTATAATATAACATCAATATTATTGTAAAATGTTATCAATTTTGAAATTTTTTTTTATAAAAGCTCTTGTATGAAAATTGGACGGTAGCATCAATACTTACAACCCCTCAATAACATTATGTTCTGCTATAATAGGAAACAAACCCAAGACCTTTGGTTCAATAAGCAGACGCACTACTGATCAGAAAAAAAAAAGGAGGTGAAAATGAAATAAACTTAAGATCTAAAAACCATCGTCGGCCGATGCCACATTGATTTTCTTGGCCTCCCTGGTGAAAGTTTGATCGCTTTGTTAATAACTTAGTAGTGCAACTCCCTCGAGGACCCTAGTGAGGTGGTAAGGGGAATAAGAGGGAGGTATGAAAGAAGAAGGGTGGAGAGTTAATGTTTTGTAAATTGCTAATAGGCCGCGGGGTTTGGGAGTGTCCCCTCTGCACAAAACTTCTAGCGGACTTTCCTACTCACACACTTTCTGGCGGACTTGGCCAGATAAGAAGTAGACCTGGAGAGTAGAATGGGGCAGAAACAGGGCTGTCCACCAAGCACGGACACTTTCTGGATGTTAAGATAGAGGGCGTGTCGTAGGAAGAAACTTTGAGAAAATACAAACATTTTTTTTCAAGTCAACATGGTATTATTTTAATATTGTATTAATATTGTAATATTTTATGGATAATCTTTCAGCTATCACCTATCAAAAATGAAAGCTACCAATCACATGATTCGACCCATAAATATAGGTCATTAAATTTGGTTATGTAAGTTTTTTAACAGCCAACATTTTTTGTTTCTAAATAGATATGGTGGTATCTTACACATGTTTAGCAAACAATATTAATAAATTGTTTATTGACTATGGAATTTACACGGCTCGAGTTAGAATGGTCTAAGGTAGTATTTTTCAATGGTGTATCACGAAGGTCAGCAGGTGTGCCGAGGGTGTTTGGGGGAATACAAAAAAAATATAGCAAATTTGAAGAATAATGGTAAATCTTTTCAAATCCATGATCAACATTATTATTTTTAAAACAATTATTACTGTTCGCCTCGGTGGCGTAGTTTGCTACCAGCACTAGTTTCATGTTGAGCTAGACTGCCAAGGACGGGGAGATCGAGGTTCGAATCTCACTCGAGTGAAATGTGGGGGGTTTTCTAAATGGTTTTCCACTCCCCTCCACGGAAAAGCGAGTTCACTTCCTCTCTATTAAACCTTCCCAATTCCTAACCCATTAGTTTAATTGGTACTTAAGCGTATAACTCGAATGGGTAGTAAGACGCGGTGCTACATAAATAAATAAAAACAATTATTTTATTATTATTAGAAACCTAGTTATTGAACTTTTAGACACAATATTTGTACTATTTTTACTTTCTCGCTATCTTACAGGTAGAGAGATTATTTTGATTGTCAAAAAAATCGAACTCGAGATTTTGATGAATCTCAACGTTTCATGACCCCTCGAATCCGAAAAAGTGGTTTTTGAATTTTCGTCCGTCTGTCTGTCTGTACCTCCAACTAGAGCCTAAATTATTTTAACGATCAGGCTAAAACCTGGTATCTAGGATTTTCATAGAATTGCCCCAAGGGTTTTTTGGAATTGGACATCTAAACCTAAAATTAAGGGTAGTTTACTGAAGAACAAAAATACATAAAGTCGATTTTTTCAAAATTGGCTCAACCGATTTTGATTAAATTTCATTTCAAAACATTTATAAGTATTCCAAACAAAATGGCTACTCTCAATATTTCGGCAAAATGACATTAAGGGCTCCAGTCTGATGCGTAAATTATAATTTTTTTATCATATCTACGAAACTATTTGAGATATGAAATTAATTATCATTACAAATATGTAGAACTATTGATAATCAAATATTTTATTCAAGCATATTTTTATAAAACCAATAACTTTCGAGCTATACGCAAATATTAATTTTTTTAACTTTTCGAAACAGAAGGGAAGTATTGCGATCGTAAAAAAAAAATTTAACCTAAAATGTTGATAGATGTCAACATCTCATGACCCTCCTAACACTAAAAGTGGTCTTTGCAATGCCGTCTGTCTGTGTGTCTGTTTAAACTTAAATTAAGAGTAGTTTAATAAAGCGTGAAAAGAGAAAAAAATCGACTTTCTCGAAATTGGCTTTAACTATTTTGATTAAAATTCGTATCAAGGCGTTGATTAAGATTATAAATAAACTGGCTATTTTCATTTTCCAATGAAAATTACTTTTATGGTACTTTACAGAAGAGGAAATTTCCGTATCTCCAAAACTATTTGAGATAATAAATAACCTATCATTGCAAAATTGTAGTACTATTAAAAATAAAAACTTTTATATGAAATATATTTTTATAAAACTTTGAGTTTCTGAGATAGTGGCAAATATATTAATAACAATTTTGTGAGTTTAGTTGTAAAGAGATAATACTTAAGTGTTAACGCAATAATTCTCTAATGCCATATAGTAATAGTATCTTAAAAAGTTTTATGTTATTTTTTCCTTAAACCTCTTAGGAAAATATTTGTACAGTAACTATAATAGGCTTATCTCCAATTTAAACTCAATAGTCAACATTTACAATTTTTTAATTTGTCAAAATTTATAAATGAGGTATTTAATAGAAATCTATGACATGTAAAACAACTAATAAAATGTCAAATTTTTAACCGGAAGTCGAAATTTTATTACGAAGTGCTGAGACTTGTGGACCCAATATTGATCTTTTTTATTGGTCCAAACATACAAATGAGGACATTAATTCTTTAAAAATGAAATTATAAAATTTAAAACCGGGATTCAAAAAATGTTTTACATAAATTTAGTGCAATTTATGCTTGGGTTTGCTAGTGTTTATTGTTTCGTTTCACATTATTACGAATTTTCAGTAAATTTCTCATTTTTAAACAACATAGCGAGAAATTCCGCGCGGAGTTCCGTACCATTTATTTTATTAGAAAATTTATCTTTAAAAAATTGATTGTGTGCCTTAATATTTTAGCGGCCTTTTAATCTTCAATGAATTTAAAAAGGTTGAAATTCACTGGTCTGAAGTTTCCTTTTTTTCCAGACTTGACTTCTGATCATGGGGAGATTGGGGATTCAATTCTGATCAGATGTACTGAGTTTTTTCATAAATGTTTTTACACTCTCTCTTCATACAAATTTGAGTACACTTTCTCTAAAATCCAACTTTCCTCAGCCTTAACATAATATTAATCCACAATTGAGAGGTATCCGTTAATTGGGACTTCACTGTATTTTTTTTAGCACCGCGTCTTACTACCTGTGATTTCACTTTAATATTAGATTCCTGTGTTTTGAATTACGTATTTCTTTAAATCGAATTGGATAGAAATATTCTGAATCTTTATCTGAAAACAGCATTAAATAAGTATACATGAAGACGTTTGAATCTCGGTCGGGTATACTGAGTTTTTCCTAGATATTTTCTACTCTACCTCCATGCAAATTCGGGTACACCTCCTTATGATTCAACCTTACCCACCCATATCATATTAGCGTGATTAGTACATAATCTCATATTATCATTAGCACAGTGTCCTACTACCCGTTCGGGTTATACGCACTTACGCTAATGTGCAATGGTAGGGTGATTGTGAGATGGAATGAAGGACCTACAGTTTAACGTGGAATCCGAACCACGGTGGAGGCCTGGCATTCCTCACATTCACAAGTTGTGATTAATACACGTCTTGTCAGTGGTGAAGGAAGGGTTTGGCAATCAGATAAATCTGTGCTGGGACCGAGGATTGAACCCTGGAACCCCAGTACAAAGGTCTGACACCTTACCCCTAGACCACCAGCTCACCATAAGCCTATAATTCAAACGAGTAGCAAGAAAAGGTGGCAAATTATTTTTTTTATCTTAAATTGAGATCCAACGTGCCAGACTTGAACTGTGTTTCACAGTTTGGTCTTCCTCCACAAGAAGGGAAGGAGTGCGATTGGAAAAGAAGAAGAAGAAATAAAGGTTGAGGAGGGGTAACTGAGGTTCTAACTCTTGAAACATTGATGCAACTTAAAGTTTGGAGAAAAACCGGAATTATTTAGAAGTCCTCACTTATTCTTTTTATTTTTATTTAGTTTTGATAAAAAAAGAAATGTGACTTCCCCAAACAGAAAATTGAAACCCCTAGCAAAGGACAAACTTCTCCTTTCCTCGGAGTGTAGTAAGTTTAGTGGTTTACCAATCTTAATGTGAAACTAGGAACTTCGGTCTAGGGTCAAGCCTTGTCAAGTTGTCCGGCCGGATCCACGAATCTTCAGGAAGAAACTCTCACGAGAATTTCTCTCTCGGTCGAGAGTAAAGTAAATACGAGACATGCATACGATAACTTTATATTAATCTCTTATCAAAGATTACGTAAAAAAATTTTTCTTATAAATTAACTGTTAAAGTGACAAGAACAACTTCAACTTTAGTTTTAGTACCGTTTCTACTTACTGAGTTAAAGTTCCGGGTTCAATTCCTGGCATAAACAAAATAACTATCAATAATAAAACGTGAGCGGCTAAATGTGTGTTTCACATTAGTGAATTAACGGCAGGGGGCTGGATGTTGTGACCGTTCCAGATTTAAGTTAGTTTATAAGTTGTGAACTGTTAGCTTAGAAAGTCCACGTTAGATACCACAAATTAAAATATAAATATTTCGTAAACCATGTCTTACTACAAGTGTTGGTACCCACATGTGTACACTTTTTACATAGGAATGAAAAAGGTTTAATTTAGAGGAAATGTGCCCACATTTGTAGAGATGCAGGTTTGTCAATTATTCTAGAAAATAGCACAGTATATCCAGTCGGGATTTAAACACCAATCTCCCCATCACCAGTGTAACGGTCCCATAGGTCACGACGATTGAGGTGCCTTGTTACGTCACGTCTAGAATTTTTGAAGATAACTAATGGAGTTACTAGAGTATCCGCCAAAGGCGTGGTACTCGAACACGTGACTGGATAGGAAAAAGTAGACTAAAGCCCCATCTACGTAGTCCGTAAGCTCCACATTCTTAAAGTCTAAGTCCTTGGAAATGGAAATCACATATACACAGTCCATATCCATATCCCTGATCACGTTACCATGCTAACCAATGAGAAAGTTGGAAACAACGTCCAATTAAACTCTTCACAAGAAAATTTCTAAAGCTAGGCGCAAGCAGACGTCATCTGTGAAGCGGACGATATCTCAGTTGAACAAATATTAACACAAGTAACTACACACCATAATTTTGATCAAACTTTCAAGATAGGCTGAATTGTAAAAGTAGGTTAAGTGCAGTCACAAATAATATATCTAAAACCTGAGCTAGTTAGTGTAATTGTTATGATTATGCCATTGGTGCTTTCATTTCGACTGGCGCACGCTTACTTTGCCGTGATTGGTAGCTTTTGGCAGTCCGTATCGACTAGTCCTTAGAAAGTAAAAGTTGTTAACTTCTACAGAGTGATAGGGACTAAGGAATTAAGGATAAGGAAGGACTCTGTAAACTCTGCAATCTGTTAGTGTGGAGTCGATCTCTTACGGACCTTACGGATACGGAGACCGTGGAGTTGGTTCTCGAATACGAGCGGGAAAGTCGGTTCTTTGAAACAAGTTCTAACGGTCGGTTCACCGGGTAGAATAGCTAGAAAGTTCGGTGGTAAGATCTACGGTGAAAGAGTCGTATTCTGTTATATCGAATCGTTGAGGAGGACGATCGAATAGACCAAGCGACTCTAAATGAATTGACGGCGAAAAGAGTTGTTGTTAAAGTAAGGACGGTACGACTGGTATGGGCGAGAGAAGACCAAGATTACGGCCGCAATGAGAAATATGAGTGATATTGGAGTAAAAAAACACTAAAACCTGGACTAGAACGGTTATATGCAAATAGCCGGAGATGCACTGTTGATCCTATGAAGCCGCGTGTGTTGAACTAATAGGTGCAGATGATCGGGTAAGGATATAGTTGGGTTTGGGCAAACTATGTTTAACATCCATCTTGAGAATTGTTCCCGGGCAGAGAGTGTCTTTAGGTTTTGTGGAGTTGGAGTACCTGTGCAATTTGTTAAAATAGAACTTATAGAATAGATTGTGCTATAAAAAGAAGTCAGTGTCACAGCATAAATAATTGGTAGTTAGGGTTCTTCTAATTAAATCCAATCAAAAGTATGTTAACATTTTTTGGCCACGTATACAGTTTTTACCTATTTTGCCCATTTTACCCTTTTTGCACTTTTTTACACCTTTCTAAACTTTTTACCTTCTTTACCTCTAAAAATAACGTTTTTAATCTTTTTGCCCTTGTTGTCTTATTTACGCTTTTACGCTCTTTACCCTTTCTACCCTTTCTACCCCGTTTACCCTTTTCAACTTATTGACCCTTTACCCTTTCCCTATTTCCTTTTTTGCAGATTCTTAATCTTTTAACATTTTTTATTTTCTCTACCCCTTTTAACATTTTCTCATTTTTTTATTTCTTTTTGTTTTTTATGATAGTTTTGTTCAATTGTGTCCTTTTTACATTTTGATCACTTTTGGAAATTTTTGAAGTTTTTGCCCTAGATCCCATTTTGATTAAATTGACTTTTTAATATTTTTACCCCTTTTTATCTTACACCCTTTGTACCCAGTTTAAGCTAAAGTAACAAACTTATTGCTGATTTTTTTTCCTTTGCCGTCTTATCTACCCTTTCCACCCCGTTAACACTTTTTACCCAACTAAACATTTATCCTTTATTTCCTTTTCAATATCTTTGACATCTTTCCACCTTTTTTTTATTTCTTTTACCCGTTTTAAACTTTATACACTTTTATTATATTTGATGATTTACTTTTTGCCCTTTTAACCCCTTTTAATCCTTTTTGCCATTTGTAGCAAGCCATTTATATAATATGCCATCTACAATTAAAATTCCATAGAGACAATAAAAATTCCATAAAGACTATTAAAACAAGATAACAAGTACTAATCTATTCCAATAAGATGTGGCAGGTGTTGACTCACTGTGAATTGATGTTGCCGGGAAACGCCCATGCGTCGAGGAAGATTGCCCCAGTGGACCATACCGGCACCGCGATAATTTTCACGTCTTGATCGAAGGGCACACGTTGAAGAAAAGAAAGCTAATTGTCTCTGCTCGCCACACCTTCTGACAGCGCTAGTGAGAAAGTGTAATAATTCTACAGCTCTAGCCCCCCTTTCACCCTTATATCTCCTGATGTATTCCAATTCCGAGGCAGTTCTGTTGCTATATAACGGATTCCCTGTGACTCGCATTTTTGTTTCCATTATATTTATTCACCGGAGGAATAACTAAGACGTAAAACTTCAGCACCGAAGAATACTGGTGGCCACAATATGTCAGGCGTCGGTCTCACCACCACGTCGCAGAGTAAGCCTCTTCTGAGACTTTAATTATCTGTATCTTCTGTTTAGAATCTACATTAGATTCTAAACTCCGTTTCTATGCCTATCAGACATAGTTTTATGTATCAGAATGTTTTTGCTTTATTTTAATGTGGATTAGACATTGAGTATCGTGTCAGAATATCTGACGTTGCTTTATATGTCCCTCAGACATAATTTATGTATTAGAATGTCTTGCTTTATTTTATATGTCGATCAGACATAGTGTATTGTGTTAGAGTGACTGAGCTATTTTCTATTCCATCAGACACAAGTTTTAATGTCAGAAGGTCTAAAATTATTTTCTATATCCATCAGACATGGTTTCTTTAGTCAGAATCTCAAACGTTATTTTCTCTGTCCAATCATAACATGGTTTCTTTAGTCAGAATGTCTGACGTTATTTTCTATGTCCATCAGACATAGTTTCCTGGGTCAGACAGTCTGACAGTTATTTCCCTATTCCCATAAGGCATAGTTTAAATAAGAGGGCTCTATGCTTACATATGTATAGGACCAGGTTATTGTGTATACCGAGTTCCCTGAATTTGTTTTCCTTTTCTAAGTCATTAAGACATTGTTATATTTTTATGACACCCTAAACAGTATATAACTTTAGGATCTCTGCATGGCTACAATCAGATCATCTAAGCACCTTCTTCTTGGACCTAGTTAGGTCAGTGACTGGTTGAAGTCACGATTGCACCCTTTTTGTGTAGCTATTTACGGTGCGCAACCTGTGGGAGCACTACTAGATTGAAGTAGTGGCCCGCGGGATAATGCTTTGTTCCTGCCCCTTCAGGCGCCATATGTATCTAAGTGTTCAAAGATAGTTTGTACTAGCTATTGTATGCCTAGTAGTGGGTAAATGTATGAATTTACTATTGATTGTTCTGGCAGTATTCATTAGAAAATGACTGGTCATAGTAAAATGACTGTGTAGATTCCTGTTTGTTAGCCATCTATTATTTGTTAAATGGAAGCTCCTCTCATAGAATATTATTCTTAGGTTTTTCGTAACTCTCCATGAGGGTTAATACAAACTCGCTGGCTTAAATAATATTCTTCTTAGTAACTCTAAAAATATAGGATTTGATGCTATGTTTCTATTTTCAATTGTTTCACTATCATTCAGGATTATACCCCTCAGATATTAGTCTGGTATTAGCCTGGCTAGATTATCTTTATGTATATTGCCTGAAAATTAATTCCCTTTTTTACTGTTGCCGAGTTGTGGCAGACGCTTCATAGTTCGAGTAAGAGTGAATATCCATATTTCTAGAGTTATTAAACTAAACGAAATGTTCTATCTAACTTCTGTCAGTTCCATGTCTACAAAGGGTTAATATTTTTTTGTCCAACTAATTTTTTCTACCTCGATAACGGAATATAGTCATCGTTAATTAATTTAATTAAAATCTTGTCACTCATATGTAATTCCATATCTTTTTGTTTACTTTTTAATAAACTTATTTGTTAAACTTATATATATATATATATATATATATATATATATCTGTGATGCATTTTCCTTCCGTATCCTTTATGAACTTATGTAATTATGTAATAGTAATCGTCTCTTTTTCTACGTGATAGGAGAAGCGGTTCACCTCTTTCTATATTTGTTCACATGTGCCCTTTTAACCCTTTTTAATTTTTGGTCATCTTTGGACATTTTAGCAATTTTTGACATTTTGGTATTATTGCCCCTTTTTACTAGATTTTATTTACAATTTTTGACCTTTTTGCTATTTTTATCCCATTTTATAAAAATTATCCGACTTAGCTCCAATAAATTGGTGAAAAAGGGTTAAAAATTGTAAAAAGTTTTAAAAGGATATAAAGGGTGTAGGCCAAATACCATTATTAGAACTATACAGTATAACACCTTATATCAGTTGGTAGGGTATCTGTATGCTGAATTAAGGGTCTTGGGTTCGATTCCCGAAAAGGCCGAAAAATATATCATTGGTGAAATGTGAATTCCCCCTTTCACAGTGATGAATTAACGGCCGGGGTCTAGATGTTGTGTCTGTTCTAGATTTAAGTTAGTTTATAAGTCGTGTGCTGATATAATCAGTCGGTTCAGAAAGTGCACGTTAAATACCCAACATAAATAAAAATAAATCATAACTATAAACACTAACACTATAACATTATCATTACAATTCACACTACCACCACCAACACCAAACCACATTATGTACTATTATTTTTACTGTTACTAAGGTTACTACTTCTGTTAAAATTATTACTATTATTGGTGACCTGGTGGTCTAGGGGTAAGGTGTTGGACTTCCGTGCTAGGGGTCCGGGGTTCAATCCTCGGTCCCGGCACAGATTTATCTGATTGCCAAACCCTTCCTTCACCTCTGACAAGACGTGTATTAATTACAACTTGTGAATGTGAGGAATGCCAGGCCTCCACCGTGGTTCGGATTCCACGTTAAACTGTAGGTCCTCCATTTTCATCACACAATCACCCTACCATTGCACATTAGCGTAAGTGCGTATAACCCGAACGGGTAGTAAGACGCGGTGCTAATAATAATAGTAATAATAATATTACTATTATTGGCTGTTACTTTAATAAAAGAAAATGAAAATGAAATCACCATTATTATTATTACTAATTCCTTTTAACTCTTGATGTGAATAATAGGGCAGCAACAAAGCTTCACTACTCCGGATATTACTTGTTGCAGTTTCTGTAATAGGTTAACAGTCCAACCCCCACATGTATTTCTACGAGCGAGTGAGAAAGAACTTTACACATTTATTCAGGAATAGTAGTTTCACACAACTTACAGGGTTATTTTACACGCCACAATTGACATGGGACCGACGGCTTCACTTCCCCTCCAAAGGAAGCTGTGCTACGTATTTTATCGCTTGGTAAACACCCGTCAACCTCAGCTGGGTTTGAACTCACGAACACCGGATCTTGAGGAGATTACTTTACACCAAGACTACTGAGGTCATCTTCTGTTATAATGTGTGTTAGACGGTGGGGGAGGGGGAGATGTTAAAAGGGATACAATGACCAAATCAAGAAGGGGGTTTAAAGGTGTTCTCCCTCCCCTGGCGCCGTGCGCCCCTATTTTTTTCCACATCCGAAAAAAAAAGGTCACGCAACAGGACGAAGAGGTATCGCTTCTGTCCAATGATTCCGAGCCAGTACACGAGATAATGAGTTTCACTGGCTTCATATGTGGGTTCAGTGACTCAGGGTTACACAAAGTTCGACTCCTAGAGGAACTCTGTATTTAGAAATTAGCAGTGCACCTCGGGCTGAAGGAAGGGGTATTCTTAGGCGATCATGCAGGCTAGGAGTAGCTCCTTGTATCGGAGTGAGGGGTGGGGAACTCTGTATTTAGAGACTAGCAGTGCACCCTGGGCTGAAGGAAGGGGTATTATTAGGGGATCATACAGGCTAGGAGTAGCTCCTTGTATCGGAGTGAGGGGTGGGGAACTCTGTATTTAGAGACTAGCAGTGCACCCTGGGCTGAAGGAAGGGGTATTATTAGGGGATCATACAGGCTAGGAGTAGCTCCTTGTATCGGAGTGAGGGGTGGGGAACTCTGTATTTAGAGACTAGCAGTGCACCTCGGGCTGAAGGAAGGGGTATTCTTAGGGGATCACACAGGCTAGGAGTAGCTCTTTGTATCGGAGTGAGGGGTGGGGAACTCTGTATTTAGAGACTAGCAGTGCACCCTGGGCTGAAGGAAGGGGTATTATTAGGGGATCATACAGGCTAGGAGTAGCTCCTTGTATCGGAGTGAGGGGTGGGGAATTAGTAAGGAACCCTGCAAGTTAGAACTAGCAGTTTGTATTGGAGGTGGATGGGGAAGGAATTTCTAGGGAAATCTGCAGGTTGGGACTAGCAACTCGAATTTGGGTGGAGGGTAGGTAGAATTCGTGCATCGCCAGTTGATATGGGATGTTATTTTTTCCATGGATAGATTGGACATTATATATATCTGGTAGGCCTATAGTTTTTTTAGCACCACGTTTTACTACCCGTTTGGGCTATACGCTTATGTACTAATTACACTAAATTGTTAGGGATTAGGAAGGCTTAATATAGATCAAGCTCACCCACATTTGTGTAGAGGAGGAGTGGAAAAACCCCTAAATGCATCCGATTGAGATCGAACACTAATCTTCCCGTCTTCGGCAGTCTAGTCCAACACAAGAGTAGCGCGCTAGACCATACAGCCACCGAAGCGGGTTGGTAAGCCTATAGTTCCTTAATGTTGTTCAGGCGAATATTGAGTTATTGTGAACATTTTACTTTTTGTAGGTAAACCATTTTCACTCGTTTGGTTAGCCAAACTTTGCTCCAAAATAAACATTGTTGAAAAACTTCTCCAATAATTTTATTGTTACTAAACCAACAGTGTTTTCACTTATTAATGAATGTTTAAACATTCAATAAATATTATGGTATTTCTTAGTAAGCAATGACAATTTTATTTAATGTATCCAACAATGTTTATAATAGAACAAAAATTTTATAACCAAGATAATACAAATGGTTTACCAACAAAAATGTTATAAACATCTCAAAGAGGATTGCCTATGTTCGACCAAACCAGGAAGAACGAGAATTTTGCTTGAATTTTGTGCATCTTTAAAAAGCACCGGGAAAAGTGCTTGAATATTGCTGTCTGTCGGGAATTTAAAAGTGAGGACCACTCTAAATAGATTCTAGTGGCATTATCATCCTAGAATTTTAGAATAACGTTTTCTCTTAAATTAAATGTTTTTTTTTGTCAAATGCTGCTATGCATATGACTCAATAATCGAATGCTGTGAGTAATGTGTGTACAAAATCAAACTAAATGTATATACTAAATCTATATTTGATTTATTTTGGCCGAAAAGTATTTTTTTTTACATAAATACTGAAATACAAAAATATATACCTTAACTCACGTTTCCTTCCATACCATCTTAAAATTACCAATCATTGTGTTTTTCTTAATTAAGTTTCCATCCAAGTCCTACTACCGATCTGGATTAGTTAACGTCTAGTTTTAATAAAAAGAGTCTTTTGGGAATTATAAACTATTTTATTAGTGTTTTTGATTTTGATAATATATATCATAAGTGACAGGTGCATATTCTACGACTCGACGTATGAATACGTGAAAGTAGATCCATGTTCAATGCTTTGGATCTGTAGGTGGCGTGCCTTTCTATTAAGTTAAGACTCCTGGGTTTTATTCCATGCTTGGACAAAAAAAAACTTTATTGATAGTCTGGAATCCCCTTTCACAGCGAGGGCCAGATAAATTAATGAGCAGGAGACTGGGTGCTGTGTTCAATATAGAGTTCAAATAATTTTATCATTTGTTTTAGAAAGTACATGCTGAATATACCTAACTAGTAGTTAAGTGAACAGTAGATCCCTCGTTACTCCATGTTCTTATCGTTACTGCACTCTTAAGATTTTACTTTTATTTCAAGTTGAAGTATCTCCTATAATGTATCCTTGCATTTTATCTCCATGAGCAAGTTAATACAGAAAACAAAATAATGTTATATTTAATAGTACATTATATTCATAGAGAATGACTGATTCTCACGCGGTTCTAACGTCGGTCTTTCAATATACGTCATAATTTTAAAAAAACCTATTTGTACCGGTACGTCATTTGACCTATGTTCAAAGAATGTCCCTACGAAGTTTCTTTAAAATTATTCCAAGTATTTGACGGTAATTGCGGGACATACAGACAGACATAAAGAGGAAATTACAAATGGCTTAGTTTAAACACAACCCTCATTCCACTCGCTCGATTAAACAGACCTGTCTGGTGTTCATTTATAACAACGTATATTATGTTTGTCTTAATAGCTTGAGACTTAATTAATATGTTTTATTCTATATATTATTTGATATATATTCTGTGATCATCTCCAGGCATTATTAGTGTAATCAACTCTCGCAAGTTACGGTGAGCAGGATGTTCAGTGCGAATAGAAGAATCTAGAACTGCTTTCACGGTACTGACTGGTAAACCCAATGGGAAGAGACCAGAGGGAATACCTAGACACAAATGATAGGAGAACTTTAAAATGTACTTGAATGAGATAGGTTGTAATGAGGTGGACTGGACAGAACTAGCTCAAGATAGGGATGGACTGTAATGAGATGGACTGGTTAGAACTAGCTCAAGATAAGGATAGGTGGCGTAGATTTGTAAGTGCAGCAATAACTTTTGCGTTCCTAATGCCATAGAGTAAGTATCTTACCACATAAATGGAAACCTTATAGAGTGTTTTAAACAGAAACGATATATTATCCAGGAGAGTTCTATATAATAATCCATAGACCATAGTAATTGTTGATAACCCGTACCGCAAGTAGCTTGTTCTAAGGTGTTAAATCTTACAATGAACTGGGTCGCCGGTGACAGAGATGTGATTGTTTGAATTCTGGTTGGATGAACTGAGAGTGTTTTATCCCCTAAATGCTTTCCACTCTCCCTCCCTGCAATTGCGTGTAAATTTAATCTAAATTCTACCTTTCCCACCCCTACCTCGTTAGTGTAGTTAGATGCGCATACCCGGAACTAATAGTAGGACAAATAAAAATGCAGTCTTTATTGAAAATTTTAAAAAACCTTCCTTTTTCCCTTAGATCCCAAAATTCAGTTTGGACATCCCTCTTGTATTTACTGTGCGTACACACTTAACAACCCTTTACATCCTCCGAGGGTTGTAATATAGTTTATACGCGTGTGTTCAGGTTGTTGGCAATGGGTGTGGTGGAACGGCAGACGATCTCTTGTTATCCGTTACAACCAGAGGATAGATCGATACTGTTTGTGGTATTTTTTCAATTCCATTATTACGTGTCCCTCACTTGTATAAAGGGGTAGGTTATTTGAAACTGATCACCATTCAAATCTTTGTTGAATACAGATATTGGAGTGGTTACACAGTTTCATTATATTTTGATTTTTTTTTTTGCATCCTAGTAAATATACAATCACAATTAAAAATGAATTAAATGACCAAGCGTAGCGAGTTCTTGTTTTAAATTAAAGTCATTTGACATTAAAAACTGTATTGCACAATTTTAACAGGTGTATAATTTATAATTAGTAGTTAATTGATTTAAAATAATTTCTGTTCACAAGCTATAAGGGTAAAGTTAGCAATTTCTCTGCTTGTTTGCGTACCTTTGTTAAGGTAAGTAATTAATGTATGGGGCTGAGATTTATTTAACTAGACATTCATATGAGGTGTCCAGAATGAAATATGTATTATATTAATAATTTTATTAATAAATATTAATTACTTTTATTAAACAATAGTAAGCCTACACAACAAGCATAAAAGCATAAAACACATAAATTATGAACTGAAATTATTTTAAATAATTAAATCACTATTTATAGATTATAATTATACACTTGTTAAAATTGTCTAGTAAAATTTCATTTGTCCAATGACCTTATTAACTATTTGGCATTTCATCTCTTTGTTCAGATGTTTGTTCCACAATAACAGCTTCCAAATGCGTGACCAATCTAAATTAGCCTTAGCAGGGGCATTATTTTAACTTAGGTTAAACAAAGCCTGCACAATACACATGTATTTTCATTATGGTAATCCGTTTAAAAACGGCAGCCACTCAAAGAGTTTTTTGTTTAAAAGTTCATCTCAAGTGATTTAAATTAAACATTTTAAGCAATTGATCGGATACCTATAGTGTTTTTTTTATTTATGACATGTTAAGAGAGTGACGTCTTAAGCCATGCGAACCAGGGTTATTCTCTATTCACACCACCTTTTTATCACCGGGTGTGGACAAACTGACTGTGGAAATTACTGCATGTGAAGCAGGTATCAAATTGTTAAAGAAGATACTGAAAGTAATTTGTAAGGAAAACAAATTAACGGAAGACTAAGAAAAAGGGAGTTATGATACCTATTTTCAAGAAAAGAGACAGAAAGAAGTGTACAAATTATAGGGTGATAATGCTGTATGCTACTGTATAAAAATATATAAGAAGGTACTGGAAAAGAGAGATAGAAATAAAATGAAAGGGAGGTGGAGATATGAACAACGTAGATTTAGGGAACAGTGGTCTACAATAGACTTGATTTTGTAATAAGATGGAAAGAAGCTATGAACTTGCTAAATACTTGGTAGCTGTATTTATGGATGCGGAAGGCATACGATAGGGTGGATGGAAATAAAGTTTCGAAAGTGATGGAGGAGGCTGAAGTGGAAAGAGGAGTTTCAATGAGAGTGAAAAGTACGTATGAGGATAACAGGAGATGATTTAAGACGAAGTGTGGGAGGACGGAGTGGTTCCAAATAAAAAATGAAGTGAAACAGGGGAGTGCCATAGCACCACTACTATTTGTACTGGTCATGGAAATGGTCATGCCTTATGAATAAAATGGCAGAAAAGCTCGGGGAGGAAAAATAAAAACCATGATCTTCGCTGATGACTTGGTAGTATGAGAAGGGAAGGAAGAGGTGGAGGAGAAAAGGGAAGTACAGGAACAGTTACAGGAATGGGATGAGGAAGTGAAATAGTGTTGAATGAAATTCAGCATCGAGAAGGTGAACGATGATAATGACAAAGAAAAGGAGGCATACTAAAACTTTAAAGTTGGATGGAGTAGAGATGAGAAAAATACAGAATATAAAATATCTCGAAAGCGTGATTTAATGAAAAGAAAACAGCAGGGAGAGTTGTTCTATAGGTGTGTAAGAGACCTGCTATGGAGAAGAGGAATGCCCTTGAAGTGTAAGGAAGTGATGTACAGGGCGTACTTTGTACTCGATATCACACACGCAGCAGTTATATGGACATTGAATATAAAAAAGTGGAAACCATGGAAATGAAGTTTACGAGGATCATGTTAACTGTATTGAGGATTAAATATTAAAAGAAATGAAATTATCCAGGAAAGAGTGTGAGTACATGAGATAGTAGAGGACGCAGGACTGAGATGATATGGATATGTAATGAGGACAGAAAAGGTTAGGATGTGAAAGGGAAGGATGGCGATTAAGTATATAGGAAAAATACCACGATGGAATTTAGGAAAGAGATGGGAGGAGCAGATAACATAAAGTATGCAAGTAATAGGAAAAGAATGGAAGAAATAAAAAGAGGAAGAATGGTGGAAGGATTTAGGAGGATGGGGACATTTTACTAAACTTTACCTGGCCACAGGCTGGAAACAGTTCATGGTGATGATGATGATGATGATGATGACTCATTCAATGTACTATTGAGTATAGTATTAATTTTATTTCTGTCTAACATGATTACCAAGGAAAAATATTAAATATCCTTCAAATACAAGAAAAATTGATGGGTGATATTTCAACTTGAAATGCAAAGATAAATATTATGACTATAGCATTAATAAGAATATGAAATTATTCCTAACATGATGTATTATGCATTTTTTTAATGGGTGGAGCGAGATCTACTGTTCATAAATCTACTAGTAAAACATTTAAAAATAATCAACAGTCCATTTGAAGCTTTTCTTTTTGTTACCACCCCAAAACTTATATCTTTACGAAGAAGTTTTAATACAAACATAAAAATTAAATCAAGTACATAGTAGTAACGCGTGATAAAATAATATGAACCAATCTGCACTAAAATTGCATATTGGCACACACATCGTTCCCTGCTTATTTTTGTCTTTACTAGTAGTTCTGTGAACGGTAGACCTCGCTCCCTTCATGTTATTATCGCTACTACAGTCTTAACATTGATGTTTGGATTTGAAGTTGATAATTTGCCTTGATGATCAAGCTAGTCAGAAAACTAATTAATATTCTATTCAACAGAACATTATATTCCATACAGAATAATCGTAATCTGAGATGTTTAAGAAGTCACTATGATACTCTTGTTTAAATTATGCTATATACTTATGAACCTTGAATGACCTTAAACAAAAAAACATTTAAGTCTAACCATATTGATAAGTTATGCACCCATCGTTTACCCTGAAAACTGTAATATTACCTCGCATGGCTACACTATGGTGCAGCCTATAAGATATAATCAAATAGCCAAAGGTATAATTTATGCTTTTAGTGAGAATTACTCCATCTAGATATTATATTCTGAAAATTGAAAAATGACACCTGGACATGGGAATCGAACCCGGGACCTTTGGCTTAGTACGCCAATGCTCTAACCACTGATCTATCCAGGATTCGTCCCATGCCCAGGGTCATTATTCACGCATATTTTAAGGCAGAGCATATGATGGAGGTGCGGAAATCGTCGGCTACAAGTGTGTTATTATATCAATAAGCCAACTACCGAATCTAAGATGGCTGCGTTATCTGATCTGCCTTATCGGTTATGCCTTAAAATATGAGTGAAGAATGACCCTGGGCACGGGAAGAATCTTGGATAGTTCAGTGGTTAGAGCATTGGCGTACTAAGCCAAAGGTCCCGGGTTCGATTCCCGCGTCCAGGTGTCATTTTCCAATTTTCAGATTATAAGATAGAGCTATAGTGTAATCCATCAAGGTAAGACTCTTACTTATCAGGGTATATGGAGTGTACAACCATTGTTAGATCTAGTTTTAAATAACGTTCCCGCCAAATTTCATTAAAATTAGTCAACGCGTTTGACAGTTAATATCCATACATCCTGATGGATTGACATACAGACAGAAGAAATGCTAAATAGTGAAGTTAAAATAGAACCTGTCTACGCTCGGTCAGTGAAATCTGTTGGATACTAGATATTCTTTGTGTTTTTAGTTACTAAACGATCAACATAATAGCTATAAATCCATGGTAAGAATGTAACAGAATTTGAAAAGATATTGCAAGTTTGCAACCCCCCATTCGTCTGGGGATAAAATGTAAAAACACTTAAAAATGACTTAAAAAATATAATAATCATTTACAGTTACAATTTTGACATATATTAACTATTAATTATCTACTTAAAAAATATTTGAGACACTTAACATGTTATCATAGAGTTTAAATTATTGATTTTTTTTATATCGAACTCTATAACGTCAAGTATTTTAACTAAAGAGCGTGTTTTTGTGGATGATCCTATTCTTTGTATTTAATTTAGTTGGAAATAAATTTTAAACACTCTTTAAAAATCAACGGTACTCAAATCAGATTGTGTATAAGTGATTATTGAATGACGTTGATATATTCCACCCAAAGATAGCCCGGATGGGGGTAGTAAGACTCTGATCACGGCATTAATGCCATAAGTAAAGTTTATCACCCCATCAAATTCCCATAATCGTGTCTGACTACTTTTCCTCTCGTCCTTGGTCTACCAGTTAAATGTCTCACACCTGCGACTTAAAATGATATGACGGTAGTAAACTATATGGTCATTTTACCATATATTTTTATATTACTATCCGGGCGTCTTTGGGAATCCGGAGGGAATGGTATGGAAGGGCGGGGGGATCAGTCTACTGGTTCTGGTTCTCACAGGGCTATTTTGAAACGCAATTGATCCCTCAGCCCTGTATCTCGAGATCTAACGCAACCCGCCTGGCATTGGAGGCTATCAAGGGCAGCAATTTAGGGTGTGGGTGAGAATAAAGGGAGAGGGTGGTTCTGGAAATATAATATATATACACGCACCGGGCATACTATGGATTATATAGGGCATTACTGAGGGACAGACGTATTTTATATTATGGGCTGGGAAAGGTAGTTGTATATATATATATATATATATATATATATATATATATATATATATATATATATTCTATAACCAACGAGGGCTTTGAAAATTACGTGATCGACAGTCCTGACGAATTTTACTATGTAAAAGCTAAGAGGGTATTAAAGGCTTAGAATAACATTTCTAAATAATGAATAAGGATATAATTTGTTTTTAAGAATAGAGTAATATTAAAATATTAAAATGTATAGCCTATAAGGTTTTGAATACCCAAAAATAGAATATTATTAAATACAGACAAAACAATTTAATTTAAATAAAACATCATTTTTATTTTCACTTCATTTAATTGTAAGTATTATATTGAAGTATTATTTATTTTTTATCTTTTAAATATATTTTTAACTAAATTAAATGAAAAAAGGAAACCCATTATATAAAATGCACTACTTTGATACAAAAATATATACTTTCTTTGACTTACATACTATTAAAATATATCAATGGTGTTTAAGTAGAGAATAATCAATATTGATTAAAATGTATTTGTTTTGACAAATAAGCTCCATTAAAAAAATATAAGCCTAATTTTAAACTGATAATATCATAAAATTGAAAACCTTTGATTAAATTACGTTGAAATATATTTTACTAGTTTATAAATAATAATATACTTAAGAAATATAGTATTTTCTAAGGCAATCCAACCATCCTACATTTCGTTTTGCTTTATTAGGTATTTTCTTCAATCACAGTTCTGCATTTAAAAAAATTCTGCGTATTCATTTTTCCTTTTTTCTTTTTAATTACAAATGATTTCAGGAAATATTGAAAATAGCAAGCTAATGCTCAAACGGTTTCATTAATCTACACATTATGTTTCACTTTACTATAGACTATTCTATATAAATAAAATTAACTGTTTATCTGTCATAAGAGTTGCGTGTTATCTACCGCACACAGAGATCTGAAATTTAAACATTAGTAGCCCCTGTGCACGAACATGTGCACCTCAAAGCCAAAATTTCCCAATTTTGATTTTTTTTAAACCGTATCGGAAGAAATAAAATGAAGAGATTCTTTTTTTTGTCGGTTTGAAGCAAAGAAAGCGTTACCCAGGGTAACCATGCAATGTATTGTAATGAATTGTATGGTTACCCCGGGCTACTCCGCGTAGTTGTACTAGTTTGTTAATAAAACACACCAGTTTAACACCATATTCTTAGATACATCTATGTTCCCGTCTTGAGGTTACAGATCAGGACGCCATTTAATCTTAATTCACATTTGTCTCAATCATTCCGAACAGAACAGGTTGGTACAGTTTAATTTACATAAGAAAATATTTAAAAAAAAAAAGTTTAAACTTTTTTTGTGGCCAAAATTATTAACATTTTACAATTTTATTATTAATCAGTACATGACTTTAAAACTAACATAACTTAAAATATCACAAGTATTCATCCCTAGCACTAGCGCCTAGCTATGTACACTTTGGATCGTAGGACGAACTCTCAAATAAATTGTAAATATATTCGTTAGATCAACCCTAAATCGAACTTAGGTGAACCTAAAATTATTGTGTTAGATAACAGTAAATATTAAACCAAGGATATGGAGAAGACCTATACTAGGAAGGTGTTGAACCTGTTCTAGATTTAATTTTATTTGTAATCACGTTTTGGTGCAATAATTGTGTTCAGAAAATACAAGTATAAAACCACTACTAAAAATATGACAGTACTAATAAATGGAGTAAAATTAATTCAATTATTATGAATTTTTACATTGCGTCTTACTAAATGTTCGGTTATATATGTACTAATTAAGTTAATGATTTAGGAATAAGGAAGGTTGAATTTAGAGGAAGTTTACCTGCATTTGTGTGCAGGGAGAGTGGAAAACATTTTTTTAAACCAGTACTTACGGCCGGGTTTCGAACCCCGAGCTTTCTGTCATCGGCAGTATAAACTAACACGAGACTGACGCCTTAGACCATGCGGCCACTGAAGTAGGTCATAATGATTTTTTCTTCGTTGGTATTAACATATAAATTAATTTTGTTTTAGTATAACATTTGGTGAGAAAAGAATTTATTAATAATTGTATAAAGGGGTGTAGTTTCTCTCTGTCTAGTCATGGCATTGCCAAAGAGAATATTTTGGTGATGACTATGTAGCTTAAGGACGCCGCCTACCGAAAACGCGTTGCAGACGTTCATAGATCCCACGTAATTTAAGAAGTGATCTCTTATTTTAAAATATTTTTCAAACCAAAACGAAGAAGAACGGTATTATTATTTCCTATAGGATGGAAAACCTTACATTTTAAGTTTATTTATGTTAAAAAAGTAATGAAAAGAATGAATTAACTTGTTACCATCAATGTTTCACTCATTTCCGATGCAAAAAATACTTTTTTAGAAAAATACAGTAGATCTAGCCTCTCCCAAAACCAAATTGTCATTTTTAACAGGGTCACAAATTACAATTTTAAGATAATTTAAAATGGTTTTAGTAGTTTTGAAGATTTATGAAAATTATTAAGTGGAAGCTCACTGATAATGTATTTTTGAAAATTTTGTCGAAAAACTTTATAGTTTATTTGTTATTTAGTGATCCTATTTTTAACTTGGGTTCCTAGGACGTAAATGTATTATTTTAAATTGTTTGAATATTAATATGAATATTCAAAGCTCATATTTTATTAATATTGTAACCGCTTTATTAGGCTGCCTTTCTTCTTTTTGTCTTATTTTGTCCTTACCTGTATTTATTATGTAACAAGATTAAAGGGCTTACTTCGGCAATAAACTAGAGAAACACCGTTAAGTGATCCAGAAACAATCATTTCCAAGAAATTTAGGGCGTTCAGTTTATAAATTATTTATTAAGTGACGGTTTTTCTGTTTTCGAAGGAAAATTGTGGTATTTAGATAACAAGCATCTAGTTTTACAATAAAAGCGAGCGTGGTTTGACCAGGTTAGGTAGTTCAAAATCTCGCTATATCGAAACAAAGAGTCCAAGTTTTAAGCTGTAAACATTTCAAACGATCAATTCTGTTTAGCTTAACTTATACTTACTCTCGTAGCTCATTTCCGTGCCTCGTTTTCTTTCCCCTTCCAAATAACCTTTTTATTATTTTTTATTCTTAGCTTCCCTTCTTTCTTTTATTTTTGTTTATTAATTTATCAAACTTTCTTAAATAACCAATTATACTAATTTAGTATAAAAATGATTGGAGAAAGTGTATAGATAAAAACGGAAAAGAATTATAGAAAAAAGTTCAAGAAATTAGGAAGATAAAGTGAGACGATACATGGGGAAATTAAGGTGATAGATTTAATTGAGAGAGGGATTCAGAAGCTATAAAGAGAAGTTATATGTGTGAGGTTGGTAATATTGAGATAAGCTATATTATAAAAGAATCAAATAGCCATATTATTTATGCTTTTAGAGAGGAATACTTCATCGAGATATAATAATCTGAAAATTGAAAAATGACACCAGGACACGGGAATTATACCCGGGACCTTTGGCAAAATACGCCAATGCTCTAACCACTGAGCAGTCATTTTTCAATTTCCAGATATCTAGATAGAGTATTCCTCTCTAAAAGCATAAATAATAGCTTTGGCTATTTGATTCTTAAATATGCAATCCCTTACAATTATAATAATTGTACAAGTGGCAGTATTAAGCTAACTACCGAACAGAAGGTGGCTGCGTTATCTGATAGCTCGTGATATTAATAAAATCACACATTTGTAGCCGACGATTTCCGCATTTCCATCATAGACTCTGCCTTAAAATATATGGGAAGATTGACCCTGGACACGGGACAATTCCTGGATAGCTCAGTGGTTAGACCATTGGCGTACTAAGCCAAAGGTCCCGGGTTCGATTCCCGTGTCCAGGTGTCATTTTTCAATTATCAAAATATATTATAAAAGATTAGGTATAGAGGAAGGAAGGTGGGGTTATATAGTATTCAGAAAGAGATTGTAATAATTGAGGTGGTTGAAAAATTTACATGTGGAGATCATTATGAGGAGGATATTAAAAGAAATAAAGTATGTTAGTAAAATAACGATTGTAAGGAAAAGGATAAATTAAGTAGGATAGATAGAGGTGTAGGGTAAATAAGCCCACAGTAAATCCTCAACTTATACTTGTTTGAGTTGGGAACTTGCGGTAATTCGACCAACTACTAGTAACGCTATCTTTCAAACGACACTTTAAATAAACATTATAGATGGCGGCTCTAGTAAACTTATGTTCAGATGATGGTGTCACCGCCATTTTGTATGTTTCTAGAAGATTCTGTTTAGCACTGATTAGACTTTGAAACGAAGAAATATTTCAAAAATACATCTTATATAATCATCATTTGACTTAGGTGGTTTACAAATTGAACATAAATCTTCGTAAAAAATTAACCGTGTAAGTGGAGAACTTACTATCTAGTCGTTTATTTGAAAAACATGGAAATACGTAACAAGATTGAAATAATGTAAAAATATGAAGGGGGGCGTAAAGGGGTGGATTAGGGAAGTGTATAGAATGGGCTTGTTATGGAATTAGCTATATAAATATATACATATTCCATTCTTCTTTATTTATATACCGTATTTACTCGAATATAGGACGACTCGAAAATAAGACGATACCTATTTTGAGAACTTGAAATTCGGGGAAAATCTTTTTATTAATTTTTAGAGTAGTCAATATTTAGTAACTAACAATAAAAATTTTAATACTATCACATCAATATTATTCATATACTGTACATTGATTAAATTTGTATTGCTGCAATGCATATTTTATTCCGAGTAACATCATTATCACATGAATAAATCTATTATTATTATTATATTATAAAATATTGTTTTTTAATATAAAACGAATTTAAAAACACAACAAAAAAATTTGTCAGTCATCATCCCCTTCACTTGTTGCGTCGTCATCGCTTTCAATTGTTTTGTCATCACTTGATTCACGTACATCATCATCATCCTCACTCGAACTCAGATAGTCTTCTGTTTTTTCTACGTGGTCACCCATTGACTTTAGCTTATTTTGATCTTTCTGCAATGAAATAAACTAAATTTCAAAGTCTTGGAAATAATATGTTTTAGAACACACAACTCATAATATGCCAAGCGTAGCCATGCTAATTTATCAACAACTAGTGAAGTCGTGAAGTTGTTAAAAAGTATCGCTGTATCGGGTTTGCTGTAGTACTTCATAGCGATATATCGATAGTAAATATTCGATATATTTTTCCGGACGCTTTGTTAAATATAGTGAATGATAAGGTGTAATTGTATTTGCGTATTTAGAATGCTATGAAAATGCATGATATATGACTAGTCATGACTAGTTACTTCCTCTTTTATTTTCCGCTTTGGTGTTAAAACTATCCATTGCGTTAGTTGTAATGTTTAGGTACGCCATCTTGTCGACTATTTTTACGAATGGATCGAAGATATCAACTGCGATTTAGATGGTGGAACGATAATAGTCGATAGGGAGTGGTTAGAAATAAACCAGTGACAATGCGCCACCGCCATTACAGCATTCCTTCGGTAAATCACATGAAAGTGTCAGGTATATTTTAGGCCTACAACCGCGTGGAAAACACAATTTACAATTAATTTTTTTTTTTTTGCTATAAGATTTTTTTCTATATTTATTCGTTGCTTTACCATCATTTTAACTAATTCAAGTTTCTATTATATTTATTGAGCTATGAAAGTGGCCAACATGGACGTCCTTAGCACAATAAGTTACATCGTAATTGCCGAAAACAACAGACATAAAATATTTAAATATGTGAATATCTGCTAAAACGAAAAAAAAATTCTGGTTTGTGTTAGAATTTAAACAAGAACATGCCTTTTCTTTGTAAAATAAACGTATATCGATATGATACAACATAAACATGTTGACCTTATACCAACATTTTTCTTCATGCGCGAATATAAGACGACCCCCAACTTTTCGAGGTCGAAAACTGAAAATAAGCCTCGTCTTATATTCGGGTAAATACGGTATATATATACATATTCCATATATAAATATATATAGCTAAACAAACAATTGTAATAAGATAGCAGTAGGAAGAAGATTGGAGACAAAAAATACATAAAAAGACAATGAAATTAGTGAAGAGATGAAAAGAAAAAAATTGTAGAAAAAATACAATAATTTAGAAAGAGAAAGTGAGTCCAGGCTATCAACATTTAATTGCACTAATGGTATAGGAATAAAATAAGTAGAATTTAGAGAAAATATACCTACATATACATAGAGCTATAGAGGAGAAACAATTTAGAAAATGCATTTTCATTACACCCGGCCAGGATTCAAATCCTGACTTCCCCGTCATGAGCCAACCAGACCAGACGGGATTTACGAGTTTTCCACGTGCCCAACGACGCAAGTCCCGGACATGAATAAAGTTGGCGTATTAGCTATTCACTATGAGGCAGACACGTCATTGTTAAACAAATCGGACAATGCATTCAATTGGTTCTGTTTCAACGGTTCATTAAGTGTGCTAATCAAAATATACTCTAAAATATGCATTCAGAATCCACGCTTTTTTCATGGGATTACGATGTGAAATATTTTCAGTTTTAAATTCTCTATTTACAAAAATTCAACTGAATTTCTAAGTAAAAATTTGACTGAGAGTAGCGAGTTTTTGGTTTTAATTCGACCACTTGGCATACAATTTGTTTGTATGTCGAGATGTCGGGATTTTTGTCCCGTGATAACTGTAAAATTCTTGGGCCAATTTTTAACGAAATTTGGCAAGGACAGTCTATGAACCTAGGCCTAATCTTGTATGCACACATCTTTTTTTTTAAATCTGGCTATCCATTTTAATATGGCGACCGCTCAAAAGGTTTTTGGTTTAGTAGCTCATCCCAAGTGATTTTAATTTAAAATCCTAATATTTCGATTGAGCTACTAGGGCGTTAAAAAAAATTGAGATCCATTGAGAGACTGACGTCTAGAGCCGTGTGAACAATGGTTATTATATAGTAATATTATGCACTATTTAATATAGTATTAATTTGTTTTTTCTCTTACTTGATCACCAAGAAACAATGTTAACTTCAAATAAGATTTGAAATTACCCTCATCATTAATACATTGTTACTAAACCATTTATTTAATTACTAGATACTTTTAAAGTTAATTTGAAACTAAATTATTATTAACAGAAAAATAGTTTTATAGTATTAGACTTCAAGAGTAACTAGGATTAACCACTACAAGTCAATTATTTAAAATGCATAAAATAGCATTACATAATATTAAAATATTTTATTGTTTGTAATAGTGAATTGATTTTTAATTAATAAAAACAATATTTTATCAAATAATTTAATATTACAAAATATATCTGAAATGCATGTTTGAAATATGATGAAATTCTGGAGATATTCATTTAGCTGCATCAGCTCTTTCTATTGCCAGTCCAGGAGAATTGTAATACTATAAAATGTTTTAATCTAAAATCACATTTGAATTATCAATAGCTCACATCGATGATCACGAGGAATAAACATCAAACTAGGCGGGGTCTTCCAAAATGGTTTTCCACTCTCCTTCAACGCAAATGCTTATAATTCTTTAAATTCTACCTTCCTCATCCCTGGAACATTCGCGTAATTAGAACATAAGCATTTAATCCGAATGGGTAGTAAATACGTGGTGCTAAATAAAATAAATACGTAGTAAGACGCGTTGCATAAAAAAAAGAGTAAATTTTATAAACACATCCAGTTTTGTTAGTTAGAAATAATTAGTTTTCATCCCTCGATTCTTTATGTAGTATGGATATATTTCACACTACCGCTACTAACACGAGGTTTCTATGACATTTTAATGTATCATTTTGGAAATATATATACATTAGTTTTAGGTCTATACTTTTTTTTAAATAATTTCCACAATTTTAAAATGTTTAAGAAAAATCCGAATAGGCTATACTGTGCAGGTTGATTTTAGCCTTTTGAATAAAAATAATAATTCTAAAAAAATATATCGACTTTGTTATAATTGAATATTATTACGACAAACGAAGTTACAATAACAAGTAGCCATTATACTATTATTATTTTTATCCTTCGTCTTATCCTTGAGAAGAGTTATTACTGAAATATATATATTTTTTTACGATAGCACTACTACATATGAAATTTCATTCGTGATAATTCTGAGGAGAAGAAGAGCAAGTCGAACCTTCAAAATATTTGCGTCCTTTTCACGGTGTGCGGAAATGTGCTGACCAAGCGGTATATATCCCACCACCACCTTCTGCAGTGAATAGGCCAGATCTCCCGACGTGGAAATAAATCAACGTAAACTGCGAGCCTTTCAAAGTAGGAAAAGCGAGCATTTGAGGGGTTTGGGTGAAAGAGGGGTTGCTGCGGCGCCTACAAACAGAGGGGAGGGTGTGGATAAGGGTTGGTTAGGGGTTTAAGGGAGAAGGAGGTGAATTCTAGGGTAAGTTTGGGGGTGGAAAGAGAACTATAACTTACCACATAAGCATTAACGAAATGGGCTTTGGATTATAATTGTAAAGTTAACGATTTTTGTGGGGTATTATATACTCACCAACACTCGCTACATCGCTTTTCGAATACCGGTAAATCTTCCCCTAACCCCTGCCTTACCAAAACCACCTCAAGTTATGCTTTCAATGTTTTGAGTGGTGCACACGAATTACGGAACCACTCATCCGAGGTTGGTAATACCTTTACACGAACTGCAGGCTAAAAATTAAATTCATAATGGCTTTGTTCAAAATGGAACATGGAGGTTAAGTTAGGTTAGGTTGGCTATGGGCTAGGAATTGAATGGGATTACAGATTGTTCTGAAATTCATGTGCACCGACTGACAGGTATATATTATTTCGCAATTTGAGTGCGTCCGTTTTGAGTCTCATTAATAAGAAGGAGAGGTGAAAACAATGGGGGGATTGTTTGGAAGGTTACAGGTTCAAAACCGTGGCTGGATTATCGGTGGTCTTGGTGAGAATTTTGGTTGATCAGCGGTTCTTTTAGATTGGGAGGGAGAGTGTGAAATCATTTTGTAAAACAACCCGTAGTACACCCGGCTGAGACTTGAACCCAGACCTCATCACTGGCAAACCAGAGCTTGACATTTAGTTCTCATTCCCATTTTTGCGAGTAATTAACTAGTCAATAACTCAAATATTAAAAGTTTTGATAAAAAAAATTACACATGACTTGGTGTTTAGCAAATTAATTTTTGAGATTTTTTTTCACTTCTTTTTAGTAACCTTTCGTACTATACACATACATTAATCAAGTTGATGCAATTGTAATAATGAAGGGAGAATTTCAAAAGGAATGTACCTACATTTGCGTGGAAAGGTAGGGGGAAACCACTTAGGAAAAACTTCCCTCAGTACACCCAACCATGATTCGAGCCCCGATCTCCCCTGAACTGTTAATCTGGTATAACACGTGACACGTTAGATTATGAATCCACCAATGAAGGTTATTATGATTATCATCCAATAATTACCCAATATATATATATTTTTACTTCAATATGATAAAGGTGGCCCAGATGGCAAATCTCCTAATCTTGTTATTAAAATGTATGCACGAATAGTAAATAAATATTCTCCGAGAAAATCCACAGCTAAAATAACAATAACCATTTGAATCTGAAGCCGCCGTGTTTGTAAGAAACCGGTTCTCGTGGTAGGCATTTTAGTGGGCACGTGCAGTGAAAAATAATCTCCTTAACCCTCCTTACACCCCTTACCCCCTTCTCAGCATCATCCTTTCCCCTAACACCAACATCCCTTTCTTCAACATTTTTATTTCCCGCTTCACATGAACGTCGTGGCGCCTTCTGGCGCTCTGGGTGTAACAACGCTACACGCCCCGACCCAGACATTACGGAAACGACGCTACCCATTAAACACAATCCACTTTAAAATGGCGACGCATTACACTCAAAAATATCTTAACCTAGTTCAAAGCGCAAACTTTAGGTGGGGTGGAGAAGGGCAGAAGGAGGGGGTGAAGATAAAAAAATTATCTAAAAAGTAAAAAAAAAAAAAATCTTGGAATGTAAAAGGGTCTTTAAGAAGCTATTTGGCATGGGAGATTTTTCAGTTTCTCTTTTATTCCAACATTTTATACTCTTTGTCGCGATTCTCCTTCCACGCGAACCTCCTGATGATGTTGTTAATTAAATAATGTATATATTAATACATATTACAAGTTTTATTTGCACATATTAAGATGCTACATTCAAGAAATTGCCCCAATAACACTCGCGTTTCTTCATCGTGTCTTTCTCTCAGAACACCTCGTTAACAAGTGCTGCAAATTATTCATACCCCCCACCAGTTTCATGGCTATAACATTAATTTTGATACTGAGAGCTGCTGAACTCTTGCGAGCACAAGCAAAACTACCTTTTAAAAAGAAATCAAAACAAATACAGTTTGCAAATGAAAAATATTGCTCTCTTTCTCGCACTCACACTGCGAGGTTTTTTTCTTTAATAATTACTAGAGCTAGAAACAAGCAAACCAAATGTTCCTAACCCGTAGCCTGCTCGCACGTGTACGGAAATGAATACACAACAGTACAGTGCGACAAATAGATTTGACACAAACTTAATTTAATTACACCAAAAGCTATGCAACAAAGCAGGATCATTACAGTACTCCCCTACTTTCTGAGTTATTTTTAGAAGAAAAATAAGTCAGGAAGTAATTCGGTCAGCTTGTTTTTACATTGAGCCCTTTGCACATATTATGACACCACTAAAGCTTATATATTTAATAAAAACTAGAAAACCAATGTATTGATTACATAGAGTAGCGGCAGGCATCAATCATCTGATATAATTTAAAATGTTTATCATTTACTTCAAAATCTCTCACTTAACAGTTCTAATAATGTTCATTTTGCTTTGCCATTTCCTTTTCTGATTTTAATGTTCTATGGCAGAAAGGTTTTAGAGTCTCACTTTAATTGATAAAACACAATAGACTAGTGATATTAAAGAGAGTTATTATTTAGAGTTTAGCTAGCCTTCTTACATGTACACTATTTTCACATGATAATATAATATAATAAACAACATAAAAAAAACATACACATTGCACTGCACATAATTAGCATGAAACTCTTGACAAAACACAAAATATAATATCTTTGACATTTCAGACTAAATTGGTAGTTCTCTTGAATAGCATTCAAAATATACACTATCCATATTTCGGTAGAATTATACCCTAAGTTAAATTCACATTACAAGAAGATCTTAAAAGATTTTTCTTATACACACTAAGTTTAAAACACAATTTACTAAGCTCATAGTAAAATCCTAATAAAAGTTTTATCATCATGAGGAGATAAAACCTATTCCTACTCCAACTATACTTCCCTACTTTCCCTCTATCTTTGTCACTTTCTCAAAATAAGGTTTAATTTCTGTTATATTAAACGTTCCTTTTACCCGGTGGGTTTCCTTATCCTGAACAAGATATACATTCTGACCTATTTTCTGAGTAATCTGATAAGGACCCTCAAATAACAGAAAGAACTTCTTTACTTCTTTGTTTAGAGCGGACGACATGTGATGACTTTTTACTAATACTAAATCGCCTTTTTCATAACTAATGGGATTCCGAACTTTTTTGTCATGATAGTTAGTGCGTCTTTCCGCTACATCCTTCAGTTTCTTAATAGCTAACTGCAATTTTGTCTGGTGATCTAATTCTGCCCTAAAGGGAAACTTAAAAATTTGCTCTAACTTTCTCTCTGGCCTGACTCCTCTCATAAGCTCTATAGGCGTATACCCTGTACTTTCATGGCTTACCGAGTTTAAACAAACTTCTATTTTCTCAATGTGCGTTGCCCATCCAGCATGGTTGTGATGGCAGTATAGCCTCAAAAATCTTCCTATTTCCCTGTTGACACGTTCTACTCCATTTGACTGAGGGTGATATACTGAGGTGTATTTTACAGTGATGCCATACTCTTATCTAGATCCATTACCTTAACATTAAGTGCCTGGTGCGATATTTCCAGGTTATCTAGTTTACACTCTAATTTTATTCCTAATTCTTTAATATTGTTTTCTATTTGAGCTCTCAATTTTTTATTATTATTTTCTATTTGGGTTCCCAATTTTTTATTATTATCTTCCATCTGACTCATTATAGTCATGATAAGTTGTTCAATTTTTTTGTTCCCTTCCCCTATTAAATTCTTTTCTACCTGAGCTGGTTCAGAATCTCTTTTACTATCCTCTATGTCTACAGTAGTTTTTTTTAATATCGAAATTTCATCACCCCCATCCTTTAATTTTGAATGTCCCTTTGAGCTATTTTCATCTAATATCTGATTCTCACTATTATTTCCTGACTCCCCTTCTTCTACCTGTTCTATTACAGAAATGCACCCTTCATGTAAGTTTCTACTGTTTGCATTTCCCACCTTTAGTTTGTTTAATCTACTCTCATACATTTCATTTTCCCAATCCTCGTCACTCTCCTCTAATCCTTCTTGGTTATATGGTCTGTTCATGATGTCTTTATCTTCCGAACAAAATGGAAACTGACCTATCCCACTACTACACTCTTCCCCAATTAAATCCTCTTCTGATTCTAACATCATCAACTAAAAGAGTTGTTGAATTTCTTAAATATATTAATTTCTAAGTTTAAACACCTTTTAAGTTCTACTTACTTCATTAAATGTTATAAAGAGTTCCCTTACTACAATGAACCCATCAATCAATTAATTAAAATAATTAAATGTAACAAACAAAATATATATAACTACTGCTCTTCTGTTGATCTGTCCCTCGGTGATTGTCCAGCATCCGTTGATGAAATACTTCGCTGCTATCCACAATGACATTAATTAATTAAAATACTGAAATGTGACACAAACATTTTATTCATCCCCTTCTATTCTGTTGATCTGTTCCACGGCGATGGTCCAGCATCCGCTGCTCTGTTGCCTCACTGCTGTTATCAATAACATTAATTGATTAAATAATGAAATAATACCATGTAGCAAAACATATCTACGCTATTCAGTCGACCTGTCCCTCGGTGATTCGCCAACATCCGTTGATCGGTTACTTCGATTCTCTGTTGCTATTCTGCATTGTTGATGAAGTACCTACAGGAACGCCTTTGTGTGTCACAGCTGCTCCATTGCTGCATCTGCCCCGCTGCTGCATCTGCCCTTGAATTGGTTGGTAGCACCTATTAATTCCCCGTGTTCTCCGCGAGTATTTTATCAAGCCGTCGGTGAGCACCTTTTAAATTCCCGAGTTTACCGTGAGTGTTTTTTATCAAGCCGTCGGTGAGCACCTCTTAAATTCCCGTGTTTACCGTGAGTGTTTTATCAAGCCGTCGGTGAGCACCTCTTAAAATACCGAGTTTACCGTGAGTATTTTATCAAGCCGTCGGTAAGCACTCTCTTAAATTCCCGAGTTTACCGTGAGTGTTTTTTATCGTGCCCCGCGATTGGGAAAGCCATTTGTCGCGATTCTCCTTCCACGCGAACCTCCTGATGATGTTGTTAATTAAATAATGTATATATTAATACATATTACAAGTTTTATTTGCACATATTAAGATGCTACATTCAAGAAATTGCCCCAATAACACTCGCGTTTCTTCATCGTGTCTTTCTCTCAGAACACCTCGTTAACAAGTGCTGCAAATTATTCATACCCCCCACCAGTTTCATGGCTATAACATTAATTTTGATACTGAGAGCTGCTGAACTCTTGCGAGCACAAGCAAAACTACCTTTTAAAAAGAAATCAAAACAAATACAGTTTGCAAATGAAAAATATTGCTCTCTTTCTCGCACTCACACTGCGAGGTTTTTTTCTTTAATAATTACTAGAGCTAGAAACAAGCAAACCAAATGTTCCTAACCCGTAGCCTGCTCGCACGTGTACGGAAATGAATACACAACAGTACAGTGCGACAAATAGATTTGACACAAACTTAATTTAATTACACCAAAAGCTATGCAACAAAGCAGGATCATTACATCTTTTTTACTTCATCCTCCCTCCCCTTACTCCCCCCCACAGCCATCTTCGACCAAGTTGACTGGATGTAATCTTGCTTGCAAATGATGGCTCTTCTTTCAAGGATCCAGGAAAGTTATTAGGACACTATAACAAGAAAGGGTGTTCTATCTAAAGAGTATGTTAATTTAATAGTATACTAATGGTCACACACATCGTATGCACGTTCAACCGACCAAATACAATAGGTTGGATCTACGGAGTGGTTTTTCAATCAACCTTTGGACAGATATTAACATTGTTTATTTTGTGGTTGTTGGGAAACCTCTCTTGATTAATAAAGCTCCAAAAAAAGAATAACAACATGTAAAACAAACTCAATCTTGTTATAAATTTAAAATATGACACCCGGACAAGGATTTAAAATCTAGCCATCTAGCTTTGCGTATCAATGCTCTATTGACTTAACTAACCGGAATCCTCTCCATGGTAGTGTTCCATTCAGTTATATAAACCTTTAAATGTACTGATATAACTAAGTGCAGAGACTTATTATTATTATTATTAGTACCGCGTCTTACTACCCGTTCGGATTATACGCACTTACGCTAATGGTAGGGTGATTGTGAGATGAAATGGAGGACGTACAGTTAAACGTGGAATCCGAACCACGGTGGAGGCCTGGAATTCCATACATTCACAAGTTGTGATTTATACACGTCTTGTCAGAGGTGAAGGAAGGGGTTGGCAATCAGATAAATCTGTGCCGGGAACGAGGATTGAACCCCGGACCCTCCCAGCACAGAAGTTTGACACTTTACCCCTAGACCACCAGGTCACCGCAGAGACTTATTAAAAGAGCGCATTGTATTACAACAATTACTTTAAATTAGAGAGCTTTTACTTTCTCTCGATGCCTTGGAGAGAAAGTATTGTGATCGTTAAAAAAAATTGAACTCGAGACTTTGATAAATGTCGACGTTTCATGACCTGAAACCAAAAGAGTGGTTTTCGCAATGCTGTCTGTATGTCCGTCCGTCTGTCTGTCTCTGTCTGTATCTCAAGCTAGAGCCGAAACTATTTTACCGAGTGGGCTCAAACTTCGGGACTGGGGTTTTCATAAAGTCCCCTTGAGGAATTTTTGGTATTATACATCTAACTCTAAAATTAAGGGTAGCTTGCTAAAGGTCTAAAAGAGAACAAAATCTATTTTCTCGAAATTCGCCGAAACGATTTTGATTACATTTTGTATACATACACTGTTTATCATTTATAAACAAGATGGCAGTTCTCATTTTTTTATGGAAAAGAATTTGAGGTTAATTAATATAGGGGAATCTCAAATTTTCGTCATTTCTCCGCAGTTATTTGTGATACAAAGTAACTTGTCATTTTTAAATTGTAGTACTAATAAAAACAAAAATCTTTAGACTATATTTTTATCCAATAATTTTTAAGCTAAAAGTAAATATATATACACTTTTAATTTCAGGTATTTGAAAATATATTTGATTATTATGCTATTTGATGTTTCTCCTTTCTCCATTTTTCTGTAAGAGTGTTCCTAGTTCCTAATGCCATAAAGTAAGTAATTCACAGTGTATATTACTTCATTTATGATATTTAGTGTAGTGTTCCTACAACATTGTATAGTTTCACATATCTTATGAGTTTTTATTAAATGTCTTTTTTAAGATAAAAGCGGGAGAAAGTATGTGCGGTGCGCCGTACCACTTATTTGTATTAGTCAACAGTATAAATCTACATTTAGACATTAAAATGACATTCGACAAGTAAAGTAAGTCGGCCAGTTTTAAAATCCCTGTTTGGGTGTCATTTTTCAATATCTACACAACTACTCTATCAGAATTTCACCCTGCGTCTAGACCTCGTGGGGAGAAAACCTCTACCCCACCGGGATTCAGACAAACCAAGTGTCTCGGAGGTGGATATCAGAAAGCATGACACTTTAACAATCCTGCCTACATTATGAAGTCAACAGTCCCATTAGAGGTGGGGATTTAGGAGACCCAAGAAAAAAGTGTTTTCGAAGTTTTTATAACAAAATTTTTTTTTGGCAAAAATAAATAAAATATTTCACCTCTACAAACATAGAGTTTAATTTTCTTTAGATGGTGATAACAACAATTCTTGAATATCTGTAAAGGCTTTAATGTAATTTAATGACAATTTTTTTCCTTAGTTTAAAAATGTTCTCATCTAATGTTGCTATACTCATGGTAGGTATGCAATAACTGTTTATATCAACATGTGAAGAAAACTAAACTCTATATTTCTACTAGAGAAATATTTTATTTATTTTGGCCAATAAAATGTTTTGCCATTAAAACTGCAAAAACATTGAACTTTTCTCGCTTACCCTAAATCCCCACCTTAAAATGGGGTGCTAGTGAGCGTGAGTTTAGGGAAGTATTATTGAAGTTTTTATAGCATAAACATTTATTTGGCCAAAATAAATAAAATATTTCTTCTATAGAAACATATAGTTTAGTTTTCTGCACATGCTAATCTCAACAGTCCTTGAATATCTGTCAAGGGGGTCCTAGAATTTAATGACAACTTTTTCTCTTAATTTAAAAAGTTTGTCACCAAATGCCACCATGCTCATGCCAGATATTCAAAAACTTTTGATATTAGCACGTGCATAAAACTAAACTATATGTTTCTATAGAAGAAAAATTTGATTTATTTTGTTCAAAAAATGTTTATGCTATAAAAACTGCAAAATTAGCGCACTAAATTAGCGCTCACTAGCACCCAGCCTTAAATGGCTAACATCTTTTTATCGAGCTTGCATTCTATTATTTCAGTCACTGTCAGAATTAAACGGACTCTTATCTAAGTGTAAACCTAATTACCTCTCTCCTTTTCTTTCTCTCTTGGAGAATAGTTCTTAGATAGATGTAGGAGTGTGAGAAAAGGAAGTAATTTTGAGACGGAAACCTTGATTACCTTTTCACAAACCCTTCATTCACTCGGCCTTCTGATGTTGACTAATGGTAGTGATCATCGGACCAAGAAATAGGAAAAAAAAAAAGGCTACTGCAGGCAATTATCCCGCATGTGAACTCCGGCAACTGCAGAGAGGGCCAGAAGCACGCGTTCTCACTTCAGCTGTTCTCTTCCTGGCGGTAGAACTCTTCAACCCGGAAAATTTCATGGATTGTCTGCCGTCACTTTCAGGTGGTCGGCTCTTGAGCGAACTTCATTTTTATATGGAAGGGGTGGCATAGGTATAAAGAAAAAAAGTATACAGAACACAAGATCTATAATGTATTAGCTTTAAAAATACATTTTCAATTTTGTTATCGGGCGGGAACCAAATAGTTACACTCGGTTTACCCTGAAAGGCAGCAGTCTTTCATTGAAATAAGCCATGTGATACTGGAAACGTCCAAGGTAAGCTTATTACTTTACAGGGTAAACTGATTGTACCTTCACTAGCTCAGAGTCGATTGTCTTAAGCTGCGATCAAAGGGAAAGGGAGATGTATTGAGAGGATCAATTTTATCTTTCAGGACAACTGTCTCAAGCATTGGTACACTGGATATCATCTCTGAAGGAGCTGAATGGTTAATATTGAGGAAACATTGTTGTCATTCTCTTGTTTTCATGTTGTAGATTAGTGGTTCCCAAAGTGGGCGGTGGGATTGCACAGGGGGGTGCTAAGTTGCAAGGGGTCGCTAAGAGGCAAAAGGGTGGTAGAGGGGCACTCAAGCTGGTATTTTCCGTGTGTGTTGTTTATTTGTATTTGACTGACCTGCAGACTACCTTCCTTGCTTCAAGTTTCTTCCTCCTTTTCCAAGGTCATTCTCTAGGCCACGTCATGCGTTCTCACCCCCTCCCTGAGACTACGTCACACGTTATCCCTCCTTATTGAGGCCACATTACCAGAGCTATTAAGACCCGTATATGACATTTTGAGAAAATGTCGTGCTGTGTTCTTGTTTCTTTGTTGTCTCCTCAAGATTTTACTGGTAAGTCCTGAACAAAATAGTATTGGGTGTGATACTTATTTTCCTGTGTTTTCAATTATTCAACACGTTGTTTATGAACCGAGACTAAAAGCTACAAACGTGTTACTTTCGTTGAATCCCACTCAATATTAAAAGTTTTAATGGAGGTTTATATGGGTATATAAAAGATGTAAGATTAAATTCAGTACCAATTCCTAATCTAGGACTCAAATTTTTATTTAATATTAACTTACAAAATGTGTACAAAAATAACTGTTTAGAAAAATCATTTTAAAAAGGTATATAAAAGGGAAAATAAATGTAATTCTGAATTAATCTTTTTTTCACTTTAATAATTATTCATACATATATTATTGAAACAAAATTTAATGTTGTGATTGTAAATTTCTGAAGGAAGCAACAGAAACACACTTTTTTAAATATAGACCTACACTCAATTTTTCTTAGAATATAAATGGCAGAAGCAGAAAAATCAATAAAGAAATATAGACAATATAGTTTGGAATATCTTAAGTATGGATTTATACTTGCATCAACAAACCAGCACCCGCTGATTTGCCTGTTGTGTGAAAAGGTATTTTCTAATGAGGCCATTAACCCTTCCAGACTTATTGAACATTTAAAGAAGGCACATCATGACAAGGCAGAAAATAACTTAACTTTTTATTCAATCACTTCGTGAAAAGTCTCAAAAGCAGCCAATATTGTTAAACATGATTCGCAACAGTTAACAACAACAAACTTATGGTTTGCGTGCATCATACAACATTTCATTGTTGAATGCTAAGTCTGGAAAGTCCCATACAATTGGTGAAGAACTCATCCTTCCAGCGGTTAGTGAGGTTCTGAATACTGTTTTGCACAAGTCACCACATGATATAATTAAGATGATTCCTCTCAGCAACAATCCAGTGAAAAGACGCATAGATGAAATGGCTGAGAGTGTGGAAGATCTACTGTTCAAACACACTAAGAACAACATAAGTTGTATTACAGCTGGACGAGTCAACTTTGCCAGGCAATGAATCTTAACTTCTCGCTTATATGCATTTTATAAAAGACGATAGTTTGGCACAAGAGGGGTTATTTGCAAGGCAACTAAAAACCGATACTAAAGGAGAGTCAATATTTCATGTTGTTGAGGAGTTTTTCAAAGAAAAAGAAATTCCACTTACTAACATACTTGCTTGTGGAAATGATGGAGCACCATCAATGACTGGTCGCTACCGTGGGTGTGTCGCTTACTTGAAAAAATCAGTGCCAAATATATTTACCATTCACTGTGTCATTCATCGCCAACATCGAGTTGCAAAAAATATCATTGGACGCCTACACAATTCATTACACACTGTTATTACTGCAGTGAATAAAATTAAAGTACATGCTCTCAATGATCGACTATTCCGGGAGCTCTGTTCTGAGAAGGATGAAGACTTTGAACGTTTGTTGATTCACACTAAAGTTCGTTGGCTATCTAAAGGAAACTGTTTGAGACGCTTTTACAACCTTTTTGAAACTGTTGTGGAATATTTTGAAGACACGAATGCTTTTCTCAGTAATGAACTCAAAGAAATCAAGTATGACATTGCTTATTTGTCTGAGATATTTGCAAAGTTCATTGAAATGAACTTGCAGTTGCAAGGCAATGATATCAATCTTATTAAAGCCAAACCTTTCATATCTACATTTGTTGCGAAATTAACTATACTAGAGCACAATATAGGCCGTCGTGAGCTATACCAATTTTCGAGCTTGTCTGAGCTAGAAAAGAAAGTCGGAATACAAGTGCAAGTTTTTTGTGACCATTTGAATATGCTTCATGAAGATATGTCTGATCGATTCAAAGATCTTGTTATGATGGAAATTCCAGACTTGGTATTAAGCCCATTTTCTGATATTGAATAAGTTGGAGCATTGGAGAAAGAACTAATTGAGCTACAAAATGACATTGAGCTGAAGCCAAAGTTTAAGAAATCGTACCAGGTGTTTTGGTTACAGAAGGAAATTCCTTATCGCTATCCTGCAATATGGAGAGTGGTTAAGAGGCTCCTGATTGCATTTCCAACATCGTATTTGGTGGAACGTGATTTTAGTGTGGTCAGCCTACTTCTTTCCAAACAAAGAAATCGACTCCTTATTAATAAGCGTGGTGATATAAGACTCATGTTAAGTGACATTAAGCCAGACATTGGAAACTAGTATAATTTCATCAAGCTCATCCATCACATTAAGAATTTACAGAATAATGAGGTACTCTACCTAGTTAATAAATGTGGTATCTAATAATATGTAGTATTTAATAACTTTGAAAATATTATCACTGGATTGAGCTCATCATTCATGTTTAATTAAATAAACTTAATTTATTTTAATTTGGAATACATATTCAATTAATAATTGTTCCATCCTTGAATTTTATTGCTATTTTATTCTTAGTGGGTCGTTGAAAACAACTTTTATGAATATTGATTTTTTAGAGTAAAGGATAGGGGGCACTGGGCATGAGTTTTTGGAACCAAGGGGGTGGTGATTCAAAAACGTTTGGGAAGCACTGTTGTAGATCCTTCCTTAAAGATAAAACAAGTTTCACAATGTTGGTTAGTCGATGTTGCCAGTAACTCCTTTTTATTCCAGCACACCCCTTCCGACAAAGTTGAAAGCGAGGAGATTTGGCAACTGTTAACCGAGAGAGAAAACAAAGATAAATCATTTCTCCATAAGAACTGCTGTTCTCTCAGAGATGATATTAAAGGTAGCTTATTACGTGGAAAAAACTCCTAAAACTTAAACGGCCCTCGTAACAGTTTTCATTAAAAACATCATTATCAATTTTATAAAAATTGATTTTTACTACTTAATACTTGTCTGTGGGTAACTAGGTGTAATATAAACAAGTGGTTTTTAAACCACTCATCAGTAAATTACCCTTAACTTAATGGCTAGGGCTCAAATCAAAACACTGTCTCTAGGCATACCCATATATTACCTAAATATCAAGTTTTTACAAAATAACTTTCAACACGTTTCAGATCTGTTGCCAGCGACAGAAAGACTTGGGGACAGACAGAATTGTAAAATCGCCTTTTTTTGATTCGGGGCACATACAACATAAAGCATCTTCGTAACCTTCAAGATTGAAAATGGTTATGATTCTCTTTATATGAGAAAATAATAAACAAACAACTTAGTGCCTCTAATAATATTAAGGATAATGTTTATACATTTTAATTTTCTATAATAAACAAAGATTTAAAAGAGCTACTTATATCCTATTAATTAATTTTCATTTTGATTAATAATTCCCATTATCATTCTTGTAGCCTGAATTGTATATCGACCCGTAGAAGATATTTATTTATAATCACAGATTAATTACATGGTACTGTAAAATAAATAAGTTGGGATGATTGGAAGATCCCCGCCCAGTAGAACTTGGAGCAAGTTACCTCATGAGACTCCCGATTTGACTGTAAATACAATACTCAACCATATTATTGAATAAACTGACAAATTCACTTATTTACATGGGCCAGGAAATTCATTTATTCATGTATAAATGACTTTGCAGCAGAGGATATGAAGAACATTTGTTGGATCTAGGATTGTTCCAGCCTCATCAGCCAAATGATGACATAAATATCGTCAGATAATCATACTATCAAAGGATAATTTATTTTGTTTTGCGTGAGTTATAAAAGAGAACAATTAGACTCCCCTGTCCTTAAGTCTGGCTCTTGACTATGAGAAAAGATTTTTTTTTTTAAGTTTGACAATTTTCATTGAAATAGCAACTCTAAATTTTAAGGCCTTGTGAATGGAACACAAGTTTTAAAATTATAGTTTCATTTAACACATTTATTTTCCCTGTAGCTTGTTTGGTTCCACAAATTTCCTCCAACTATCTACCAACCGTTTAATGCCTCATTGTTCTTATACCTAAGACTAGTTTCGTAGCATACGATAATTTAATCCAATGCAATTTTTTTAGCACCACATCTTACTACCCGTTTGGGCTATACGCTTATGAATTAATTACGCTAATGGTTTTAAGGATCAGTAGGATTACATTAATGATATGAAATGTCCTAGCATTAGCGTGGAGGGAGAGTGGAAAACCATTTTGACAAATTAACTCTCAGTACACCCGATCGAGATTCGAATCTCGATTTCAACATCATTGGAAGTATAGTATATTGCGAGAGAAGCGTCTTAGACCATGTAGCTACCGAAGTGGGTAGTGCCAGATTGATGTCACATTATGATTTTTTCAGCGTTTCTCAAATCAGTTTTGGGTTATACTCATGTATAGTAACTACACTATTATGGTAGAGATAAGGAAGCTACAATTTAGATCAAATTCCCCCGAATTTGCTTGGAGGGAGAGTAAAAATATTTTTGAAAAGACAACCTGAGTACACTCGGCTCGATTAAAACCCGACATTCTTTTCATCATCAAATCAAACTGAATAAACTCGACATTTAGACGACATTCCTACAGGCGTAGGTTTAATGCGCATCAAACTTAACCATGTTAACTGCAAATATCCCTAACGGGTAGTAATATGCTTTGTACAGAAACAAAAGCAAATCACAAGGGGATTAACAAGTCCTATATCAAACACGATCGTCAAGTCACCTAATTAACATCTAAAATTATTTTCAGAAAAACACAAGCAACTAGCACTATTTTTTGAAGTCATATCCAACACCATTGTGGGGCTACACCAGTACATAACATTTCTCTTCTTCCCCATAAGCCTTTACTTTCACTAAGAACAATTTCACAGCGAGCTTTTGGGATGCCACAGAACTCCCCTGCGACCCTTTAAGGCCTTTGGTACAAATTGCGATGGTACTTTATTAGTATAATGGCCCCGGAAAGGTCAGGAAACGTTACACTCTCATGCCAATTCACAACTGACCAAGTTACATTTTGGTTTTTAATTCCATCTTTACCGACTATCGGTACTTGAACCCCGATCTTCCCGTCATCGACAGGGTAGTCCAACACGAGAGTGATGCCTTATACCATTCGGCCACTGAAGTGGGTTTGAAATGTGAGATGTATTTTATGTTAATATAAAATATATATTAAAAGTTTCAAACCATACTAGAAATACATAAAATATTGCAATTATTATTTAATACAGAGAATATAACTATGACCAATGTGTTTGCACCATGTTTTTTTTGTCATCACGTCTTACTACCCGTTCGGGTTGTACGCATATGTACTAATTAAGATATTGTTTTATGGAATCGTGAGGTTGAATTTGGAAAAATTGTACCTGAACTTGTGTGGAGGAAGAAGGGATTTTATTTTTTAAATGGGAAACTACCCTCAGTATCATTCAACTGGGATTCGATCCCCAATACCCTTGAAATCCATGGTCCAGTCTACTGTGAGAGTGACAACTCAGACCATTTGGCCACCAAAGCGGGTTTTATTGATATAACTAAGAAAGCATTGTATTATGTAACAATAGTTAAAATGATAAATTATTCCTTGTTTGATCTATGATTGTAGCTTGGGTTAAGCGACGCTAAATGGCGGCGCTACGATACATCAAAGTTGCCACTGTATGCACCTGGGGCGTAGGAAACACCAACCTTCAGCACATAAAAATTGGAGTGTGAGGTAAATAATGACTAGTGACAGGCATTATTTGCTTGACAACAGGTAGGCTACTTATAAAGAAATGCTGATTCTTTCACATATATGTTGTTGGCCCCGACAAGGGCAGATATTGAGATCGCAGAGGCATCTCTACTGAGGAAATTGAAGTCGAATTTCTACGCTGGCATCATCCTGCGTGTCAATGCAGGGAGTGGTGGGGATGCCTGTGTTGGTTTACATGACGTACTACATGTGCTGCCTACCCAACAGGTGCATACAGTGCCAACTTTTACGTATCTTAGCGCCGCCATTCGGAGTCGCTGACCCCAAGTTCATTAGGTGGAAGTACTTGTCTTAACACCCCGTACAACTTGTATATTGTTGTCCGTGGAGTTCTGAACGACCCTGTATAAAATAATATAATATGCCAAAAATATATCAAATGTAATCAAAAGAAACGTTCTAAATATATAATGTACAAGTCAGTTCATATAGACTTAGTGTATCAAAAAGCTTTCTTCAAATAAGTTGAACTTAACGCCGATTTTGATGATCTCTTCCTCGTTAATTTTCAACTTGTAAGGAATAAAAAAATGTAAGAAGGAAGCTAAATGAGTCTGTCTGTAGAAAGTTTTCAACCCTTTTTTTTATTATTGAAAAGCTTAAAGAATCTTGTCACATCATCAATTAATTTACCTTTTCTGTCTACACTAGAGCAAGCGAAAATGCGTTAAGCCTTTCGTTGAGCCACCGAGCTACATCCTGCGAGGTGGAAGGATGACTTGATTATCCCTTCATTTTCACCTCCCCAACACTAACCCCCGTCCCCCTTTTCCCACCTCCTCCTTGCTGACTAACGGTAGCATTAATCAACCCCCTTGGGACCATTGTCTTCAAAATGGGAGGCTATGCGTAAAGCTTTACGAAGAGTAAGAATTTTTATACGAACTTGGGGGGTAGGGGGTGCACAAAGGGAATGGAAGGGGTAGAAAGGGGTAAATGGTTGGTTGCGAGTGAAAAATTCTGAGTTGGAAAACAAATGAGTAAATTAAATGTGGGTCTGTATGAAACCTTATTAAAATTAGAAGACTTATTCTTTAGTTTAAAATATGACATACTCTTATGATTTTTATTTCCAAAATACTGTAAACTTGTGTGTGTATGTGATTGGAGAAAAAAGTGAGGGATGAGGGGAGGGGGGATCGCCTTTTCTATAATTTAACTACTATGAGATGGGATGCAATATGTACATAAAATACATGGTAAAACCGTTTGTAAAAAAAATAGTTATTTTTAAAGCTCAGTTAACACTACTAAAATATAAATTTAACAATAACGTATATTTTGTTTACGGTGAAATCTTATTTTCTACCGTGACAGATTCCCCCACGGCTCTCATAAATGCTGCGCCATAGTGGAATCTAACCAAATACTCTTTCTTACCTTCAGAGATAAATAAATATACATGTTTATTTTAAATCAACATTTAGTGATATATCGCGTATCCCCGATGGTAGGGATGGATCTAAATTTGTAAACTTGCTTCTCCTATGATAGTTTGGCTCGCAAAAAATAATGAAAGAGATGTTTTAAAAAGTTGTTCGAAATATTTGATAACTTAGCATATTTTAACATTCAACATAAAATAATTGTATTATTTCATTTCAATACATTTTAACTTAGAAACATGATTGCTTACCTCTATAAGTACAGCTCATTTATTAATCGCTTTCTGAAATTTTACAAGAAGCATAACTTAGTTAATATACGTTAATTAAAAAAAATATTTAGCACCACTGGTCAAATTTGCTTGAAAACACTTATATTTTAATTTATTTTCTCAAAATGATTGGTTGAATCGAACAATCTTTCGATTTTTGCATATCAATTCAAACCTTTTTTATACGTAACATTTTTTTTTAGAAGTGTGTATGAAAGTATTTCTTACGTTTTGAGTATCAATCATGAATTAATATATAATTTTTTAATTCATCCTTGTTGGTTAAAGTTATAAGCCAAATACAAATAATGCGCAAAATGATGTATTACCTGTACTCACTATGATTGTTTGGATAAAATAGGTGAATTTTGGGTTTCGGCTAGGTTTGAATATACTTAAGTCTATATTTTGAAACCTTTTAGTCAGATTAAAATGGTTTTATTTATAGTATGTCATGAACAAGGGCTTACCCACTTTTCACAATAGTATCTAACGTCTTTGCTATAATTAAAGGGTATAAAATATGCCAAAATTTAGTATTACTATTTATAAATTATATAACTTTAGATATTCCTGTTTTTGAAAAATGGTGTGGAAAAAACTATTTTTTTATCTCTATCTTGGTGCGTGTATATTTACAGAGCTTAAACATTTGATTAATACTATTCAAATAGTTTAAAGATTATAGGGGGGCTACATACAGACATAAATATTGACACACACAGATTCATAGACAAATTAAATACATAGTATATATTTCCTATTTATAATGAAAAAATAAACAAAAAATAAACATAGAGAAGTGTTGTGTGTAGATTTTTATATATATGAGATATATATGAGATTTTTATGAATTTTAAATCAGTAATTTCAAGATGGTGATCATAATAGTAACATAGTGGCCTATTTCGTGCTCATGATTGTTAAGACACCGTGCCTTCATCGTTCGTTGACCAGTCCCTTCTAATGGAATTTATAATAAGAGCGGGATAGCTTGCTACCGTGGACTCATGGGGCGTGACTCGCAAAAGACTGGACTGCAATAAAGAGAGAGATATCGGTTTAATTCCAGTCGGGTGTATTGAGGGTGGCTTTTCCTAAATGGTTTTCTACTCCTCCTCCACGAAAATATGGGTACACTTCCTCTAAATTTAACCTTTTTCATCCCTAACACATTAGTGTAATTATTACATATGCGTATATACATATACCAGATATTGGTACCCGGATTGTTGGGAACGAGGAATAAGGTTTCAAGATATTCTATTCTAGTTTACCGATAATGGTAGGGTGGTGTGCGAATCTCTGCCGGGTTTACTTAGAATGGACTTCTCCTAAGTGGCTAGCCACTGTCCCGCCATGCAAACGTGAGTACATTTTCTTTAAAAATTCTAAATTTCTCATCTCTACTCCATTAGTTTAATGTTAGTCCAACACCTCATCTCAGTTAGTAGCATGTCTATCTACTGAGTTATGGGTCCCGGATTCGATTCCTAACATGGCAAAACAAATCATTGACTAAATGTGGGTTTCCCCTTTCACAGTGATGAATTAACGGCTGGGGTCTTGATGTTATTTCTGTTCTGGACTTTAAGTTATTTTATAATTAGTCGTGTGCTGATATAATCAGTTGGTTCGGAAATTGCGCTTTAATAATTAATAATAATCAATAATTAAATGAAAAATGACAATTTAAGTGTTGATAGCTCAGGTACATTGTATGTAAAACGCAAAACAAAACAACAAAAAAATCCGTGGTCACTGACATTTATAATCCAGAGGCTCAAAAATACACCATGCATACTCATTCCCCTCCCTCAAAAAACAAGGGACGAAGACGGCATCAAAAACCGTAATGAGAAGAGAAATGTGCCACAGAGTAAATACAGGATAAGAAGGGGTAGGTTCAGGGGTTGTTTACTGTTTTAATTTCGTACCCCCTAAGGTGACATCAGTTGCAGAAGACCTTCACCCGCCTCTCTCCCACCATATCCTGCCTCTCTCTTGTTGTCAGCCACCTCTTTCTACCTCTCCCCTCCTCCCTCCCTTATGTCAGATCTATCTTGTGAAACCTACTGTGTAGCAAAATTACAACCTGTGCTCAACTTGTTCACAAGTCACCCGTGGGGGATCTGCCCTCTCAGTGAATATGAAGATATTTTCTTGAGTGGGCTGCATCGAAACTTTGGGATGTAGATAGCGTTAGGGCAGTGTTTTTGCAGTTTTGTATATTGGTCAAAATTTTTTAAAAAAAATGGTTCCAGTAAAAATATAGAGTTTAACTTTCTTCACATGGTTTTATCAACAGTTCTTGAATATCTGTCAAGAGTATCTTAGAATTTAATGACAACCTTTTCTCTTTATTTAAAAAGTTTGTCATCTAATGCCAATATGTTCATGACAGATGTTCAACAACTACAGATAATTAAACTCTATGCTAATAATGGAGAAATATTTGATTTAACTGGACCAAAAAATATTTTGCAATGTAAACTTAAAAAACACATCCCTTAAACTCAAGTTCACTCTCATTTTGAGTAATTAAAAAGTAATATTAGAGAAGCATTCACCAAAACAAACTGGAGAGGTGCTGCATTGGTTGCAGAAACAAAAGAAATGGGGAGTCGTGTTTTCAAAATACGTGTAATATCGGACTAAACACTGTGAGAACTAGTCCAAAGCCAGCGCGAAAACACACTTTAGCACATGAACCACCATAAAAATAAATGGTACGGGATTCCGCACGGACTTTCTCGCTCTAGTGTTTAAAAATGTAGATATTTGCTCAAAATTCGTAATATAATATAGAATAGAGAACCCGAGAACAAATTGTGCTATGCATACGTAAAATATTTTTTGACTCACTGTTTTAAATTTTATAATTTTATTTCTAAATAATTAATATCTTCATTTGTACATTTGAACCAATAAAAAATATAGAAATTGGGTCTACAAGGGTCAACACTTAGTATTAAAATTTTGACTTCTGGTTAAAATTTTCAGCATTTTATAAGGGGATGCACAATTGCACATTCTATGGTTATCGCATTACTATTACATTGCTCTTTTATAAATTTAGACTAATAAAATAGGTAATTACTAACTATTGAATCTAAAATGAGGGAGAAGGATCATTGCTGTACTAGAAGCGGATCCAGGAATGTCACGTGGGGGGCGCGCCCCCCTTCAAGAAATTAAACCAATTAAATCAATGTTATAAATTCGCTCACTACCAGTTTTATTGCCATGAAACTATCTCACTAACCAGATTTCACTTTTTTAAATGTTATTGGTAATATTATTAAATGATTAATATATGATCATTATTATTAATACTTAAAACAATCACATTAAATATTAAAATGGTGAAAATAGGCATTAATGAAATCACCCAAATTTAAGCTACGCACATCTCACCTTGTTGCACAAACATTGTTTAGGTTAAAATTGATTATATCATTTTTATGCTTACTATTTCAATGATTATTAATAAATAAAGATCTTTAAAATAATTTATTTTTAAATAATGTCCTTCAAACAAAATCTTTTAATAATACCACACACATAACGTGCTAGTATGGCTTAGTGGTAAAATTTCGATTTAGAATGAGAAATAACTATCTCTACTATATAGTGAAGTTAAAGTTGGATTGTAAGAAATCTGAATAATTCCATCTATTTTGTCTAGTTATTGAATAGCTAGAAAACTATTTATATAATAATTGTTATAATGTTTAAACTTATTTCCCTCTTAATAATAACTTTTTGTTTATATTATTATTTGCTTTTAATAAATTTCAATACTACTCGCAAATTTCGTCTACTACCCTTCATTATAGGATTATAGGATTATTCTCCTATAAGTTTAGCGCTACACTCTCAAATTTTGAAGTATTTTTATGTCAAAATTTATTGAGGTGCCCCCGACCCGATCCCAATGGGAGCACGCGCGTCCCTCCCCTCGTCATGAAAATCCTGGATTCGCCCCTGTGCTGTACAAACATTTCCCCTGGGAGGTTAAAGGAAAAACATCAACTTTGTGAGAGACTTATTTACTTATTCTATGGCATTAGCGAATTATTGCGTTTAGACTTAAGCAGTATCTCTTTTATAAATAAATAATAATAAAAGTATTTAGCACCGCGTCTTACTACCTTTCGGGTTATATGCTTAAGTACTAATTACGCTAATGGATTAGGAATTGGGAGGGTTGAATTTAGAGGAAGTGAACCCGCATTTGCGTGGAGGGAGAGTGGAAAACCATTTAGGAAAAACCACCCCCAGTTCACCCGACCGATATTCGAACCTCGATCTCCCCGTCCTCAGTGATCGAGCTCAACACGACTAGCGCGTTAGCCAACTACGCCACCGAGGCGGGTTTTTACAAATAAAGCTCACAAAATTGTATTAACATATTTGCCAATATCTCAGAAACTATTGATTCTATAAAAATATGTTTCAAATAATTTATTTTTTATTTTTAATAGTACTAAATTTGTAAAATGATAAGTTATTTAGTATCTCAAATAGTTGCGGAGTTATAAAAAAAATTTTTTTGCTCTTGTAAAGAAACCTAAAATTAATTTTCATGAGAAAATGAAAAAAAATCAATTTTGTTTATAAAATTAATCAATGTCTATATAAGAATTTTAATCAAAATATTTACAGACGATTTTGAGATAATTGAATTTTTCTCTTTTCACCCTTTAGTAAACTGATCTTAATTTTAGGGTTCGACAGACACATAAACACACATACAGACGGTGTTGTAAAAACAACTTTTTAGGGTTGAGGGGGGGGGGGGGGTCATGAAACGTCGACATCCATCAACATCTCTGGTTAGATTTTTCTGACAGTCGTAATACTTTACCTTTAGTGTAGGAAAAGTTAAAATTTATTTATTTGCGTATAGCTTTAAAACTATTGGTTTTATAAAAATCTGTTTCAAATTAAAAATGTTTACTATAAAAAGATCCACATGTATGCAATGATAAATAATTTCATATCTCAAAGACTTACGGAGATAAAATTAAAAATTAGAATTTACACTTCAGACCGGAACTCTTGAAGTCATTTTGACGAAATATTGAGAGTAGCCATTTTGTTTGGAATATCTATAAATGTTTTGAAATGAAATTTAATCAAAATCGTTAGATCCTGTTTTGAGAAAATCCATTTGTTCTCTTCTTGCCCTTCAGTAAACTACCCTTAATTTTAGGCTTAGATATCCAATTCCAAAAACACCTCGGGGCAACCCTATGAAAACCTTAGATACTAAGTTTTAGTCTGATCGGTAAAATAGTGTAGGCTCTAGTTCAAGGTACAGACAGACGGACGTAAATTCAAAAAAACACTTTTTTGGATTCGGAGGGTCATGAAACGTCGACATTTATCAAAATCTCAAGTTAGATTTTTTTGACGATCACAATACTTTCTCTACCTATAAGATAGCGAGAAAGTAAAGATTAAATTAGATTTACAAGAAAGTGGTAAACAGAAACTGTGCTAATAATAAAAATGAAATAATTACAAAAAATATTAAATGAAGAAACACATACTAAACCACCATATTTGGAGGCCAATATACGAAATAGGATAGGGAAGAAAATTCCTAGTTCACCCTGCGTTAACACTTAAGCTCTTCCTCTGACGAGTATAAACACTCACACTACTATTTGCGTCTGGACAATATTTGTGTGAATTTTAAAATAATATTTTTCTGGTTCCTATTCTAGATGTATATATTCTTCCACTATATACAACTTTTTGAATATAAATGCCATTTTTTCTTTGCGCCACGTCTTACTATATGGTTGGGCTATACACACATGAATTAATATCGCTAATGGCTGAGGTATGAGAAAGGTTGAATCTAGAGGAAATGAACCTGCGTTTGCGTGGAGAGCAATTAGAAAAACACCTCTCTCAGTACAGCTGGCCAGGATTCGAACACTAGCTCTCCATCAACATAGGTACAATCTATTGCAAGTGTGACGCCTTAGATCAGTAGTTTTCAACCTGGGGTACGCGATGACATGTTAGGGGGTACATAATATTTCATATATTTACACAAAAATATTTTTAGTTTAAGAGTTACTATTTAGTACATTATTTTGGATGTAATTTATTCTGATGTATAAACAACCACTTTGAGGGTACAAAGTTGAAGAGAAATTATATCTGAGGTGGATCTGGACAACTGGGCTTTCGCGAACTGTGAACTGGGACAACATGGTGCTGCCAAAACTGGGCGTGGCCTTGAAAATGTGTGTTAGTTGTAAAAAAACACGAAAAATGTGTGTTTTTATTGTAAAAAACAAACTAAAATTAAGTTAGGTTAGGCTAGATATTTTTAATGTTTTCATGTGTTTGATTTTTTCCTTCAAAATATCAAGTAGTCTAACTTTATAAATACAAACAAATTAAGGGTCCTCTGTTATGATTTTTTAAAACAAATCCAAAAATGAGTATTTACGTAAAAATACAATAATTACGTTTTTACACTCGTGTCCAGTTATATTAGCACCCAGTATTGCCAGCGCCCAGTTGTACTAGACCGTATCTGAGGGTACATGAACTAAAAAGGTTGAATACCATCCCCTTAAACCATTCGACCACCGAAGTGCGTTGATGTAACTTAATTAACAAAACTAATCAACAATGAACTCCATCCAAGCACATGAAATTTTGCTCAGAAAGCATTGGATAGTATTAATAGTAAAGTTTTCCAACCCCTACGCTGGGGGTAAACTCCTCACTTTACCTGCAATAGAACAATATGCCTTCCTTCGCATGGGAAGACAGATACATCCCCCGCCCCCCTCCCCGGGTAAATTGGTAGAACAATGAGCATTGTGAGGCTAAAACAGAGGCCTGGGCCTCACATTGTTCAACGTCAAGTCTTGAAATTCATCAATTATTATAACGTGGATTAAGATCAATCTGAGAGAGGTAGGAGAAATCGTTTACTTGATTACTCCTCATCTTACACGGTTCCTACCCCCCTTTTCCTCCTTTCCTCTTTTCATGCCTAACCATCCACTTCCTATTCAACCTCCCCACCCCCTTTCACACCCTATTATACTCGTCTTTGATTATTACCGGCTGCATATAATTAATGAGTTTGAATACGGTTGGAAGGGAGGTAAGGTAAGGGTTGCTTCTGCGTTGTGAATACCTCCTAGCTCCTTCTGTTCCCCGTGTGGGGCGGTTATGCAATATCCTGGTATGATTCATTAATGTGTGTGCTCCCGTGATGCCTCGGGGGTTTGAAGCTGGGTTCGCTGAGGGATGAGGCAGATAGATGGATGCGTGGATAGATTAAGAAATAGAGGACCTAAGGACGCCACGTACTTAAAGGGAACTGTTCCCACAGTAAAGTATTGCTTACTAAGATTTGTTAATTACGTTATTGTATTAGGGATGAGGAAGGTACAATTTATAGGAGGCGTACTCCATTTCCGTGGAGGGAAAGTGGAAAACCATAGAAGAAAAAAAACACCTCAATACATTCTTCCGTGATTCGAACCCTATACGCTCATCCCAGGCAGTCCATTTCTTTCAAAGAATGACTGAAACGGGACGTGACTTGTTAAAAATAAATAGTAAGTAACAATCACACAAGTTTTATCATATTAAGAAAATTTCAAAATTAGTTTTCAGTAAACTACGCTTAAAAAGGTTTTCCTCATAAAACCAAACACACATCATCTTGTTAATCACAATAAAAACTGTTATATATTCATTTAAAAACTTAAAAAAATATTTTTAACAATTTCCAAATTTTCAAAAATAAGTTATTTCTACAACACCTTAAAATTATTTTGAGCTTGAAAAACAAAAAAAAAATCATTATTTATCTTTGAATAACAATTCCAAGATATGCAGATCCCATTTCAAACATCTTAAGATTTGAACATTACATTTAGGTCTTAAGTAAACTCCCTTAATAGTTTATTAACAATAATAAACTTTAAGTTTTTATTTATATTTTAAATGTTATCGTACCATATTGAACAATGTTAAATCTAAAAAAAAACAAATTCATTAACTATATAAATTAACCTAGAAAACGATACACATAATATTTATTACGAGGATACCCATTTAACCACACACTAATCATTTAAATATTCAATTGTTTATTAAAATGTCTTCAGTAAACTACCTTAAAAAATTACCCTAAAATAAAGTATAGGCCTACACGTTTATTTCCATGTCAACACTCATCAGGATGTAGATTTTAATAAAATTTGTTAAAGCCTTTTTCAAAATATTTTGAATTTTTGAATATCACTCATCAGTACACTAATCACTAACGAATATTTACCCAAACACAAGTAACAGTATCATTTGGGAGGTCAATCACTCCCTAGATATAGATTTAAACAATCTTTAGAGCCATTTAAAAAATTTCAAATAAAAAAATCCCTTATCAGTAAAATAGCATTAATAAAAATATTTTAAATAAGTCCTGTTACTACCCTATAACATTAGATGTCAAGTTTGAAAACAACATTCAACTGGTCTGTGCCAGGGACAGACAGATGGACAGTCAGACAGAATTGACAAAATCCACTCTTTTTGGTTTTGGACACGCATACAAATTAATAATAATCTAAGTGTTGAAAATGTTCACGTTTACAACACTTTCTCTTGATATGAGAAAGTAAAACATTGCATTATTTATTTGTAGAAGCTAGAACTGAGGTTTCTTAATATATACTTTGATCTCAGAACCTGAAGCTTTCGCGTTCAAGCTAAATTGAAAATTAGCTAATATTATAGAAAGTAACTATTTTTTAATCATAAAAATTCCAAAGTTTTATGTTTAGTTCTATAGGAACATGTTGTTACCTTTTCCGTTTATTTTAGAGATGAAATTTATTTTGAAATAACAAACAACTTATTAAGTAAAGCGAGATTTCTGTACGTCTACTACAGGTCTCGGTGCTCCGACAGTTGACCAGACTCTTCCCCTCCCCCCTTTTTATTTTAGAACCACATCTAACCCGTCCGGGCTATACGCTTGAGTATTAATTATACTAATGGCCTTAGGAAATAGCAAGGTAATATTTAGAGTAAGTGCACCACGATATGCATGAGGGAGAGTGGAAAACCATTTTGGAAAAACCGCCCTCTGTATGCCTACACCTGATTGAGATTCGGACCTATGATCTCCCCATCATTGGCAGTCTAGTCTACAGCAAGATTAGCACCTTAAACCATGTTCCACCGAAGCGGGTTGTTGGCAAACTCTATTAGGGGCACGGCTGAATAGCCAGCGTCTAAGTTTATTTAATTTATCAGCTTGAAGGAAGGCAAATAATATAACAACGTAACGGTAAGTCCGTCAAAAACTTTCATACAAAAAAATATATTAAATTTTGAACACTGGTTTAAGGAATTACGTTCCTAACGGAGAAACTCTACTAGATTGATCTGATTTTTTTAGATAAAAAATAGTTTAAGGCTAACAAATATCAGGGTATTTGTCATATAAGAAGCCTTATGTGCGAAATAGACTTTAGACAATTGTCCAATGCGGCGAGGTTAGACGAATGTGACATCACAGGTTAGAGACGTTACTGACCTTGGACGTCACTGGACTGGTTCAAAATAGGATTTCACATGTTAATATATTAACGTTTTACTCAGTGAGTTTTATAACGTTGATACAAAAAACCATAAATTCTTAAATAATTTGAAAATTGTCATACAGTGTCACAAATTTATTATTTTATCTTTAAGAATTTTTTTTTGTAAACGTATTTTTTTTATAAATCCTCTAAACTTAGGCTATTAGTCTTGGTCACGACAATGGCCTGTAGGAGTCTTCCTGCCAGGATGTAGATTAATAATATCCGTGGAAGCATAATATGTCTATCTAGAATAGGAAACAAGAAAAAATTAAAATTAAAAACCAAGTCAATGTTTTCAAGACGCAAATATTAAAGTGACTGTGTAAACTCGTTAGAGGAAGAGGGAAAAGGTTGTCAGATATAGACAAGAGCCCTCTCATTGTGAACTTATTTTCTTCCCTCTCTTTCTATTTTGTACATTGACGTCTAAGGGCTGATCTTATGACTACCAGATAAATATTGCTATCGGGAGGTTAAATCTAGCTACCAGTTAAAGGTTATCAGCCACTTTAATGTTTTACGCGTATTATGAACTAATTTATCTGTAGGATAAATATATTTTTATGGAGAAAACGCAAGGTTGGTACTGTTTTTAATGGTGCGCACATGCGTATAAGCCCTGCTGATACCACTGCAACTTAGCGAGTGGTGACAACCCTCAACATTTGTTAAATAATGGACAGCTAAACGAGTGCGATGAAACAGATGGCGTCATGTGGGCTCAGAAGCTAAGTTGCTTTGCAAGTTCTAATTTCAGTGTCTGCCAAAATGTGGGCAATAGTTGGGTATAACGTTTACAAAATTTAATTTATTGTACTGACATTTAAATAATTTGTTCTTATATAACTATAACTCAACAAATAGCTTGTCAGTTTTTCTAAAAGTGTTAATTAAATGTTCTAACTTTATATATAGTTAGAACCTGGGCCTGTGCTTACTAAACACGCAAACCAGGATTTTAACCTAAAAACATATTTTGAAAGGTGAAACCTCATGAAAAACAACGCGTCACTGTGGCAACGCCAATTCTAACTTTCAGATAAACGTTATCAGATAATTAAACCTCAAGTTAAAAATGTGATGGATACATACATTTTATCTGGCATATAAATGCTATCTGTTGGTCATTAGACGCACTTTTAGTTTATCGAACAGATAAAAATATTTAACGGCCAGATTAATATCTATCCAGGAGTCATAAGACCGGCCCTAGGTGTGATAGTGCTTAAACTGCCTAGGTGTGCAGGGCCGGTTTTTGGCATATGCGAGTGTGCCATCCTCAGGGGGCCCTCAAGGAGTAGGGGCCCCCAAACCTAGACCTTTTTTTAAAGTCGTTTAAATAAATATATAAAAAGATAGAAAAAAATGAGAGCAGTAAAATGAAATTAATTACAACATTACCAGCTGTTCGATTAGTGTCTGTCATTTACCCCCTCCTTTCCCCAGTCTATGTCGTTCATCACCCCTCTCCTCTTGAGGCCCAACCGATCGTCTCTCCCCCCTCCTGAAGCCTCATTGCTCGTCACTACTCAACTCCCAAAGCCACGTCACTCATCTCTCCTCTCCTGAAGCCTCGTCGCTCATCTTTTGTCTCCTCCTGAGGCCACATCGCTAGTCTTACCTCCCTTCCTGAGGTCCCGCCACTCATCCCTCCTCTCCTCGTGCGGCCATGTTCTCATCTCTCCTCTCCTACTGAGGCCACATCGCTCGTCTTTCCTCCTCTCTTGAGGCCACATCGCTCTTCTTTCCTCCTCTCTTGAGGCAACGTTGCTCATCTCTCCTCTTTTGAGGCCACGTCACGCTTCTCTCTTTCTCTTAATTATTGTTGAATATATTGTTGTAAACACGACCGTCTATTAAAATCAGGTCCGCGCGTTTCTTGTGTTTACCGTTATTTGTCCGTGTTAATTGTGTTACAAACTTTGAATATTAAGAAAAATCACAGATTAATCAGCATGATAATCACCGAATATGATTAATTGCTGATACACAAATAATCGCTCCGTTACAAATCATTGGTACCCGTATCGGTACACCTATAGAGGCTGGGTTGGCTTAAGGGCCGTGCGAGCCGGGTGGATGCCCGGGGCGCTGGCTCGAGGGGGCACCAAACAGAGCTAAACCTAGTCTAACGTAGCCTGAGCGTGATATGAAAATAGTCCCCAAACCTAACATAACCTAGGCGTAATAGTTGAGTTACAATCGTTCACTTTTTAATACTAACATTAAATTTTACATATTAGTATAATTGTATGGGGAGTAAATTAGAATTTTACCTTTTTTCAAAAGATTATTTTACATTTGCCATCTTGAAAAAATGGTACCCCAAAACGGTTTGTTTTTGCAATCATGATTTAAACCGTCTATATTGCTAAGTGTTAAACTTATAATAAGAAATGGAAGATAGCATTGTCTACAAAATAATGCTAGGTTTGGGAATTATTTTCATATTTTTCCAGAGTCCAATCGCCATCGGAAATGTGGTAGCTGACAGCTAGCAGAAGATTTAAAGAATGGTCAAAAGAAAAACAAAACTAAAACTAAATTATTTTTGTCAACGTTTTGACTGCCAAAAGTGACAAAAAATCAATATATGGTCTTGAAGATCATTTGGTTTGTCGAATTAGCTTTTACTAGCTGTCAGTTATAACCACTTCTATGGCGAATGGACTATATTATCCACCTGTTACATAAGGGACGCCAAAAAGTAATCCCGCCCAGGCCGACAATTTACCTTGGGCCGCTCCTGAATGGAGTATATCAAGGACTAAACATAGCATGAACGCAAGGATAGAACAACTCAGCTTTGTAGAATGTTTTATTTGCGTCATACCAGTGACTGTCAGTTCATGATGCTACACAATAGCAGGTATTTTTCTTTTGAACAAAATAGTGTTGGTTATATTGAAAATGAGATATTTTCCTCTAATTACCCTCTTTATCTAAGCTTACATTATGATAATGCCGTCTTATGAGGGTGAACTACCCTTTTGAAATACAAGATAAGGTCTAGAGCAAAATATTTAAATAAACAATAGTTAAAATCACCTGTGGTTTTTTAAATTTCTCTTTAATTGTGGTTTTTCAAAATATCTATGTGAAAAAATTATTAAAAATTTTATTTTTATTCATCAATTAAAGTTTAAATTTCAAGATTAATACTCAATTTTAAATTAGCATATTTAATTTGATTTATTCAATCCTAGAATAATACGTCAATTAATAGTCTATTTTTAAATAATTAGTTCAAGTTCACATGCTCGTATTATTTTCAAAATCATATAAGATATTACTACCATAGTATATATTTTGTTTAGTCTGATTCATACTATATAATTTGTTATGCGATTGGACTGCTCTAATATTTAATTTAAAAAATCCATGGGGCCCACATCCTACAGTTCACAGGGGGCCCCAAATTGCCTAGGACCGGCCCGCGTATTAACATACCCTAACCCAGTACAGAGCACCACGCATTTAGAGCGATACGATTGGTCCCTACACCGCACCGTCTCTCTCTCTTTCTTTCCCTTACGCCACCTTTCTCTTCTCACGCGCTGTGTCACATTACACTGCCTTGAACGGTTGATAGTATATCATTATAAAGTAAAGTATGATTTTGGTAGGAAGAGCAGTAAAAGCTAGTTAATAAAGTTACTAAAACTATTTTAATATATTTATACATCAATTGATGTTGTTTATTTTTATAGATATTATCAATATCTATAATAGTAAAATGTTATCACTATTGACTGCAAAGAAATATGCTTGAATTTTCTCTACTGTTCTTCCAACCAAAATCAGGCTGTATGTATAGTTATTATTATATATAAATTTATATATCCGTCATATACATCTAAATTGTATATATATTATAGTAAAGACTATAAATGCATTATGGTATATATTTAGATCTTTAGTGCAAATACTATAGTACCAGTAATATAATATATAATATATTATAATACCTATAATATGCATTGTATATATGTATTACATATCAAAACACATTAATCATGTTCCCTTTCTGTGCTCTAATACATGTGCTACTGTGAATGTGCTGAATGTGATGAGTTTGTAAAGTCACCGGTGATTCTACAAATCCACTGGTTCACTTGAGAAGTGTAAAAAATATATTTACTATTTCACATACTCTCCGAACATTTTACGAAACTACTATCAACTTTCAGTGAATGTTAATAAGTCACGTCGAGATTAGGTTTGGTTAGGTTAGTTTAGGCAAGTTAGGTTAGTTTAGATAATCTTAGACGAATTTATTTCAGCTTAGGTAAGGTTAGGCTAGTTTGGATTTATGTTCTATATTTTTATCCAGATACACAAGCTAGGCCGTAGTTCGAGGGGGGTTTGGGAGATCAATCCCGCTCCAAAATTTTATGAACCACAAATGTATGACTTTATTTATGGTTCAAACAATATCAAAATTAAGGTACAAGTATAAATCAGGGGGCTGTGTTATCATAAAAAGCACTTCAGAGAACTTCTAGAAGTGTTTAATATTAAGAATTTTTATGGCCTTCGGCAGTTAGGGGGTTATGTTGTCATAAAATACACTTCAGATAGTTTCTAGAGGTGTTTAATATTTATAATTTGCCCAAGCCTTCAGCAGTTAGGGGGCTATGTTGCCATAAAAAACACTTCAGATAGCTTCTAAAATTGTTTATAATTTAGAATTTTTTCTAGCCTCCAACAATTGGGGGATGGGCCAACCAAACCCCCCCCCCTAAAATTAATGGCTGGCTAAACCCTTATACACAAGATATTTTTTTTTAAATCACTGGTAGGTGTAGCTAATACAGTTCCTGTTTCATACTTTCACCAAACAGCATTGGGAAATTAATAAAATCATTGGTAAATTTAGATAAATCCTATTATTTGTTAAATAAACCATCGCTTTCGGTGATTCTATATATTCACTGGTTATTTTACAAAATAATGAATTAAGAACATTCACAGTAATATATATATTTTATAACACCACGTTCTACTAACCGTTCGGGTTATACGCCTATGCACTAATTACGCTAATGGTTAGAGATAATGTAGGTTTAATTTAGAGGAAGTGCACTCAAATTTGCGTGGAGAGAGTGGGAGAAACAATTTAAAAAAAAACCACTATCAGTGCACTCTACCGGTATTTAACCCCGATCTCCCCGTCTTCAGCAGTCTTGTTTAACACGAGACTAGCGCATTATACCGTGCAGCCTGTATTCTAATATTGTCTTACTATAATTATATCTTCAGAATTAATTAATGGGAGGAACTCTTGTAATGTAATGAATGAATTCTAAATAATTTGTATGACTACTTATAATGTTTGAACCTTTCTAAAGTATATTTAAAAGTGTTTTTATTATTTTGTAACTATTTGTTTCATTTGAACCTTACCTTAAAGTGTATTTAAATGTTTTTAATTATTATTTTTTAATTACCTGTTATGTTTGAACCTCTTCTTAAAGTTTATTTAAATCTTAAATATTATTTAAATGTTTAAAAAAATTATTTTGTAACTATTTATTATGTTTGAAACTTTTCTTATTGTGTATTTAAAAGTTTTTTGAAATTATTTTGTAACTGCTTATAATGTTTGAACCTAATTTGCTTAGTGACGGCAAACTCCTAGTTAGTCTATTATGTGCAGCAACACATATGCCTTTGTTGCGCTTGGTGATTGACCGCTGTTTGAAGACCGCGCTAAGACCTAGAGCCAATCATATTGCTCTAAATGCGTGGTGCTCTGTACTGGGTTAGGGAATGTTAATACGCGACCGGCCCTGGCCGTGCGTCAAGTTAAGATGCAACCTGCTTCACAAACTAGCTTTGAAATCTCCAAGAAGGCAACGTCATTAAGAGTTCTACTCACACGTTTATACAGGCCACACTCATGGGGAGGCATGGGGACTAAATATCAAGACTAACGGGAAGATTGGGATTCTAATCCTGGCTGAGTCTACTTCGGATTAATTTTCATAAATAATTTACCTCTTTCCCTTCGCGCGAATGCAGTTAAATTTACTCTAAATTCTATATTTCTCGTTCCTATCCCAATATTGAAATTAAAATGCATACAAACTGATCTAATATAAAGACGAGTTTGAGAAAAAAATACACTTTTAGGTGGCCGCGTGGTTTAAGGTGCTACTCTCGTAGTAGACTAGACTGCCGATGGCTGGGAGACCGGGGCTTTAATCTCGACTGGGTGTACTGAGTTGTCTTCCACACTTCCTCCACGCAAATGCCGGTACACTTACTATAAATTAAACCTTTCTCATCTCTAACAAATAAGCTTAGTTAGTATATATGCTCATAGCCCGGTAGTCAGACCTGGTACTAAATTAAAAAATAACATGGTGAAGAAATTAAGGTCTTGGGCTGTTCTAGTTTTAAAATAAATGGTACGGCACACCGCACAGACTTTCTCTCTCTTTCTATAAACTCGTAAGATTTCTGAACGGAATAATGTACATTGTATCATCACACCTCCACATAAGAACACGCATAAAATAATATACAATGATATAGAATCAATGAGAAAAGAGGCGCATCTTTGTCCACCTAAGAGCATTTCAAACAGTTTAATGTCTTCCACAAGGGTCAACACTTCGTATTAAAATTTCGATTTCTGGTTAAAATTTTAACATTTTATAAGGTGTTGCAGATCTTCAAGTCATCGCATTGATATTTAATTATTCATTTATACATTTTGACCAATAAAAAAATGTAAATATTGACTATTGAATATAAAATGGAAAAAGATCATTGCTGTGCAAACATTTCTCCTAAGAGCTTTAAGGAAAAATAACATACATTTCTTAGATACTTACTTATATTTAATTACTCTATGGCATTGGAGTATTATTGCGTTAAGACTTAAGTAGTATATCTTTAAAACTAAAGCTCACAAAATTGTATTAATATATTTGCAAATGTCTCAGAAACTGTTGCTTTTATAAAAATATATGTCAAATAAAAGTTTTTTATTTCTAATAGTCCTACAATTTTGCAATGATAATTTGTTTAGTTTCTCAAATAGTTGTGGAGATACGGAAATTAACGCTTCTGTATAGTACCCTAAAAATCATTTTCATAGGAAAATGAAAATAGCCAGTTTATTTATAATTTTAATCAACGCCTAGATACGAATTTTAATCAAAATCATTTGAGCAGATTTTGAGAAAACCAATTTTTTCTCTTTTCGCCCTTAAGTAAACTACCCTTAATTTTTAAGTTTTTATAGACACACAGACAGACGGCATTGCAAAGACTATTTTTTAGGGTTGTGGGGGTCATGAGACGTCGACATCCATCAACATTTCCGGTTAGTTTTTTTTACGGTCGCAATACTTAAACTTTAATGTCCAAAAAGTTAAAAAAATTCATATAAATGTGTATAGATTGAAAGTTATTGATTTTATAAAAATATGTTTCGGATAAAATATTTGTATTATAAATATATACACATATATGTAATGCTAAGTAATTTCATATCTCAAATAGTTTCGGAGCTATTATAAATAAATGGTACGGCGCACCGCACAGACTTTCTTTCTCTTTCTATAAACTCCTAAGATTTCTGAACGGAATAATGTACATTGTATCATCACCACTCCACATAAGAACACGCATAAAATAATATACAATGATATAGAATCAATGAGAAAAGAGGCGCATCTTTGTCCACCTTAGAACATTTCAAACAGTTTAATGTCTACCACAAGGGTCGACACTTCGTATTAAAATTTCGATTCTGGTTAAAGTTTTAACATTTATAAGGTGTTGCAGATCTTCAAGTCATCGCATTGATATTTAATTATTCATTTATACATTTTGACCAATAAAAAATGTAAATATTGACTATTGAGTCTAAAATGGAGATAGATCATTGCTATGCAAACATTTCTCCTAAGAGATTTAAAGAAAAATAACATACTTTTTTAGATATTTATATTTAATTACTCTATGGCATTGGAGAATTATTGCGTTAAGACTTAAGTAGTATACGTTTACAACTAAAGTTCACAAAATTGTATTAATATATTTGCAAATATCTCAGAAACTTTTGCTTTTATAAAAATATATGTCAAATAAAAGTTTGTTATTTCTAATAGTCCTACAATTTTGCAATGATAAGTTGTTTAGTTTCTCCAATAGTTGTGGAGATACGGAAATTAACGCTTCTGTAATGTACCCTAAAAATCATTTTCATAGAAAAATGAAAATAGCCAGTTTATTTATAATCTTAATCAACGCCTAGATAAGAATTTTAATCAAAATCGTTTGAGCAGATTTTGAGAAAACCAAATTTTTCTCTTTTCGCCCTTCAGTAAACTACCCTTAATTTTAAGTTTTTATAGGCACACAGACAGACGGCATTGCAAAGACTATTTTTTAGGGTTCGGGGGGTCATGAGACGTCGAAATCCATCAACATTTCAGGTTAGTTTTTTTTTACGGTCGCAATACTTAAACTTTAATGTCCAAAAAGTTAAAAAATTCATATAATTGCGTATAGATTGAAAGTTATTGATTTTATAAAAATATGTTTCGGATAAAATATCTGTATTATAAATATATATACATATTTGTAATGCTAAGTAATTTCATATCTCAAATAGTTTCGGAGCTATTTTAAAAAATGTTAATTGACGCATCAGACCGGAGCCCTTAAAGGCATTTTGCCGAAATATTGAGAGTAGCCATTTTGTTTGGAATATTTATTAATGTTTATAAATGAAATTTAATCAAAATCGTTAAAGCCGATTTTGAGAAAATCGACTTTTTCTCTTTTTGCCCTTCAGTAAACTACCCTTAATTTTAAGTTTTAATAGACACACAGACAGACGGCATTGCAAAGACTATTTTTTAGGGTTCGGGGGGTCATGAGACGTCGAAATCCATCAACATTTCAGGTTAGTTTTTTTTACGATCGCAATTCTTAAGCTTTAATATCCAAAAAGCTAAAAATATATATATAATTGCGTATAGAATATAAATTATTGATTTTATAAAAATATGTTTCGAATAAAATATTTGTATTATAAATATATATACATATTTGTAATGCTAAGTAATTTCATATCTCAAATAGTTTCGGAGCTATTATAAAAAAATATTAATTTATGCATCAGACCGGAGCCCTTAAAGCGATTTTGCCGAAATATTGAGAGTAGCCATTTTGTTTGGAATATTTATTAATGTTCATAAATGAAATTTAATCAAAATCGTTAGAGCCGATTTTGAGAAAATCAACTTTTTCTCTTTTTTCCCTTCAGTAAACTACCCTTAATTTTAGGGGTAGATATCCAATTCCAAAAATCCCTCGGGGCAACCCTATGAAAACCCTAGATATCAAGTTTCAGCTCAATCGGTAAAATAGTTTAGGCTCTAGTTGGAGGTACAGACAGACAGACAGACAGACAGACAGACGGAAATTCAAAAACCACTTTTTCAGATTCAGGAAGTCATGAAACGTAAAAATTCATCAAAATCTCGAGTTCGATTTTTTTGACGATCACCATACTTTCTCTACCTGTAAGATAGAGAGAAAGTAAAAATGTTTTAAAAATATTTTATCAAGCCCAATGTTTTCTCAGGAAAATACAAGTAAAATGTGATAATTTTATGTATTTAGTTTAAAATGATGTTTTTATGCGTTCAACACGAGGTAGTTAAAACCTAAATCTAACAGGGAAAAAAAAATGAGGAAGAGTTAAATTAAAGAGAACAACACCGACCTGAAATATGAATTGAAAACCACCATCAAGGGTAAAAAAAGCAACAATATATGTTAAGTTGTAGTCAAATGGCTCATCGTTGGCCTCACAATCCGTTCATTGCTGGTTAATGAACCTAAACCAGATCTTTTTTTTAAAAAAAACTATATAAGTTATAGCATTTTATGTAATACATCCCCTGAAGTTTAATATTCACAATCTCCTTTTGTTCATGGTTAACAAGATATTTAAAATAAATTGCGTAACTTTACCGAAACTACACCATTACATCCTTTTTTACTTTTTTTATTTAAAAAATTTTATGAACATAACGGTGAGTCATTAAATGGTTCTGAGCACGTTGCGTAAACCACGATACACAATGCGAACGCAAGAAGTAATTGTGAATGTTAAGCTCATAACAGTGGCCGGTGAAATATTTCACTGCCCTTTTCCTTTATGCTGGTTTTCGTGCTATACCCACCACCCCATACCACCATTGCACCTCATTTTCACACAAATTAAAGGAATTGAGCCCGTTCATAATCACCCCATTCAAAACTATAAAACGACATATTCAAAATATAACTTGCACAGGGTAGAACAACGTATTGATTATTATTGACTTCATAATGTACCATCGAACAAAGTACCATGCTATTTTTTTTTAAACGTGGATTACATATATGCAGCTGTCGTGTTTCAAAATGTCTATAGTAAAACAATGTTTTATATGGCTAATATGGGTTCATGATGGCGTTTGTAACTAGATTACTATTTACAGGAGCAGTTTTCAGGGTTTGGTTAGTTGGTGTTATAAAAAACAAAATTAACAATATCGGTCCTATATTTTGACATGTAACTTTACCCACCTCGGAGGTTACAAATTTTAAGGTATCACTCTCGCTATAGGTTGGATTTTGGATAACAGGGAATTTGGGGCTCAAATCTTGATAGAATTTACTGAGGGAGGTTTTTCATAAATGGTTTTTCACTACCTCTTCACGAAAATGCAAGTACATTTTGTAATTCTACCTTTCTATCTTTAATCCTTAAGTGTATGGATGCTAATCCCCCTAACGGGAAGTAAAACGTGGTACATAAGAAAAAATATATAATCTGAATGCCCCACTAAAAAGTATTAAAAACCGAGTTATAAATGAGTTTCTAGAGCGTTGAAGCAAAAAAAATATTATATAAATAAGATTTTATACTTAAGTATTAATCATCACACTCTCTATATTTTGTGTGTGTACAATATGTCCTACTACCCAACTGGGCCCCCATATTTGTACTAATGAGGTATGGTTGAAAAAGTTATATTTTAATGTAAATATGTGGTTAACTTGGATGGGTGGTAACTGGAAAGGCTCCGGTGTACGATAAACAAACAACAAAAATTCCAGAACCCACACAACATTTAAGACTAAATAACCCAATTTTAAGAAGTGAGAACGATATGTGCCAGTGAAGCTATGTTAACCATCTAGTATAGGTTACATAAGTTACAGAGAACTGTCTATCTGTCTCAGTCATAGAAACACAGGGCTTATATCTTATAGAAAGTGGTCATTCAGGATTATAGGCCTCTATATAGTAAAGGCTGGCTTGTTACTAATTAGTACCACCAGGGATCATGAACTTAAATACACCCAAACATAGGCACAAACTACAACTCAGATTAAGGTTATTAAAAATCATCGAGCTCTTATGCGGCTCCAGAGGGGAGTTAAACATGAATATATAACTCAGCGCGGGCCGCACCAGAAGGGCAGTGATAAACCCACAAGTTGCGTACCCCAAAATAGGTGAACAACAATGCACATCGGTTCACAAGAACAACTAACAATTACCTAACTAGGTCTCAATAACTGGCCTTTAATAACCTAAATTCCTCCTTTCCTATCAGGCGGCACTGCAGACCGAAACATGGTCATACAGGCCAGGAATTGAGACACACTCCAATGAAATTACCGATCTAAAGGACCAAGTAAAAAACAAGAGATCTGAAAGATACCTCATGACGTGGTCAACATGACTGACTATCAAGACATAACCTAATTACACATAATACAGTTGACCAACTTTAGAGTGACAAACATTCTGAACTTGAAAGAATAATCCTAACTAAATTACATGACTCTGCAAGTAGAGCCTCCAGCTCCTTCAAATGTAAATAAAAACTTTATAGTTTGCGACAAGTTTTTCCGTCTGTCCGGTGAGTCTGACGGCACCATCATCGTGACCCCAATATCTTCTAGGTTGCTGTACTGTCCAGCGGACCCAGGCGTTTTATACAAGTTGAACTGACAAACCAGGGGCGTGTGTGTGGGGGAGGGGGGGCATCTTTGGAAGGTTGTAGAAACTTCTCGAAGCCTGGTAGAACACGTAGGCGGTGGGCAATGACGTACGCACCCTAGCGGGCTATTATCAAATCCGCTCAGTACAGTTGGTGGTCTTGTTGAGTACGGAGTTGAATGGAGGTCAGTGCTTGTTCGTGCAACTCTTCCCACGGAGCCATGCTCACCAGGCAATGTATGTTATAACATTTAAATATATATATATTTTATATATATACATGTATATTTTATTATGGGACGTCATTTTCTCTAACTGCCGTAATTGGTACGGGCAAGGACTGCTGAGCCCTCTACAGTTTTTTTCGAATTATATTTACCTCATATCGCTCTTACTTTGTTAGAAAAATAAAAATTACTATTTGACCTTGAAATTTGTACTGCCACGTTTATTGTATTTATTTCCTTCTATTTTTATGCTCAACAACCCCTCTCCTCTCTATATTACCAATAAGTAGTGTCAATAGTTTGTTTCTCTTTCTTTTCATGTTCAACAGCTTTCTCTTCAATAATTAGTCCTAGCTTGGCGTGCATCGGGCACTGCACAAGTATTAAAACTACCTTGGCAATACAGTTATATAACTAAGGCTGGTTTCACACCAACTAGTCCAGAGTCGAGTCGAGTCCCATGGAGTCGAGTCCAATCTGACTCTAGACCCAAGGCCTTTCATACTAGTGAGTCGAGTCATTGAGTCCACTAGTTTGATCAAAGAGCTCGTGCAAGATGGATGCAGTCCTAGCGGTTCCTATAAATACAAATGTACGGAGGCGCCGGCGTAGACGCCTAAAAAGACGTCGCTTAGTGTGGATTTACCCACTTAATGTGAGACTATGCACCTTTGGTAGTTTTTCACATTTGTTTCCAAATAGCGGAAACTGTATATCTATCCCGATGGGACGAGTTATAAATCGAAGGATTCTCTTGGACGATATCAATTAGGAATCCAGTGTCCATGCTATTAGCCTTGAAAAGCACGTGGAAATAATACACTTGACTCGGCTGGGCTGATGAAATCTGTAATCTACCGCATCATGGACGCTTGACTCGGAGTGACTCGGCTAGACTCGGCTAGACTCGGCTAGACTCGGGGTGACTCGACTCGCCGGTGTGAAAGATATTGGTCCTCCATTGTGCTATCAAATACAACATGTACCTGTCTCAATTGGTGAGTCTGACTCGACTCGAATCGACTCGGGACTCGTTGGTGTGAAACCAGCCTTAGGGTCTGTCCATAAACTACGTACGAATTTCACAAGGTGGGTAGAAGGTGACGTCACATTACAATCAAATGTATTTATTTTGAAATAAACCTGACCGAGCGCACTTATAAACAAACAACGATCGACTTCGATCTTGGTGAATACGTACGAACACGTTTCAATTAAAAAAGACTAATTAAAAATGATGATGGAGGGGGTTGCGTGATATTGTAACGTAGTATTAGAAGTGGGTTCACAAAATTGTGGCAATGTGGGACAAGTGCGGGGAAGGGGTTGAAAAAAATCAAAATTAGCGTGACGTAGTCAATGGACAGGCATAACAGCTCCATGTAAGATCCAATACCTGCATATTTTGTAATAAATTCATAATTAAGGAATTTTATCATACATTCCATGGGATTTTCCAACAGTTTTTTTTAAAGTCGTTTGGGACCCCTATAAATGAAGTATATTTTTGTATCATAATCATATAGCACAAATGATTAGTAGTGCTAATAAATTAAACAATACATGACTATAACTTTGAAAATAAAAAATCACATGGATAATAAACGGTTGTCATAAGAGAATATCTTTTATTTCATCCAAAATGTTTTACTGACACTTTGCTTAGTCGATATAGCGGTGTACTGGTGGAAAAGATCCAATCTGAGAGTTATAACTTACAAGCGTAACTGAAACTTCTTTCATATATTTATATGGCAAGTCATGGAATATACATGTATTACTGTGTATAGACTATATTGTATCACTGATTATAAAATAATACTAATAATATTGTCAACAAAAGAAGTTTGTATTTTCTATAACCGCCAGAATCCTATCAAAGCTCGTAAAGCTATATAACTAATGGTCTGGGGCTCGATTCTCGGTGGAGCAGAATTGTTTTAATCATTTTGTGACGTTCTCTTTCACAAGACCGAATTGACGAGTGGAGAAGTGGGTGCTGTGTATGTTCTAGATTTAATCCAGTTTGTAAATTGGGTCATGCTCTAATGATTTTATTTAGATAGTTTACATTTATGAACTGTAGTAAAAAATTTTTTTAAACCTTTACGCTGATGAAGGAATCTATTATTCAATTAAAAGTCTTCTCTAAAACGATAGAGCCTTTAAAAAGTAATGACATTTTAAAATTTAATTTAAATGTCTCGCTCGAGAAATTAACAACAATTTTTTTTTGTTAATACAAATTTATTCAACCAGGAATGTTACAAAAAAAATAACTGACATTGAAAACAAAAAAGCATAAAATTGAGTAAGGCCAGAGCTTGTGGAATACATTTGTTCTTATCGTTTGTTTTTGTTTCAACAATTCTTTGTAACTCTACGTCAAATGTATGCAGCATGAATGGGGTTTGTGTTATCTTAGAAAAAGCAATGAGTGGTAGAAATAAGAGGTATATTTTGAGAGAGAAAAACAAAACAAAATGTATTTGTTTAAATCATGGTGGCAAGCAGAGCGAAGCTAATATTATTTGAAGCACCTTATGAATCATCCTTGAAAAGTGGATTGTGAAAACTATATTAATAATTAAATTAGTCTTTGAATAGCGATACTGTATCTTTATTTAATGTGTTTTCTTGAGTAAAAAGAATTTGAATAGATAATTATTATTATTTGATGCTTTACGCTAGATTATTCCTGACTGGTACAACTGTTTATTATGGGTACTTATTGTTTATTTATTAACACGTCTATTATATCAGCACATGGCTTACAAACTAGCTTAACTCTAAATTAGATACCTCCTACTCCCCATGATTCAATAAATGGCTGAGAAAAGTGAAATCCCCATTTCACCAACGGTTAATATTTCGTTCATGGCAAGAATCGAACTCACAACCCCTAGTTAAGTAAACAAATATGCTATCAACTGATTTTGGTAGTCGTAAAATTGTAACGTTTACAAATAAATAGTTCACAGATACTACTTGCTTTTAGGGGTAGAGTACAGATATTTTATTGTTTGTATGTTTAACACAAATATTGTTTGGCGCCTTCGCTCGATCGATAAAGTGTTTTCCTATATAGCTGAAGGCCCCGGGCTTGATTCCCAGTATTGCCGAAAAAATTGATTGAAATTGGAGTTTCCTTTTTTAAGGTGATGAATTAAAGACAGGTGGTTGTGTTTGTTTAATATCTAAGCTACTAATTCATGTGCTTATAATAATCAGTCAGTTCAGAAATTTAACGTTAATTTTCTTAAATTAAATTAAAATTTAAAGATTACCTGCATCAATGGGCAAGAGAGTAAAGACGATAACATCAACGTTTTCCAAATATTGAGGTTTCAAGTTCTAAATCCAGCCCGGGTGTTTTTTCCTATTTGAATTTCTACTATCCCTCTTTGAAAATTCGGGTACATTCCAGCTAAAATATATCTCCTTAATCCCCAATACATTAGTGTAAAAGTGGCGGATAGCTTGGAGAGGTGTAAAAAAAACTATACAAAACCCAGACAATTAAAAAGTGAGTAAAATATATGTAGTATATAATTTGTTATTAAAGTAGTAACACTGTTGGGGGTATTTAAAATGCACTTTTTTAAACTGAACGGTTGTTTTAGCACACGGCTAACAGACTAACTTATTTCTATAAAAGATACAATGCCCAACCTTTAGACCTTAATATCTATTCTATTTATTTGAGGTATTTGATGTGCACTTTCTGAAACGACCTATTATATCAGCACACGAGAATTTCTACGAGCGAAAGAAAAGCTTCTAAAAATTTTGCTGGGAAAGGTATTTTCACACATCTTCAAGGACGATTTTACAGACCACAGTCGACATGAGGCCGATCGCTTTACCTCTTCTTCGAAGGAAGTTGTGCTACGGATTCTTATCGCCCAAGAAAAATCCATCGACCCCAGTTGGGTTTTAACCCACGATCATTGGGTCCTGAGGCAAGCACTTTACCCCAAGACCACTGAGGTCGACTCGAGCGTAATTCATCACTGTTTAAGAAGAAGACTCGATTTCACACACTAAAAAAAAGTATATATTCACCATTGCTAGGAATCAAACCCGGGGCTTTAAGTTAAGTTTGCGGACACAACCGAATGAGTTAAGGTGTCAGTTCTAGGGATTGAAAGAATGATTCGCTAGGGAAGGAAATGAGAAGGATCTATAAAAATAGAAAGAATAAACGATACCAAGAAGGTAGAGGTTTTTGGGGAGTAGGGGATGATGGAGGGTTGGGAGGTGACGGAAGAAGGAGAAACAGTGGTTGGGGGGGCAAGAGGGGCATAAAAACCTTGTGACCACCGGGCGTCCGATTGACGAGGGTTAGATTACAAAGAAGCTGAGATCCTGTGTGATAGGGGAGAGATAGTATGTTCCAGAGGGTGCAATAGGAATCTAGAGTAAGGAAGAAGGGTATATAAAGGAAGGTGAGATAAAGAAAGAGATAGTAAATGAAAGGGGCGATGGTATAACGTGGCAGAGATGACGGGACGAAACGAAGTTTTTTTTTTATAGAAACCCTAGATAAGAAAACTAAAAAAAAAGTATGGAATAAATGTAAAATACGTAACGATGAAAGAGAAGACTCAAACATAAAGGGGGCAGGTCGGTGACTAACTTGTAAAGAGACAAAAGTAATAGTAAAAATATATTTTATTCAACAGAACTGAGATATATTTTTGGTGTAGGACTCGAACTGTATTTTTTTATGTAAAATAAAAATAATAAATACGAATATTCGGATGGATTAAACTGCTTTGCTAACGTCAAAGAGATTTGTTTCATATACGAGTAAAAAGATCAAATAAGCAGTTCGCTTTTTAATATAAATAGTTAATATAACGATGGCATTTCAAATATGATTATTTATTTGCTAAACTAGTATTTTTCTATTAATTTTTTAAAAATGAAAAATTGTTGTCCTACATCTACTAAAGAGTTGTTTTCGATTATATTGTTTCCAAAAAATGATATTAATATTATTTAGGAGTAGTGATATCAATTTCTTCTTTAAAAACATTTGGTTATTGTTTTATTAACTTTTAAAAGCTATCTCTTGGCCTTTAAAACAGCTAGGACAAACAAGTCTACAATTTACAAGAAAATTCACTTTTAGCTTATAAGATGCTAAAAAAGGACTTTTCATAAAGCTACAAGTATACTTTCGTAGCTTTAATTAAGCTTTATAATTTACAAGTTTTTTAAACAGTTTTTTTATCACTGAGTTTTACTACCCGTTCAAGCTATAGGCCTATGTAATAATTAAGCTAATGTATTAGGGATGAGGAAGGTTGAATTTAGAGGAAGGTTTCCCACATTTGCGTGGAGGGAGAGTGAAAATACATCTAGGAAAAACAAATCTCTGTACACCCGATCAGGATTAGAACCCCGATGTCCCTATAACTGGAAGTCTAGTTTATTGTGAGAGTGACGCCTTGGACAATGTGGCCCCAGAAGCAGTTTTTATTTACAATTAAGTTATATGTTTGGTTTCATGAAGCTTGATTGAGAGCATGCAATGTGAAGATTTGTTTGATGTACTTCCTAATAAATCCGGTGGATCACGCACACTCTGGTGTTTGGATGGTTAGTGCCATCCGCCCGCACAATCTGGGATAAAACTCATTTACTAGGGATAGTCGTAAATAAGTACGGTGATTCCCCGATTTATTCCGTAACCTACAAGTATTCTTAAATGAATGAGCATTTTTATAAGCTCCACTATATATATTAAAGTATCTATTAGTGCAATTTTCGTGGGTGATTTTTACAGTCCAGTGTACTTACTAAGTAAGTAAATCACCCGTGTAAACATTTTAAGAAAGTTGTACATTATATTCAAATAATTATGACAAATTTATGAACCGGACCACTTATGAACAGTTTTGAATGACTTCATTGAAAATTGACTTGTAAATGTTTTCTACCTGTCCACTAATATTAACAAATCTAACCATTTTATTTATTAAACACTTTAGTTTATATCTACAATCTGTAAACCATACATTTCAAAATATGTACGTTATATAATTTACTCGGCCATTGAAATTGATCTATGACTCATCCATTTCATTGAACTGTTTATTTCCACATATAATAGATCTTACGTTTAGTACTTCAGAAAATATAAAAAGTGTTTTAGGCCTAATGTATTTTTAATCTACATCCTAACTAGTAGTGTTGGGAACATTAGACCTCACTGCTTCCATTCAAAAAATGCAAACAACATCATGTTAAGAATTATGTCCTGTTCTGATCGTTAATATGGTCTTAAGATTTTCTTTAGATTTCAAGTTGATATTTTTATTTATTGACCAAGTTAGACAGAAAATAAATGAATCGTATATTACATAGTACATTATTTATTTAAGGTATGTAATGTTCACTTTCTGAACCGACTGATTCTACCAGCACACGATATTTCTATGAGCAAGATCCTATCATTTTTTTCCAGGAAAGCTATTTTCACTTTAATTTCCAGTGTTCTTTTTCACTTGCCACAATTGAAATGGGACCGATGGCCATAGAAGTAAAGTCAACTAATAAAATTAAATTTAATACTTTTCCAGGTCATAAAAATAAAAAGGATTGCCTCGCAATTGAAATACGTAGATTGATATACAACATTATTATGTACCAACTCATGTAAACTCATATATTATTTATATGTTAAACCCACCTAGTTAGTCAAGTGGTTTAAGGCAGACATGTCAAACTGTTGGCCCGCGGGCCACGTGCAGCCCGATCCTTGAGGCTTTGTCCAACTGTTATTTTTATAAATATATTAGAAATACACCATTCGGTAATGTTATTACTTTTCACATTTAATTTCATCAAAACCATACAATTTTACAGATGTGCAATTTTAATAAAAGAATCCTGATAAAAATTAAAAACATTTCAAGGTAGAAATAAAAGTTAGGTTAAGTTTTACTATTTTATTTAATAACAATTTTATTGTTGTTTTTAAAAATATACTAGGTTGGAGTTCTTTTTACTTAACCCGAACGGGTAGTAAGACGCGGTGCTAAATAATAATATAATAATAATAATAATAATAATAATAATAATAAATACTTAATCTGCTGACAAAAGTTGACTTTTTTTTTAATGTGGGCAACCCCAGGTAATTTCAATTTTAAATGTGTCCCTTATGACCAAACGAGTATGACATCCCTGATTTAAGGCGTCACTCTGGAAACAAATTGGGCTGTCTATGACGAGGAAGTTGGTGTTCGAATCTTGTTGGGCGTTCTGAGGGTGGTTTTACCTAGATGATTTTCCACTGTACCTTCACGCTAATATTGGTGTATTTATTTTAACTTAAAACTTTCCCAGCCCGGGTACGATACATGTAGAAAACAAAATTGTCTAAAATAAATGAACTACACTTGAACTCTTTTGTAAACAAGTACATAACTGTTCTAGTTTAATCCTAATAATTTATATTGGATTTGATTGCAAAATATCCAATGATCCTTCTCAATTCGAAACCAATTAAAGATAATTGAGCCAAAATTTGGATTTGATTTAAAATAAAATATATTTGATGTAGGATATAAAGAAAAACCTTAATTCGATTTAATAAACTCATTTTCCGCCCCACAAAAGCTTATTTCTAATACAGCAAGCAATATTAATAAGTTTGAAAATTAGAATTAAATCTTATTGAATTGTTCAAATATATCTTGATAATTTTTTAAATACAGTTTTGAAAAATATTAAATTTGATTTAACATTTATGATTAGGCCTACTCATTCTTTTCTCTATTAGTTCCTTCTTTCTCATTATATTATATATTAACTATATCTTTATATCTACACGGAAATATAGCTTATATATTTTAGTTATTATGTCCAAACCGAATTCTATTTATCTTGTGGCTTCCACAGAAGAGAAAATCTCTTATAAGTGCTGTATTTATAGTCTTACGTCTAAGCGCCCCAATCTTTGGCTTGAGTATTTCCGTGAGTAACAACTCGACAGCCAAGGTTCTGAAACTAAGTGACCTGCCACAAATGAAAGGTATTGACATTGACAGTAACGTTGGCAGTTGTAGAAAACCAGTGACCCGAAGATGACCCGGAAGCAGATAATACGTCAATATCGGAGGGAAGATCCGGGGGAAAGGGAAGAATTACGAGCGATGTCATGAAATATTTAATGGACTACAGATGGGAAGATTGGCTTGGCTTGCATGGGACTTTTTCTTTTCTTCGAGATTCGTAGAGTAAGTGAAGGGAAAAAAAGGGCTGATGGAGTAGAAAAGGAATTGTATTGACGTTTCTGGAAAACAAGTAACGTGTCTGTAAATTATTCAGTGGCGATTTCCGGCTATATTTCAAAATGAGTTTATTTTCTTTGGGAATTTTCTATATTTGTATAATTATAACAATCTAATTTTCCCTGGGGATACTTAATAAAATCATGTTTTTGCAGCCAAAATAGATTTTTTTTTATCATTATAGCCTACTATTGTTATTTTATAGGTTTTGATAATATATCTAAAATGGTGACTGCAGATCATATGGCCTAACGTATGGATACGTGAAAGTAAATCTAGTAGTTTTCTTAGCTGTCAGATAAGGCCCTAGAATATGATATAGAATATGATTACGTTGCTTAAAATGTTGTTTTTACATAGTTCAAAAAAATACACTTTTAGGATGGAAGCGGCTAGAACATCCTGACTATCATGCACCTATAATCATGCTATTCTGCCCGATAATTTTCTAATCCACTGAGCCATATTCGAACACAAGACCTGGTCTACCAGTTCCTAATTTCTAATTATCATAGATAAATATTAGATTCTTTAAAAATTATTTTTGCCTAAAATTATAGATACATATTTTTCTCTTAACCTTCAGAATTTTTTATAGAAAAAACAACTAGGTAAACAATTTTATAACACCCTTTTTAAATCCGAGTAAAACCTAAATATATTAATCGTTATTCATCTATAAGAATTTCAATTAATTCTCTACTTCCCCAAAGTGCCCATCACTTTCTAATTATCGATGTTTTATACAGCCACGACCAACATTCATTTTAGTGTGATGCAAAACAGTGAATTTACGACTCTTTATTAAAATATAAATATTTCATTACTTTATTATTAAATTTAATATTTCTATCCGCACAAAATTAAGTGATTTTCCTACGTAATACATTGAATTACCTCTAGGTTTACTCACGAAAACTAGGCCCGAATAATATAATATATTATTAGATATTGCTAGTCTGTATACAGCAGGAAATTTACTTCAAAAATTTGCCACGGACCACAAAAGTTAATATATATAGTAGAAATCACCATAACATGGGCTATGATTCTAAACAGATTTTTTTTCATTATTCTTTAACGGTGATGCTCAACACGCGGTTTCCATAGCTTCACTGGAACAGGGGTGGGAGGCAAACCGCAAACTCAGTTACCGATAAGTTAAACCCCAATTATGACCAGAAACCCCCTTCCCTAACTCCTGGAAACCTGCTCATACGGTATGCAAAGTCTCTTGCTATATTGCATACAAGAGAAAGAGTATTAACACACACACAAAGTTGGTCCAAGCCCACACACTCGGTGTAAATCCCTGTAATGGTCTGTAGTGAATTTGTGGAGATTCCAATGAGGTTGAATAACACACACACACACACACACACAACACACACACACATACAAGCGCACGCACACTCGGACTCTGGAAGCACGGCCGAACTAAGATAATCAGATTAAACTTTCTATTTTCCCTTTCCTCGGCGGGTTAGGTTGGAAAACATTTCCGCCCCAGGCCTTACCTACCCACTTTTACTCTCTCATAAGAAACTCAAGCAGATTATAGGGTCGTGTTGAGCTAGACTGCCGTGGACGTGGAGATCGAGGTTCGAATCTCGCTCGGATGAACTGGGGTGGTTTTTCCTAAATGGTTTTCCACCCTCCCTCCACGCAAACGCGGGTTCACTTCCTCTATATTCAACCTTTCCCATTCCTAACCCACTAGCGTAATTAGTACTTAAGCGTATAACCCGAACGGGTAGTAAGACACGGTGCTAAATAAATTGATAGATTTTAGGGACGCGTGTGAACTTGTCACATAGTCAGTCAGGAATTCCCAACCATTGTTGTTTGGAAGAAAACAAAAAATATTTGGTAAAATCTTGGAGAACCCCCACTTGGCTGATACGTATTAGGCTCGACAGGGGTAAATTATCAAATATACGTGTAAACCAGTAGGGCTGGTAAATAATAATTAGTTCATACTTTTGAATAAATATATTTCAAGAGTATTTATTGTTTATTTCTATTTAATATACCCGCCTCTGTGGTAGTTGGCTAACGCGCCATCGTGTTGAGCCAGACCGCCGAGGACGGGGAGATCGAGGTTCGAATCTCGTCGGATGAACTGGGGTGTTTTTCCTAAATGGTTTCCACCCTCCCTCCACGCAAACGCGGGTTCACTTCCTCTATATTCAACCTTTCCCATTCCTAGCCCACTAGCGTAATTAGTACTTAAGCGTATAACCCGAACGGGTAGTAAGACACGGTGCTAAATAAATTGATAGATTTTAGGGACGCGTGTGAACTTGTCGCAGTCAGTCAGGGATTCCCAACCATTGTTGTTTGGAAGAACACTCAAAATATTTGTTAAAATCTTGGAGAACCCCCACTTGGCTGATACGTATTAGGCTCGACAGGGGTAAATTATCAAATATACGTGTAAACCAGTAGGGCTAGTAAATAATTATTAGTTCATACTTTTGAATAAAATATTTCAAGAGTATTTATTGTTTATTTCTATTTAATGTCCCCTGGTGTTTTAACCTGGTTTATCAATATTCTTTTAACCTTACTTTTAAAATTATTACCGGCTCACTTCTCTTCCTTCACCTTCTTCGGATACACGAGTTCTCTTAACATCTTTCCACATTAACCAAAAATGATGAACAGACCAACAAAATACAAGCTTTTTAAAATTCTCGTTGAACCACGGACACAGGATCATGGAGACCCAGTATTCTGCGGAACCCTGGCTGAGAATCACTGGTGTAAGCTTACAATACACTTACCCGCATCGGTGTACGCGTTACCTAACGCGTCACTCTCGCGTTTGACTGGATTTCCGGTGACGGGGAAGTTCAGTCTGTCAGGCTTGAACTCCGGTCTCCTAAGATTGTCAGGCACACTATCAGTGAAGCGTGTCTGACCTTAATCCCAGTTTCCTATTAAGAAAAAACATTTTTGCACAAATTACAAAAAAAAATAAAAAAATTAAGTGGGAGTTTAGACAATTTTTTTGGGTAATATTTTCACAATAGTATTTTATGGTTGCACAAAGATTATGGTTAATGTTTGCTACTAATTTTGTGGGTCTATCAAACTGTTTATTGTGGTTTGTACGGAGCACAAACCATTGTACATCGTTTTATTCTGTAAGCACAACAAGTTTCCCATTATTGTTTGTACAAAGTGCTTTGCTGCGGATATTGTTTTGGTTTTTTAGCCGAAACATTTTGTCAATTATAAAAGGGAATTCAAAATTACCATGTATAATTGGCCGAATTGTATTATAAGATTTACTAATTAATTTGAAATTTGCAGAAAATCGTTCTGGACTATACCAAATAGGGAAGTAAGGGGTTTAATCCTTGTAGAGTATAAAATTAATTTGCTTAATGAAAAAGCATCTTAAATAAACTTCCCATAGGAAGATGTGTTAAGTGCATCATGTAATAACAGAATCAGTCATTATTTTAGATTATTTTTGGTCTGGCTGGTCAATTTTTAAGAATTAAAATAATTGAAATATATAAAACGTTTTAAGGTTAATTTGAAACAAACGAGTGAACCCTGGTTTGGTTTCACACCAATTATGACTTGAAATTAAGATTTTTAAACTTATTATAGTCAAATGATTTACCGCACACCTCCCCAACACCGCACACCTCATTTCATTAACACCACACACCAATATCACACCAAAAATTGATATCATACCACTTACCAATATCACACCACATGACAGAAAAATCCACACAAACAATAACAAACGACACAACCAATGACTAACTACACACTAATAACGCAATTCACCGATTCTAAATGATGAACCACCTCATTTGACGGAATGATAATTTCTTCTGTACCTAGTTCTACTTTCTAGAACACTCTATAGATTTCCTATGTGCACATTGAAATAAAACTCCTAAAGACATTGTTAGTCACCAAACAATGAAGAGATTAAATCGTGTATTTTATGGTTCAAATTTTTTTGTGTATATATGCGTATAGTAGTAGTAAATAGTGAAAAAATGTTACATTTTAATGCCTTTTAAATAAATATTGCGATCTTCATTTTCAATTTTTTTTAAATGATTTACTTTTCTGACTGAGCTTGACCTAACCTAAAATGTCGTATTAATATAAGCAAAATCACGAAACTGGTCATGTCAAAAATTTAATTTTAAAGGTCATTGCTGTAAAATATTCATGTTCCACAGTATTTCGCCAGTACAATTATTTGTCTATGAGATGATTTCACCCTAGTTCTTATTATAATATACATCTATAATATTTTATAAAATACGATAAAACTGTTCTAATTATTCTACATATTATATTACCTTTTAATATTATTACACTTTGTCAGGGTGAATAATTAATGCACAAATAAGTAACTATACTAAGTATTTTACACATATGTTCAAATACTTGCAGCTAATATTTTGGAAATAGAGTTTGATGATTTAATAATTATATTTATCCCCTTATTAAGAATATAGATAAATCACTATATTCTATTAATAAAAAATTGATATTATCTTGTAACTAACTATTCACTAATTATTTATCTTTAATCACACTTTTTTAAGCGTTTATGAAATAAAATATATTGGCAAAATCAAAAGCAACACGTTGTAAAATTATAAACTATGGCTACATTATAATAGAAACTAAGTTAATTGAGAAACATGATAGCTCATGGTGCATTCCAAACACAATATGGCGGTGCGATAAATCATTTAGTCGCTTCTACTTCTAGTTCGTTCTTCTTCCTTTAGGCCTACCTTTATACTATATGAGCTCCTCGCTTCACACGCTTGTCTGTGTATAAGTTAAGATAATGGTGGTATTTGACAACTTGTTTGTGTTGTAGACTTTTTAAGTAAATCTTGTAGGAGTTATTTAATTAGTTTTTTTCTAAGGTAAGATCGGCTATTTTAGAAAATGTATAGTATTGTAGCATAGGCCTACCAACATTTATACTAAAAGAATAAGTGTATCACTTTTTATACTCTAAAATGTCTTCCACTAGTAAAATGAAGAGTGTTTAAAATAATTTTTTATTTGATAATGTATTCTAATTTCTAATTATCAAATAATATTCCGACAACAATCGTAATCGAATAAAGAATAAAATAGTTTTATTGCGATATTTTATCATCATAATATAGGCTAAAATTAGTGTTTGATGTTTTTTGTTTCTATAATTAAATGCAGCCTAATCATTTACGCCCTAGGCCTATTTAATAATATATCAACCTATTTATTATTAGTATAAGTCAAGCTTAAAATTATGTCTGCGTATTGTTTTATTATCAGATTCAATCACAATAATGTATTTACGTAATTGGAAATGGTAATTATTGTTGTCAAAATAAGTTTTGATTACTTTGAATGCTGGTTGGGATCCACGAGATATCATCCTAGTTTTAATGTAAAAGCTGAATTGACTAAACGCTTGATATAATATTATAAAACTAATTATGATTAAATGTTTATTCTATGTTGCCGCGATATCCTTGAAATTGCATATATTGAGTCTCTCTTCCGGCAGGGTTATCAAAGCGAAGCTCAATAGTTCGATGGACCCAAATAAAAACACAAAGGATCGCCAGTAGACAAATTATACACGAGTTATTTTATTTAATTCTTCAAAATGTATTTGTCATGACGTGTAGGCCTACTACAGGTAACAGTGTTATTGAGTGAGCAGATTATTTTATTTGACATTTTGTATGTTGGATGTGATGTGTATGTGTTTAGTGTATTGTCTGTTTGTGCGTGGCATTGGCAGTTTTGTTTGTGAGGTTTTTTATGGAAGGGTTTAGTGTTTTTTTAACGTATTGCTTGTTTTGTGTGTTTCGAATGTGTTGCCTGTTTAGTGTATTTTGTTTATTTTGTGTTATGCATTTAGAACGTGTTGCATGTTCAGTGCATTTTACTTTTTGTATGGTTGGAATGTGTTGCTTGTTTTGTACAGTAATTTATCTATTGTATACTTTGATTTTGCTACTTCTTCAGTGTATTTTGTGTATTTTAAGTATGATGTGTATGAAGTGTGTGATGTGGGCCTTGTGTATGGTGTATGTTTGGGTGTGTTGTGTGTTTTATGTGTGTTGTGTTTTTTTGTGTTGTAGACAATAAGGTGTACTTTCTTTTGGTGTGCATTTTGTTTATGTTTCCTGTGTTTTGAATTTGTTGGGATTGTTGTCTGTCTGTGCTAAGCATTGCGTGCGTTTTATTTATATATTGTATATGTAGTGTGTGATATGTCGTGTGTGGTTAGTTGTTTTTTTGAGCCCACTCACGTGTCTTTTTTAATTTTATATATGTACCGTATTTATGGCTTGAATTAATAATTGTTAAAATTAATATTCCCAATATTTATATAATGCTCAACAACACCATCACCATCATTATCTTGGGATACAACTTTGGGAAACAATTTTAAGGATAAACATATTATTGTACCTGCCTCACAATTAATATTATAATGGAACAAATAGGCCAGGCGTAAAATATTTTATAATAGGAAAAAAATCCCAGAAACTGGAAAATGTTTTAATTGCTTTATTTTGGGGGTCTAATTAGCATACTATCCCCCTCCCCCCGGAGGTCTGATTTTCCCACAACAATGAAAAAACACGCTAAAATTATATTTTTCTTTAAATATCTTCTTTTAAGTTAGTTTTACAGTAAAAATAGTTATAGCCATAATCAAATAGAATCAAATTTTCTATAAAAATGTTCCTAATCGTATTTATCATGCAATGGATAGTTTCAAAACTATAACCATGTGAAGCGTATTACCTTCTGCGACCGCATGGAATAATTTGTATACCTTGTAGTATCTTGCTTCCTACGTTAGATGATATTTAAATGTAATCTTTGAAAGGTAACAATTTCATTTATCACTAAATATTCATAGCTTGCTATGCCAAAAAACAAATATTTATTTGTATTATAAAGTGTTTATATTCGTTACCTCACCACCATGAGTATATGGAGTTTTTTTAATCTTTCATCCCCTATAGGCCTAATCCACTACATATTATTTATTTCATCTTTATTCATTTGGAAGTTGAGGGCTGACAATTTTCTTCTTTATCAATCCTTTTATTTCCTTGGTCACCCCCGTGTGAATGTGTTTCATTTTCTGAGCATACAAATAATTGAAGGGGTTGGGGCAAAAACATGATAACCCTCATTTGATGAAAAAAATTTTAGCATTGATTTCTAGTTGCATACCACTTGAACTACAAGTTGTTTTTATTGTCAGTCAAGACCTTGAGGATAACTAATATCCATGAATATTTTACTTATTTTTATAGCTAAATCTCAAGATTTTATAGATGTTTAAATTGTGAAAATATCCAATCTAAATCAATGATAAACATGTTTTTGCCCCAACCCCCTCAATTGTGGTTGTAGGAGCGGTAGTCAACCAGAAAGGTAGCGTTTATGACACATTAATCCCCTCGAGAAATTTAAAAGAAAAACTTAGGGTTAGGGGGGAGAAAGGAACATTCCTACCGAGTCAATATCGAGACCTCGTACAGTAAAAAAAAACATCATAAATATTAATTCTTTGGTATACCAAGCCATCGATATTAAATTTTAACGATATATAAAATTGCAATTACTCCGCACGGCTGCGCGGTTGCCATGACTATAGTTTCGAAACTATCCACTGCACGATAAATACGATAAGGAACATTTTTTATAGAAAATTGGATTCTGTTTGATTATGGTTATAACTATTTTTACTGTAAAACTAACTTAAAAGGAGATATTGAAAGAAAATATAATTTTAACATGTTTTTTTCATTGTTGTGGCAAACGCAGACCTCGCACTAGGAGGAAAAACTAGTATGCTAATAAGAACCCCAAAAGAAAGCGATGAAAAAGTTTTCCATCTTTTTTTTCTTTCCCCGATTCAGTATTTTTATTTTGACGCCTGGTCTATAGTGTGTATCAATTAATAAAATATTATTGCTTACACTACGGGCAACCTTTGTTTTCTTACCTTCTCATGAGGACGTTCCATATTTTCTACAAACATACACATTTTAAAACCTTTATTATTTGAAGACACAGTGTACTATCGCCCAAACTGTAATACGTGTGTATGAACGTTATCAGATAAAGCCATTATATGACATCAGTTCATTTTGAACAAAAATTGGGAACATTTCTGGTTATACCCATACGTCATCCAGAGGAGTTACCATCAAATGTATAGGTTTACTGTAAACAAAACACTCTTCAGTGGTCGAATGCTCTAAGGTCTTACTGTCGTGTTAAACTGGCCTGCTGAGGGTTCGAATCCAAGTTGGGTCTATTGAGGGTGGTTTTTACTAAATTGTTTCCCACTCTCCTTCCACGAAAATAAGGGTGCTTCCTTCCTCAGTAATTATCATACTGTACATGCATATAACCAGAACACGTAGTAAGATGCGATGATAAAACACTCTGTAAAAAAAACTCCTGTAACTTGAGTTTACATTATTTTTTATGCATACCTAAATTTTAAGAATCATTTTATATGTTTTAAGCATCTTGATACCAATTTATATAGTGATATGTTCTTATCTTACTACCACAAAACAATTATTCCAGCGTGAAGTAGTTGGCTCTACCATGTGTATATCGTAATCTACCGGACATCTGCGTGACTTTATTTGACCACGTGATCGCGTTAGGGCGTATCAGGAAGTAGTAATCGTGTGGTGGGCCTCATTGTAAATCACGGGGTTTTCTCTCCAACGGACCAACGAAACGTTAAGTCAGGATTAAGTCGACTTTAGGAGGGGCTGTGAAATTGCACAAAAGTGGGAATGGTACTGATAAGATATGCGTGCCCGATAAGAACGGGGTTGCTTTTAAGGTCGAGAGCGACCAAATATATTTTGTATCGAGCATACATTTGCTAGTAATATTTATCAAGCAACTATCTGGAGCATTGTTTGAATATCAACCTCATTTAGTCTGACTTGCTGGTGATGGGTAGGTCGGGGTTCGAATCTCGGACAGTTGTACTGAGGATGGTTTTCCTGGATATTTCCCCAATCTTTCTCCACGCAAATGTGCGTATATTTATACCTTTCACATCACTAAACTATTAGGTTAATATGTATTATGTACTTATAAACCCAATGAGTCCAAAGACATGTTTTTTTTTAAATTATTAAGAGCGTGTTTCTAAAATAAGGAGATCTACATATTTTACACACATCAATAGTCAGATTTGGCCGGCTTCTCGGTCTATTAATATAAATTTCTGGCTTACAGTTTCTGGGTTCGACTCCCAGTTGTACCATAGGTAATTTCCTTTAAGAGAAATTATCCTAACCATCACCAGAGCTTGGTTAATTAGGCTTAAGTTAGGTTCAAGATCATTACTGGTTTCACACCTTCATTTTCATTATAATCGTCATCATCTCACTGTGGATACGACGTCCTATGGTTCACCCTGAGCAACATTCTGTGCCACCAGAGCGGCTAAAAGTCTACATACACAGGCGACCAGACCAGCAATTAAATCACACCCGGCCAAAAAGATCATACGCTAAAAAAACATAAACAAAAAAAACGACAACTTATCAGTCATGAAAATGAAGTTTGAAGTTAGATGACATGAGCACGCATAAGCATGGAGAGAGAGTGGAAAACTTTTTTTAAACTACATCACACCTGACTGAGATTGAACCTCGATTTCCCCGTCTTCGGCAGTTTAGTGTGAGAGTATCACCTTAGACCAGGGGTCTCCAAACTTTTTGCTACGTGGGCCACATAATATATTTTACACATTTTCGTTGGACAAAGTAACGTTCACCTGTTCTTCAAGTAGCATTATTATTGCCCTGAGTGCCTTGACATCCGCAAAAAGATCGCAAATCAAATTTGTTTCAGCTTACAAATTTAGATTAAAATCATATGGCCGGTCACGTTTGTAAAAAAATGCCACTTTCTAAAGCATATCATTGTTTGATAAAAGTTATTGAGGATGATTCTTCTCTGTGAGAAATGAATCAATTTATTTGTAATACATTATATTTATAACAATTGCTCAATATAATTACTTATTTTTAAAATTAGGTAAGATCTTTCGGGACTTTTATTTTATAACCCTCTGCAGGGAGACTTAAAACTACCTAAAAATCATCACAAGCCGTTCTGTTGTAGGTATAATGAATGACGCCTGCGACTGTAAATGAGGGTTTGCAATTCCGACAGCACTCTGGCTTGGTGTCATGGGGGGAAGCACTCTGGCTCGGTGTCATGGGGGGAAGCACTCTGGCTTGGTGTCATGGGAGGAAGCACTCTGGCTTGGTGTCATGGGGGGAAGCACTCTGGCTCGGTGTCATGGGGGGAAGCACTCTGGCTTGGTGTCATGGGGGGAAGCACTCTGGCTTGGTGTCATGGGGGGAAGCACTCTGGCTTGGTGTCATGGGGGAAGCACTCTGGCTTGGTGTCATGGGGGGAAGCACTCTGGCTTGGTGTCATGGGGGAAAGCACTCTGTCTTGGTGTCATGGGGGAAAGCACTCTGTCTTGGTGTCATTGGGGGAAGAACTCTGGCTTGGTGTCATGGGGGGAAGCACTCTGGCTTGGTGTCATGGGGGGAAGCACTCTGGCTTGGTTTCATGGGAGGAAGCACTCTGGCTCGGTGTCATGGGGGGAAGCACTCTGGCTTGGTGTCATGGGGGGAAGCACTCTGGCTTGGTGTCATGGGGGGAAGCACTCTGGCTTGGTGTCATGGGGGGAAGCACTCTGGCTTGGTGTCATGGGGGGAAGCACTCTGGCTTGGTGTCATGGGGGGAAGCACTCTGGCTTGGTGTCATGGGGGGAAGCACTCTGGCTTGGTGTCATGGGAGGAAGCACTCTGGCTTGGTGTCATGGGGGGAAGCACTCTGGCTTGGTGTCATGGGGGGAAGAACTCTGGCTTGGTGTCATGGGGGGAAGCACTCTGGCTTGGTGTCATGGGGGGAAGCACTCTGGCTTGGTGTCATGGGGGGAAGCACTCTGGCTTGGTGTCATGGGGGGAAGCACTCTGGCTTGGTGTCATGGGAGGAAGCACTCTGGCTTGGTGTCATGGGGGGAAGCACACGTGGGGACAGGAACTGGACAAGTCAAATATATTATTGAGAAATAACAAAGAGAAACAATTAATTTGTTTTTTGATAAAATTTTGGGACGGCCCAGATATAATCTTGTGGCGGGCCGGATGTGGCCCGCGGGCCGTAGTTTGGAGACCCCAATCTTAGACAATTGGCCACCGAAGCTAGATCCTCTTAAGAATCAAAGCAGAAGCTGTTATTAATTTTAAAAAGTAGTTCCTCTCTAAAATTAACAACAGCTTTGGATATTTGATTCTTAATATTATCCGTACTGTAATAATAAATAATAATAATAATAATAATAATAATAATAATAATAATAATAATAATAATAATAATAATAATAATAATAATAATAATAATAATAATAATAATAATAATAATATAATAATAACTGTACGAGTGGCAGTAACAAGCCAACTACCGAGTCGAAGATGGCTGCATCATCTGATGGTTCATGAATAAGGGTTCGGCCAGACTGACAAGCGTGCGAGCGCGTGATTAGCAGATAGCTCTCGATAGTTGTTGATGAGGAGGCTCCGAATCTTGGCTTAGTGAAATGAGGGTGGTTTTTAACACGTGATTTATTGTTGTGGTTTTCTCATCCTCTCTTCACGTTAATGGCGACTCTTATTTGTAAAGGCCAACTTTGATAATATTGAAGTATTTTAACATATCAGTCTTACATATATATGTACATATACATATAGGTATAGTCTTTGATCTTACCAATTAAAAATAGGACGTTAGTAGCAAGTGTGCTAAGCCTATCGATATTAATAAAAATGTCAAATTGAGAAGTTTTCCTAGCACTCAATGAACCAACATACAATAATATTGCCTAGCGCCTGTAAACTAGACTGTACCGGGTCGAGCACGCGCGCTTGAAAAATAGTACCAGTTCTATCTTTCAAGCGTACGCGCTCAGTCGCTCGCTCGCGCGTTCCAGTCTAGCCACCTTTCATTACAACCAATGTGTTCTATTTTATATTTTAGTCGATCAGTCTGGCCGCCCCCTAAAGCTGATTATTTTCCGCACGTCCATCATATACTCTGCCTTAAAATATGAGTGAAGAATGACCCTGGGCACGGGATGACTCCTGGATAGCTCAGTGGTAGAGCATTGGCGTACTAAGCCAAAGGTCCTGGGTTCGATTCCCGTGTCCAGGTGTCATATTTCAATTTTCAGAGTACATCCTCTTAGGTTGCGACTACTATTCTCATGTGTCAGAGGGGCTACTAACTCGTTTGGCTTATCCTATAATTAATAAAATAAAACAAAAATGCATAATTTAATGCTTTTCACGTTCGAGTATTCCACTCGCTTACCCCCCACTGTTATTTTCAGAGTAAATCAAAAAAACATAAATAGAAGATTTTTTTTTCTTCGTGTAGCTCCTCTTTTCTCTCTAACAATCCTCCTGGAATCCCAGTCTTCTTCCCCTTGTTTTGAAGAAAGAGTTCTGGAGGACCCTAGACGCCTCCTCTCTATCCCTGGTAGCATCGGGCAGGGTCATCCATTGTTTAGTGGTTGAGAAGGAGGGGGGGGGAGAAGAGATGGGACCTTGCAAGGGCCTCCTGAAACTTATTTCCCCGTTCTCTTGAACAATGTGTAAGGGGGAGGGAAGATGCTGCTACTGTACACTACTTCTGTTTACATTCGTCCTTATTAGGGTCGGGTTTTTTTAGCTACCAGGTTGGTAAGTGACGTCGGTTTGTATGAAAAATGAACGTTGGCAGGGATTTGTTATACGTAACAACACTCGGATATTTAACGTAGGCCCCGACACAGCTCAGTCCAATATTGCCTACGGGTGTTAATAAAATAATAAGACAGATTTTAGCCAAATAACGAGTTACTCTTAGTGATATATTAAAAAACTACTTCTCAAACCCTTGTACAGACCAGTTTTGATAGGAAGGACCATAACTGACAGAAAAGCTACTAGATATACATTTTACGTTTTCATAAGTCATGTCGTGTTATCTGCAGCTTTATTGTTTATTGACAGTTTCCTTCCAGTTATAAGTAATTCACAGGCAGTATTATTAATGTGATTTCGGAGATTTTAAAACATATTTTAATCGTCGTGTTTTGATTTAAAGATATTTATATTTTCATTATGCATGATGAGGGTCGACAACGGTTGTTCAGTTATAATTGTATCTTATTTTTTACATTGTGCCTTAACACCCATTCAAGCTATTCCCATCTAATTACTATGAGACAAAGCAGAAGAGGGAATAATTTAGAAAAATTTACCCTGAGTTGCGTTGAAGGTGAGTGGGAAAACATTTTGAAGAAAATAACCTAAGTAACACTTTAAAAAGGTTAAGGGCCCTGAATTCTCTGTCCATAAACCAGATAAGTCGAGATTAACATTTAGATCACGTGTCCCCCAATACAGATAAATAATTTGAGTACTTGGTGACCTGGTGGTCTAGGGGTAAGGTGTCGGACTTCTGTGCTGGGGTCTGGGGCTCAATCCTCGGTACTGGCACAGATTTATCTGATTGCCAAACTCTTCCTTCACCTCTGACAAGATGTGTATTAATCACAACTTGTGAATGTGTGGAATGCCAGGCCTCCACCGTGGTTCGGATTCCACGTTAAACTGTAGGTCCTCCATTTCATCTCACAATCACCCTACCATTACACATTAGCGTAAGTGCGTATAACCCGAATGGGTAGTAATACGCGGTGCTAATAATAATAATTAATAATAATAATAATAATAATAATAATAATAATCATTTGAGTATTTTATTTTTTTAAGTACAGTTCCAAAAATAAAAGTATGCTTATGCCAACATTGTTTTCAGATACTCTATTCAAACGAATTATCAATGAAATAAATAATTAGCTAGTTAAATTTTGGTTGAAATTTATTTTAAAATCTTTAGAAATTAAATTAAAAACTATGACGGTGTTTTAACGTTAACTACTCGTACTTTCATAAAAATCGATATTTATGAACAAAATAAACTAATGTTCTTTTTTTGGTATTCTACATCAATACGGATATTTTTTTTCAGCACCGAATCTTACAGCCTGTTTAGGTTGTACGCATATGTAGGATACTATTAACGCTAATGTGAGGGATGAGTCAAGGTTGACTTTAGAAGAGGAAGTGTACCCGCATCTACACGGGGAGAGATAGAATGGAAAACCATTTAGTAAAAACCACCTCAGTACACCGGACCGAGATTCAAACCTTGATCTACCTATCATCCGCAGCCGAGTCTAATACGAGAGTGACGCCTTAGAACATGCGGCCACCTAAGCAGGTAATATGGCTATTTAAGTAAACGTTGTCAAATTGGTAGCTTCTAAATCTTGTTTAGCACTGTCCTGTCTAAGAAGGAATAGTGGCCTGAAGAATCTCTCTTGTTTGGCCAAGTCATTTCTTCTTGTTATACTGAAAAAAAAAAACGTTGTTTGGATGCTTACTGTTGTCTTACAAAATGGGGTGGGCTGGATTATTCATGAAATAAAAAATAATGTTTTACTATTCGGTAAATATTGTAGAAAAATTCGGTTCGAATTTTTAAAGCGCTTATGATTCAGTTAAAAAATACACATTACATTAAATTTAGTGCTTTTTTTTTTCGCACCACTTATAACTGCCCGTTCAGGCTACGCGTGTGTTTTCTAGTAATTATAATGTTCTAGGGAGGAGGAAGGTTGAATTTTAGAACGTGTAACCTGAATTTAAGTGGAGGGAGAGTGGAAAACCATTATAAAAATTCACCATTAGAAGACCTGACGGTATTCGATCCCCGATCTCTTTTCATCAGATTTCTAGTTTCTTGTGGAGTGACACATTATAACACTCGACTACAAGGTAGATAAAGTTTTAACAAAGTTTGAAATGTTAAAAATTAATTGAGGTACATGTTTTATGGACACGCATGGTATGGTACGTGTTGGATATCGCCGAACAGATGCTTTAAAAATATGAATCCAAACAGAAGATACGCTGTTTTCATTAATATTTAATATAGTATTAGAGTATGTTATTAGGGTAATGCAAGAGAGTATAGAAGGCTTGAAATTAAACGGTACAACGAATCTATTAGGATAAACTAATGATTTAGATTTTTTTTTAAAGTAATACTGTAGTAGAGTCCAGCAGGGAAATAGGTTTAGAATTGAACTCGGAATACTAACTAAATGATCACACAAAGGTCACAGATTGAGGATGATAATTTAGAGATTCCGTGAATAACAGATCATTTGGTAGTGTTAATGAGTCAAATATTGTTGAACCTTATCTGATGGATAAATAAACTACTAGATCCACTTTAACATATACGTTAAGTCATGTTATCCTTAGTTGTCACTTTAAATATATATATTTTCAATTCCTAATAAATTACACTATATTAAAATGCTATCAATGTTGATTGCAAAAAAAAATATGTTGAACTTTCTTAAATACAAAATTAACTTTATAAGCTAAGCGTGGGTTCAGATCTTATATGAAAGATCATTTAGAAATCTATGAAACATAACAAATTGGTTTGGAATTTACAATAATTAGGATATCCCTGACGCTAATAACCTATGTGGACTAATTGCCTGGAAAAATGATAAATATTATAAACAACAATTTAAAAAAACTAATACAATTTATTGTGCATTTCCATTCTTATATTATTATTATTATTATCATTATCATTATCATTATCAATATTATTATTATTATTATTATTATTATTATTATTATTATTATTATTATTATTATTACTATGTGCTTTGTCTTACGACAGGTCCATTTCTTTTGTCATTGAACTTAGACTACCAATGCACCCTGTCCTCTGCCTCCTTCTTGAGCTCCCAGAATTTTCTTCTTTTTCTTCTTATATTAAAGCTATTATTATTAGTGGGTGACCTGGTGGTCTAGGGGTAAGGTGTCAGACTTTTGTGCTGGGGTACGGGGTTCAATCCTCGGTCCCGGCATAGATATATCTGATTGCCAAACCCTTCCTTCACCTCTGACAAGACGTGTATTAATCACAACTTGTGAATGTGTGGAATGTCAGGCCTCCACCGTGGTTCGGATTCTACGTTAAACTGTAGGTCTCCATTTCATCTCACAATCACCCTACCATTACACATTAGCGTAAGTGCGTACAACCTGAACGGGTAGTAAGAAGCAGTGCTAATAATAATAATAATAATATATTATTATTATTATTATTATTATTATTATTATTATTATTATTATTATTATTATTATTAGCACCGCGTCTTACTAACCATTCGGGTTGTACGCACTTACGCTAATGTACAATGGTTGGGTGATAGTGAGATGAAATGGAGGACCTACAGTTTAACGTGGAATCCGAACCACGGTGGGCCTGGCATTCCACACATTCACAAATTGTGTTTAATACACATCTTGTCAGAAGTGAAGGAACAAGAATACCTTGACGTGCTACATTATGTTTCAGTCTGTAAGATATGGCCAATTGGCCATATATTAGTTGGCCAAGGTAAGGTTGCTTGCTATATTTAAGGGTAATCGGAGTGTACACTTAAGGACTCTGTTATTCCCATTTTATTTTGTATATAAAGCCCTTACAGTTGGAATCTCTAGGGAATCAGGGGGAGGGTGGGAAGGTCTCCTGTGACGTCACAAGCAATTAGGAACTATGGGTGGGGTTCATAAGAGCCCTTAAAGAGCGAAGGGACACTACTAGTACCAGAAGTACTAAGTCACGGTTGAAATATCTGGCAAATAAAACGTGCCGTGCTATTGCTAAGCCGGTAATAAGGGGCGGTATGGAGAGGACTGTGTTAGACGGTCATGTTTTGACGAGCGTACGAGAATGGTACTTCACATAAAACGTCCCTTAAATTAGGTATGTTTGGATAAAATATTAATTACTCCTCCGTTGTAAGTTCTAGTTCCATTGCTAGCTACCATACAGTCCAATTATCTGAAACTAGGAGACAGGATAAGAAGGGTACACTCCGTTTATTATGAAAAGTAGCAGTCTTGTTTTGATAGATTTTATACACTATGTCCCTATCTTATAAGCTGTATCGTAGTGGTATAATGTAAGGTAAGCTTGCTACCTACAGGGTGAACAAAGGCTACATTTTATGGATGTTGCCTACCTGTGACGTCACGGCCGATCAAGATAGGATCTAATCTCCCATCTTAGTGAATTTACGTTTTACTCAGAGAGTTTTAGAGATATAACGTTGAAACAAAAACCATTAATTTTTTAATAATTCTAATAATAGTCCTACAGTGTCACAAAATTATTAGTTTAAGTAGTTTTTTTTGTAAACGTATTTTTTCATAAATCCTCTACAGCTTAGGCTATTTATCTTGGTCACGGAAATGGCCTGTAGGAATCTTCCTGCCAAGATGTAGATTGAAAAAGTCCGTGCTAAAATATGTCTATCTAGAATAGGAACCAAGAAAAAGATGACTTTAAAAAGCAAGTCAATGTTTTCAAGGAGCAAATATTAAAGTGAATGTGTTACCTCGTCAGAGGAAGAGGGAAATGGTTATCAGCATCTAGACAAGAGCCCTCTCAGGGTGAACTTCTCATTTGCTTCCCTTTTTTTCTATTTCGTACATTAGCATTTAAGTGTGATAGTGTCTAGACTGCTTAGGTGCATCAATTTAAGATGTAACCCGCTTTGCAAAATAGCTTCAAAACCTCCAAGTAGGCAACGTTTTTAAATCTATCTCCGAAGTATAGGAAACAATTGTTCGAGTTCTACGCGAGTAAATAAGGTAGAATTTTGAGAAAATATACTAGTACTTGCTTGTAGGGATGGTGAGAGACCATTTAGAAAATCTCAGTACATCTGACCGGGATTCAAACCCCGATATCACCTCATCAACAACAGTCCATTATATTGTAAGGGGATTTGCTAGACCAGCGGTTTGAAGCGTTAACTTCTTGTCGTTCCCCACTTTCTGAAACCACTTATTTTCTTAATTATAATGACGTCAGTTCTTTACTTTATTGCAGATCAGGTTTAATTTTAAAATGTAAATGGGTCCCGGCACAGATTTATCTGATTACCAAACCCTTCCTTCATCTCTGACAAGATGTGTATTAATCACAGCTTGTGAATGTGAGGAATGCCAGGCCTCCACCGTGGTTCGGATCCCACGTTAAACTGTAGGTCCTTCATTTCATCTCACAATCACCCTACCATTACACATTAGCGTAAGTGCGTATAAACCGAACGGGTAGTAAGACGCGGGGCTAATAATAATAATTAATAATAATAATAATAATAATAATAATAATAATAATAATAATAATAATAATAATATAATAATAAAATGTAAATGCAGTTAAATTGATAGATTTTACTTTGTTTTGAATATAAGAACACTTGACTCAGAAATGATTAAAAATGTTTGTGAGCACGAAACATTAAAGTTGAAATTAGAGAGATTCGCGCGTTGTGGATCCTATCTACAGCAAGGTTGGAGGGTGAAATGTACTTTATAGATTAACGTGCCACGGACTGTTCCTACAGCAAGGATGTGGACCGAGTGGGGAGAGGAGCCCTTTTTCCTAGTATATAGTTCGATAGGAGTCCTTCTAGAATGGTCTTTCTATTTCGTTAGGTTTCTTCATGCTTTCATCAGCTTCCAGAAACGAGGAGAGAGAGAGAGTGCGAGATAGAAAAAGATCAAGTTTTTTATGTATGAGAAATAGTGAATAAAGGAGAAGTATTTGCTGGCGAGAGAAAATTGTTGTCAACGATAACCAAATAAAATAAATGATTACCCAGGTTTGTTAAGAAGATTTTCTAACACATATGGAATCATTAATTTGAAATATATTAAGGGTAGTAACTTTTTGAATGGAATTATTATGAAATGAAAATCTATTTTATGATAGGTTCCCAAACTTTTTGAATGGTGGACCAGCCCAACGAATTCCGAAAATTGGGCTACCCCTGAGATAATGCTGAATATTTACAGTCTCGTTCATTTTTAATGGTGCCCAGGGATATAATAGCACATACTGAATGGCTGCACCGTCTGTCTGTGTTTGAATTAGTGTTTCCACCCCTCCAACCCCTCTTTAAATTGGTTTTATTTTTGGTTAAATTTAGTCGTAATATATGTATTAGATTTGCTGTTACCCTATCTTTTTACGACTTTAATTTTCTTATTTTGTTTGGCTTCCCGCGGCGTACCACCAGGAATTATCATACGTACCACTGGTAATACGCGTACCACAGTTTAGGAACCACTGTGCTAGACAATCCAACCATTGGAACAGATACATATCAGTGGGTAAGAAAATATCTACAGTGCAGCCAACCTGTCTCGATCTACTTACTCGGGTCAGAGTAAGAAGTAAAGTAGCCTACCAACCCTACACTAAAACTTGTAGGTCTTTCTTTTTAAAAATTATTTTGTGCGTGTGTTGAAGAATTTTGAGGCTAAGTTTAAGTGGTTAAGTGCGTGACCATAATAAAGAAAAGCTTGGACATACCTTTTAAATGTTCCAAATTACCCAAGTACTTCATATTCGGGAGTGTAATCACAAGCTAACTGCATTTGGCACGCATCTGAACTAAGCACGGATGTCAAACAGTGATTGTAATATTTGTTTATCAGATAATTACTTAGATTGGATACAGAGTAGGATTTACTTGTTTTTCTGGTTATGCTTAGCAAGCTTTATTTATATAATATCATACTAAAGTATCAATTTAGCAGACCAAAGTTTTTCATGCAAGCTCGGGCTAAGAAAACGCACTCGTTAATAAACACCCACCCGAACCGAGGGATACATGGTTTAAATTCCAAGATCATTTACTCTTGGAGGTTGGGGTTATAATCCCTATCGACTGTATTAAGATATCTATACAAAATCTTTTCCCATCTCCCTCTCCACAAATGTGGTGTATTTCTTATAATTGTCCCTTCTTTTCATATTCATCCCCAACACATTAGTGTAATCCACTTCGGTGGCCGCATTATTAAATGAGCTACTTTCCACTAGACCGACTGCCGATAACGGGGAGGTTGAGATTCGAATCTCGATTGGGTGGTTTTCCAAAATGTTTTCCACTCTTCCTTCACACAAATGTGGGTACACTTCCTCTAAATAAAACACTCATTATCCTTAAAACCATCAGCGTAATTAGTACCGTATATAAACGTGCAACCCGAACAATTAAAAAAGATACGTTTCTTTTTATTTGATTATTACTCGATGCTTTTTTTTAATAAATTGTTCATCACCAAGTTGTTAACGACTTTTTTTTTCCCCACCGCGTCTTAGAGCCCGTTTGGGCTACGCGTATACATTGATTGCATTAATGGGATAATGATGGAGGTACAATTGCAGAGGGATTGTACTCGCATTCGCGTGAAATGAGTGTGGGAAATCATTTAGAAAAAAAATCAGTCTCAGTACATCTGTGAGTGATTGGTCTTTTCCGATCTAGTTTAACATGAGGGTGACTTGTTAGACCATGCGACCATCGTTAGTAGCCATAATAATGGTTATTTAGGTAAAATAAATTAATCGAGAGCTCGATGGAAAAATAGTCAAAATACTTCTAGAGATGCATTAATCTCTCCTCAAGTTAGGAAATGGATAGTAAAAATTAATTAAATTATTTTTGATAATGTATAGTGAGAACCATTAAAGAGGATATTTAGATAGTATAATCATATTTGCTTGCGCTCAACATTGACTTATTATATTATTTATATTATTAGTAATGGTTTATTGGTATTGATACTATCTATCAAAGGGTGTAGCTGCAGCTAATATGACTTGATCGTATGAATATATAAGTTAGTTTTAGTAACCTTCGTAACTAGTCAAATCTCATATTTTATGGCACTTCTACTATACATAATACCACATTTAGAGGACTATATTTAAAAAAAGAATGCTATAATAATACAGAGCACAGGGAAAGTATGTTCAAATCATTATATTTTCTGTTTAAAGCAATTATTGGAACATGAAATAATATTGATTCAATATCCCATGTGAATTCTCTTAATGCAACTAACATATTCGCCCAATGTCGTGTCATTTTATGCTCATGAGACTATTGCAGGAGTGTAAAATGCTGATTTCCAGCCGAGTTTTGAAATAGATACAGTTTAAAATATTGTCAAATGAATATTTTTAATTAATAAACAGAGTGTGGTATCAAATACCCTAATTTTATACTATACATTTTTTCGTAAAATCGTTATAATAAAACTCAAAAACGAAGTAGTTCAATAAAGAATTATGTTACATTATTTAAACGGGATGTAACAGTGATGCTTTCATATATAGATCTAAATTTCCTTGTCAAGAACAGTTTATGTAGAAATTTGAAAGGAATTGACAAGGCAAATAAAAGAGGACAATACTTTTCATAAAAGCTTTTATAACTCTAACTACTAGTTTGTTTATATAAATAAGAAGACAACAGCTACCGTACATTGTAAAATAGCTCTAGGATTTTATATTGATAGTAGTTGAATAAAAATAAGATACGTCTATCAAATTAAATCAAATCTTTTCGCTGTCACTGGTGTTTTTATTTCGTTGCTCATGTAAAGGTAAATTTGTTTGATTATTAGGAATGATAGTCCTTAAGAACTTGAAGTTAGTCGAACTTCAATGTACCCCATGGGAAATAAGCTTCACTAACAAGTGCTCCAGATAAGTCAAATTGTTACATTGGGACAGTTTCATAGTCTTGACTTTGTGCGCCTCAAGTGCGGCTCGAAACCACATGCAAGACGACATCTACCTAGACTCGAATGGAATGGGCTAGTTTTTCATATGAAAATGGCCCATTCCATTCTGGTCTAGGTAGGTGTCGTCCTGTATTTAGTATCGACTCGTACTTTAGGTGTACTAAATCTGATTATGAAACTGGCCCTAAGTCTAACTAGACACAACACAGTCCTAGTAGTATTTATGGTAATTATGAAAGTTAGCTTATCTGTGTGAATCACGTATTAATACCCTTTCACGATAAACGTGTTGTTATGCCGGGATCACGATCAACTTATCGTTGACTTAAAGTTAACTTAACGTAACTTTGCGTAAAGGACCTCATCGTGTGTTTAAATGGAGGCGATCACGATGCAGTTAACTTAACGTTGACTTGCAATTAACTTAACGTAAGAGATGTCCTGGGAGGTCTTTTACTTTAAGTGAACGTTACTTGAAGGGTATCACTTGATCTAGCCAGCCAATCATTATGCGAGTGACGTCAACAGGGCTATTTGTTAACTCATTTGTTGGTATTATGACCAATGTTTACTCTTTAGCGTAAGTTCTAGTGATCATACATTGAAACAAAATAATTAAACTAAAATAGGAAAGCTAAATTTATCAAAAAAGTTTTGTAATATATATTTATTATATCGATTGAAAATTTGTAAAGATTCAAAGATCATCACTGTACAAATAGTACAAATCACAGATCATACTCGAGAATGAAGATGTTTGGCTCGAGTTGTTACGTTAAGTTAAGTGAATCGTGATCACACATACGTTAAGTTAACTTTAAGTCAACTTTAAGTGAACGTTACATTAAGTTGACGTTAAGTTGTTCCTGATATCGGCATTATACTAATGTGGTAGGTATGGGTGAGGTAGAATTTAAAATGCATATACCCGAATCACTGAGGAGGGAGAAAGGGAACTAATTAGGGGAGGGGGGGAACACCTTTGAAACAAACCAGACTAGACGTTCCCACCGGTGCAGTTGAAGTTTATCTTTAGTATAGTTAGCTCTAGGTTATTCCCATGATGCTATATTTGATGTATTAGTAAAATTGGCAAGATTTTCCTGTTTAACCTTTGTGTGCGTAACATTTTGGTTGCCCTTAATTTATCACCGATACATCTATATCCATGCTTCAGTGATCGGAATTCAGTTGGGTTGACATAGGGGAAGAGGAGAACATGAAGGGTGCGTATCGTGTGGGTGGCAATGTCATCTCCCGTCGTCGCGTCGGTGAGATTCCGTGGTGGCAGCGGTAGGAACAGGAAATACGTCACCGAGCGGCCCCGATCATGCTTAACAGTTGAGCCGTTCTCCTGACCCCTCCCCTCCCTCGGCGCTTTCTACCCCTCTCCGGCCGCGAAAGTCGGAAATTACAGCGATTAGGGAAATGGTAGATGGGACTATTAAAATAGTAGGGACCTTCTCTCGCGGCTGTGGGCCGGGACAAACTACAAGGTGATCCGTAAAGAGCAGATTATAGAATATGAATGACGCGCTTCGAAGTTTAGACTGCTCCATCTTCTTTTACTATTGTTAGAAATCACATCAGTCGGCACAAGGATAAAGTGTCAGGTCAATTCAGTTTGTTTGCCAATGAGGGGGGACGTCGAAAGTTCGAATCTCAGCCGATGTATTGGGGATGGTTTTTCCTAAATGTTTTTTTCCACTCTCCTTCAATGTAAATATGAGCTGTTTCGGTGGCTACATGGTCTAAGGCGTCACTCTCGTAATATACTTGACTGCCGATGACGGGGAGATCGGAGTTAAAATCTTGGTCAGCTATACTAAAGGGGGATTTTCCTAAACGGGTTTCCACTCTCTCTCTCCACGCAAATGCGGGTATACTTCTTCTAAATCCAACCACCCTCATCCCTACCCCATTACAGTAACTATAATATACAGGATGTTCCGATTTGTTTGGGATGTAGCTGGGTTGTGGATAGTAGACCTCAAAAAAACACAAAAAGTTATTATGAACATATATCCTATGTTCAATGGTTCCCGAGATAAGACCTTCCCAGTTTCAGCTGGAATTGTAATTAGCCCTACTTGCTACACCCCTGTTGCACCCCTTGTGACGTATCATTGCTAGTAAACATATAGGGCTACAGCTACACTAACAGGGGTGTAACAAGTAGGAATATTTACAATTCCAACAGAAGCTTGGAAGGTCTTATCTCGGGAACCATCAAACGTAAGTCATATGTTAATATGAACATTTTGTGTTTTGAGGTCTACTATCCACAACCCAGCTATTTCCCAAATAAATCGGAGCATCCTGTGTACGTATAACTTGAACAGACAGTAATACGCGATGCTATATACATGCGGTTTCCTTTAAATTACACCTTCTTCATTCCCACTCCATTATCGTTTTTAACCTTTTTGTCCTAAAATATTTCTCCCAAGAAAATCTGGGTACTTTATGTAAAAGATGTGTAAAAAGTGAAAAAAGGCGTAAAATGGGTAAAAAGTAGATATTATCAATTTAAAACAGGATTAAAAGGATAGAGTAGAAAGTGTAAAACGGCGAAAAAGGACATAAAAGGGTAAACAGGGAAAAAGGATTAAAGGGGTGAAAGGGATAAAAATTGTAAAAATTACCAAAAGAATAAAAGGGTAAAATAGGGCAAAAAGTGTAAAAAGGGTGAAAAGATTAGAAAGTAAAAAAGGGTAAAAGGGTTCAAAGGTTAAAAATGACCAATAGTACAATAAGTGTAAACGGGGTAAAGGGGTGACATAAATGTGGTAAAAAAATGCTAACATAATTGATTATATTTACTTTATACACTTTTGGCCTCTTTTGATCTTTTACCGCTTTATAAACTTTTTCTCTTAGTACCCTTCTTATCTTTTTAATCCTTTCTACACTATAAACCTTTCTACTTAGATTTTTTTTTAAGTTTTGTTATAAGATTTACTTTTTTACCCTTTTTGCATTTTTTATCCTAAATATTTCTCTCGAGCAAAACGGGGTATTTCATGCTAGTTAAATATTCATTGTAAATGAGTAAGTCTTATATAATGTATTGTTTGGATTTATTGAAATATTCCTTGCAATATTTAATAAAACTGATTGATTAATTCAAATCACCATTATTCGTGACAATTAATTGCCCAACTTATTAAATTTGTTTCATTCATTTCGACAACATTCCTTATGCATTGATCAAAACATCAATGCATAGCGAATTGGACCAGATTTTTAGCCCAACATTGGTGGTAGCCATTGAATAATATAAACATTTCGAACTTTTTTTTGTGCAAATTTCCCCTACCCCCTTTTACTAAATCTGAGCTAGTAGATCAGAGCAACAGAGTAGCGTAAATGAAACGTCACCAGAATTAATTATCAAGTACGGTAACATTTTTTGGTGGTGAGAGGGAGAGAGAAAGGGAGGGAGGTAGGGATTTTTTTTTGGTATTAACATGTGACCCGATAAAAAATTTTGATTTGTACAAATGTGTAAATTAAAAAATCTTCTTTTTTGTTTATCTTGTTTCGTTTAGTGTAGTTTATGTTTTGCTTGGAAGGGTTAAAATCGATTTTTGTTTTGGGTTTTAGGTATTTTTAGCTCGTAAATTTTCTCTCCGAAATAAAGTGACCAACAGTCTTAAAAAAAAGTTATAATTCAAACAGATATGTGTTCACTCTTTATATGGACATTTGAAAGTGTACACCTGTGCAGAATAGACAGTGTGTATATAGGCCATAGGTATTGAGAGTCAAAATAAAGAGAAATGTGAAGTTGTTAAGTTGTATGCATCATTATATAAGCTATATATGTTACACTATCATACTATACGTTTATTAAGAGTTTTATTGCTGTTTCTTTGCTTTGGATAGCATTATTTTTTTAAGATCTTTTTACTAAAATTTTGCTTCCTTAAAAAAAATACCAAATATACGTAATTTTAAAATAAAGTATCTAAACTATTTATGTTCAAAATATGAGAGTACCAGATCCTAATCTTTCTAACGAAATCTTATTTTTCAAGTTTGTACATTTAATCAAAAATTAATAACTAATGAGTTAACCTTAAAGGCAGGGGTGAGAAAGCTAGCTTGGAGATAGTACATCCGTATTCGCTTGAAGAAGAGACGAGAGTGATTGGAGAAAACAAAATCATATTGAAACCCTTTCCATTTCACACGATAGGAATTTCTACCAAACTTACCCATCAACGACGATCAAATGCAACATGAGTTTAACATTTTGAATCACCGCTTGGGTCATGGCAGTTAGAATTTGGTTTTTTCGTGTCTAGCCTAGCCTTTAAATAACAATAAATAAAAATTATATCTATGTACAAAATTATAGCTATGTACAAAATTTATATTAATTTAAAAGTTTAGTTTACTAGACACCAATATTGTGTAATTTATATTGCTTTAATAATGTTTACTAACGGAAGGTGTTGTATAATTCAACTTAATATGATATATAAAATTAATGATATATAATTTTATATAATTATTTATATATGTAATTAATTATAGATATGTATGTAATTATAGATTAATTATAGACTATGTATATAATATATGATATAATTATAGACTATGTATATAATTATATAGATATAATTATAGACTATGTATATAATTATATAGATATAATTATAGACTATGTATATAATTATATAGATATAATTATAGACTATGTATATAATTATATAGATATAATTATAGACTATGTATATAATTATATAGATATAATTATAGACTATGTATATAATTATATAGATATAATTATAGACTATGTATATAATTATATAGATATAATTATATACATAGTCTATAATTATATATTTCATTATATATACATGCGTGTGTGTGTTGATTAAATAGCTAAGCTATTATGTGTGTTAATTACGGTTATTGCCGCATCGAAATATTATATTCTTTAACTTAAGGTGTCTTTTTCAATCTAAAAATATTATATATATACCTACATATATGTGTATGTGTTTCTTTTATTAATAATTGTATTTTGTTTAGTTAAAACTCTAAGCAATTATCAATAGAAAAACAGTGTTTTAACCACAAATTAATTTATCTCAAACTTCCAAAGCAATAATTGTTTGCCAGTTTTATAAATTAATTACCTTCTCACTCCCCTCTCCCCCACACATAAAACAACTGTCGTTGTACATTTCGGCGAGAGTCTCTAAATTACCTGCCAAAGAACGTGTAGCCTACTAGATTCAATTTACGTGCGACTGTGTATCGTCTGTGAAAAGCGCGCCAAGCGGACGTCAAACGAAACACTCATGAGAACGCACAGTGAAGATAGCGGTCGCTGGTGGCAGGAGGGGGAGGGTACACTAGAATGGAGGGGGGGGGATGAGTGTTATAGGCAACGAACGACGCAGTGGACTGTAAGTGTAGGGGAAGTGCACTCTATTATTGCGATCAATAATCACTTAAAAGCAAAGTCGAGTTCAGTATTGCTTATGATCACCTTCAAGAGAAATGTTTTTATAGACATTCCTGAAGACAATGTTTTGAACTTTAAAGGATTTGTTCCTGAGGGACGTTGGAAGAGGCGAACCCGAGATCAAGAGTTACTTATTTACCATTCTTAAACTTTCGTGACCATCTACTTTCAAACTCACACTCTATTTTTATTTGTCCTTCACATTAGTCCTTATTAGACCACCTCTGTGGTCTAGTGGTAGAACTCCTGGCTACAAATCCAGAGGTCCCAGGCTCGTTCCCCAGCGCTTTAAAAATTTATCTGTGAAACAGTAGGTCTGGATGGTGTCTAACTCAGCCTCGCGAGGACATATGAGGAGATACTTGAATAAATAAGTACCGCTCTGGCTTAGAAATCTGAGACTAACGCATGGAGTGCTCGTTGTGCTGACCACATGGAAACCTTATCTGCAAATGTTGGCACTATTATCGCCAACGGTGGGGCCTCTCGGTTGGTATGTGTATAATTGTTTTCGGATACACATCCAGAGGTCCCTGGTTCGATCCCTGGGGCTTCCAAAATTTATCTGTAAGCAGTGGGTCTGGAACGGGGTCAAACTCAGCCTCGTGAGGACAAATGTGGAATACTTGAATAAATAAGTAGCTGCTCTGGCTTAGAAAACTGAGACTAGTGCATGCCGTGCTTTTTTGTGCTGACTACATAGCAATTTCTATCTTTAAATGTTGGAACTATCATCGTTAAGGGTGGCGGCCGCTCGGTTGGTATAGCTCGCTCACGGGCCAACACCATGGAGTTTTAAGTTATTATCAAGTCCTGCCTATTCATTTAGCAGCTTTTCATTGGAATAATCTTTAATTTAGTCTTAATTTTAATAATTTTCTCCACATTATCATTTCCATTTTTCTCAATCATTTCTTACTAGGAGTATAGCCTGAAAAGTAGTAATGACGTGGTTTAAAAAATAATAATTCATAGTTAATTAAGTTTGATTCTTTCAAACTCTCCCCTTGTACTTTATGCATTGTTCCTCAAGTTGTAATTATCTTTATTTCTATCTATCTATCTACTTTATCTATCTATATCTATCCATCCATACATCCAGTTCTCAGTTTTTATATTTATTTATCAATCCGTCTATTTGACTCCCTGTTTAAATTTCAATAAAAAATTCAAAATTTTAACTAACTCTCGCACATTCACGCAAAGGTGACCGAATGGCTTACGGTGACTAATCTCTCAGTGCCTTCGGCTACCATTGACTAGTAGAGCGAAGCTTGTAATCTAAACTGAATTCAGTAGGATAGTTTCTCACCTGCGAATTATCATTGTTGTTTACTGATTCTCTTTCCACGCTAATGCAAGAGAACTTCCTCTTAACTACCTTCCTTCTTCCTAACCACTTAAAGTAGTCGCTAATAATTCTTGTGCTGAGAAATTACATACGCTTACGTCTATATTATCAAATATTCTCAGCTGTTGTAGAGTTGCTTCTCATCATGAGCATGTATAATTGCTTCCACGTACAATTCATGCATTGTTTTAATTTGAATTACGTCAAATTTCTATTGATAATAATAAAATAAAAACTGGTTTCTTCTTTGGTCGATCTAAGCACATCGCTTCTTTAAAATCGATTTCTTACCACCCTCTACCGCTACCAAAAAAAATAAATTTCCACACGTCTCCCATCACGTGACAACGACTTGAAGAGAGTAGCGGCCCATCCTACCCGACCGCAAGGCGTCGGTCCTTCTTAGTTCTCCTCCTGCTCCTGACAAGTTAGGCAATTTGCGCCAAAACACCGCTCCTCTACTGGCTGCCTTCATAAATAAAGCAATTCTTCTTGCTGAATAGGAGGGAAAAGAGGTGGTAAGGCAGGTCGGTTGTCGTTGTCCCTTTCCCCGTCCCGTCCCCCCCTTACATTGTACTATGCTTGTCCTTCTATCTATCCCCGTGTCCTCTTACCCCGTCATCCTTTTTCCCCTCATTGTTCTTCCCACCCAACCAACCATTCTTTCCGACGCCTTCTCCTTGCGTCTTGAGCAGGTGACAAGCGTATTAACAATCTGTCCTCATGGAACAAATACAACCCGCCTTGACGTTTATGGATAGTTGCTACACACATACGAACACACAACTTGTGTCTTTTACCCTTTATTCATCTCTGGCTCTATTATCTGGTACAGGACTGCAATATAATGGACTTGGATAAGCGGTAAAAAGAAGAGGAAAGTTGTTACACACATATCCGACATATTATCACAGTCGGTGGTGCGTCAGCCTTCTTTATTTAAGGCCCTAATTTCGATTCCTAGCATCTTCAAAATTGTAATAATTATGAAATTGGTGATGAATTTGATATCATTTAAACTAAGCGACAAGATCAGTCATTTAATTGGGTTGGACTATTTAAGTCTTTATTTATTTTATCACATGTATTTGATTTCCTTAGACAAACACAGAATAAACTAGTATTATGGTCCAGGTCTTGTGTGTTAGGTTAGCATGTTGTTTTATTAATGAATTAACTCATTATTTATTTTCTTTAGTTCACTCTTTTATTATATAACCTTAATTAATTAACTGGTAGATCTTAAGGTTAAAAAATATTTAAATGTCAATATAAAATAACTTATATCATTAGAATTATTGCTCATACACAAAAAGTTAAAATAATATTTTTTAGTCAAAATCATCCAAAGATTACGAAAAAACAACAACATATATATCTTAATTTTTTGTTTATAAAATTGTTTGTAAGCTACAACAAACCAAACGATTAGGGTGAAAGTAATAAATGTTGATAGTGTTCTATTTTGACAAATGGCGAAGCTAATACAAAAAGATTGGTCACTTTGTTGCGATTTCTGACTTGTAGAGTATTTACGTACATGCAAACATTAACTACGTTAATGTGGTAGAGATGAGTGAGGAAGGATTTAAAATGAGATGCACCTACATTTTCGTGGAGGGAAAGTGAGAAACAATTTTGTATAAACTACCCTCAGTATACTCAATTGGGCCCTTACACTGCTAGTAAGATTCTCTTCTTGCTTGGTCACGTAGATGGATAGCTATTTTTATTTTTTAGCGCTTCCTTACTATACTTTTGGGCTTTAATAATATATACGAATCAAGTTAATGCGTTAAAGATGAGGAAAGTAAAGTTTAGAGGAGGTGCACACGCATTTGCGTGGAAGGATATTGGAAATATTTATGGAGAATTAAAACCTCAGTACACCCGAACGGTTTTAGAACATCAATCTCCCCGTTAACGGAAAGGAAATCGGTTGAGAGAATGACGCCATAAAACATTCGACCAATAAAAGCGTAATGTAGTTACTTACTGCTGATAGGAAAATCTCTGTGGCATTAGCCCGCAAGTGAGCTATACTGGTCACCTCTGTGGTCTAGTGGTCAGAGTTCTTGGCTATAGATCCTGAGGTCATGGGTTAGATTCCCGGCTCTTCCAGATTATCTTTGAAGTGGTGGGCTAGGAACGGGGTCAACTCAGCCTCGTGAAGGCAAATAAGGAACTACTTGAATAGAAAAGTAATGGCTCCTGTTTATAAAACTGAGATTTACAGCCAGAGGGTTCTTCATGCTGACCATATGACACCCTCTATCCGCAAATGTTGGCACTATTTCTCCAACTTGCAGTGGTCGGGCGGTATCTACTGTTATAATAATAATAATAATATTTAGCACCGCGTCTTACTACCCGTTCGGGTTATACGCTTAAGTACTAATTACGCTAATGGATTAGGAATTAGGAGGGTTGAATTTAGAGGAAGTGAACCCGCATTTGCGTGGAGGGAGAGTGGAAAACCATTTAGGAAAAACCACCCCCAGTTCACCCGACCGAGATTCGAACCTCGATCTCCCCGTCCTCGGCGGTCGAGCTCAACACGACTAGCGCGTTAGCCAACTACGCCACCGAGGCGGGTGGTATCTACTGTTAATATAGTGTATAATAATTAGTGTTGTATAGATTTGCACTTTTAATAGTCAGTTGTATAGTCACAAACAATCTCTATGGTCTCATAGTTTCGTTTCGTTAACGTAAGACTATACCTACTTTGCGCAAGACGGAAACAAAACCGAATAATCACTAACTTGTCAAAAAGTGTATTTCCCTCGGGTTTAGTATGCTCGGTCACTGCTTCGGCTCATGTTCAACAAGATCATTCTTGTAGGCACAGTGGAATATATATTTTGAAAGCACACGATAAAAAAATATATATTTTCTGAATACAACCATTTTTTATTTTCTCACAGATTTGAGTTCTGATATAAAAAAAATCCAGATTTAAAATGGAATCAATTTTATGTCCATAACTAAACAAAACTTTTTTTTTTTAGTATTCCATCTCTCTGCATTTATATTTGTAAAATTTTTGTACATTAATGGTATCCACTTTTATTTGTGTTTGGTACTTATGAATGATTATATAATCTAAACGTATTTAATTAAATACTATAAACGTACACTTTATCAGGGGAAGCAAACACAATAACATAATTTTCTTTATAATACCTATAAAAATACGTTGATTACTTTTCACTTGTATTTATTTAGTCTGGGTTTATATTCATGAATAACGCATAACTAAAAGCGAATAATAGCAGCTTTGGTGGTTGAATGGATGAGGACTGTCACTATTGCAATAGACTGGACTACCAATTATGGTGGATTGGGGTTCGAATCCTTGTGGGGTGTACTGAGGCTGGTTTTTCTCTTATTAATTTTCCACTTTTACTCCATGAAAATGCATGTACATCTTAGCTACATTCAACCTTCCTCATTCCTAATATATTAACGTAGTTATTACATGTGTGAACGGGTAGTAAGATGTTCTGGAAAATAAAGTTAATAGTGCATAGCACATGGTGAGCAATAACTTTAAACTTATTATTTTCAATTATAGCGCTCATAATCGTTTCATGGGGAATTGTGCACAATGAATAAAGTTAATTTAACTTTAACTTGTTATGCGTTATGCACAGAATTGAGCTCAACCCTTAAACTTGAGACGTGTCAGAGATAAGAGGCCCCAGCCAATCCAAGGCCAATATACACAGAAGAAAGAAATTATCCTCTGTTCATATTTGAAATGCCTTGTGTATGCTAAACTTGTATACCATCATCAAATTTATTTATTTTAGCATCTATGACTACAATATTAATTATGATTGAAAATATAGGGTAAATATTAAAATTTTACTCTGTTATTCAGAAGAAGGTCTATCCTGACTATTGTAAGATCATAGCCAAATCAAAATATATTTGATTTAACAGTTCAGGGATCACTTAAATAAGGTAATTTTATTTTTAAGTTTAATAAACGTTGTTCTTCACGTGAACATTTTAATGAAGTATATTTTTAACATCTTATCTTGTAAAGCAAAGGGCTAGGCCAATTTCAATAAATAAAATAAATATCTATTTAAGGACGAATTTAATTCCTACGTTTGACTAAACCATTATATTTTTATTATAAATAGCGCACTGAACGCTATGCACTATTTGCTATTCGCTAAGTACTATGCATGAATGTAAACCCAGCCTTACAATACATAGGTAAAAATGCTTCTTTAAAATAAGTTATATTAAAAAATTGTTTTTTTAAAACGTGAATTGCCCATCCATCAAATTGTATTATTATTATATTAATTTATATTGATTAAATTAATGTTTGAGTATGCCTATGTATTAATCAATTTACATTAAAATAGTAACAAACTTAAAATTATAATATAATTTAAAAAATATAATATTCAAACATTAATTTTCACGTAATCTAAGTCATCAGTTCTACAAAATACGGTATTGCAGACGACGGGTGTGTAGAGGTTCGAATTTTGAATGAGTGTGCATGTGATTTATCACTATGGATTTGCTATCCTCTCTTCAGGATAGTACGGATGTACTTTCTGTAAACAAATATTTTTCACTTAATAATCACATTATTTTACTAATATATTTTATAGCATGCTATATTAAGTAACTTCATTTTTTTTAAAGATTTTATCCATATATTTGTTTGATTTCAGGTAAACCTATTCAAAATCATCCAATATTTATGGGAAGAGTTTACATCCTTAGGTGAGTGAAATATGATACTATGATGATAATAATAATAATAATAATAATAATAATAATAATAATAATAATATAGTAAATTTAATCAAAAAGAAATTAGGCTTCATCAGGATTATGAAAGGAATTTTATTTAAACATTATTATCTGGAATAAAATGCAAGTAGGCCTATATTAGAGCCGTATGTATAATCTCTTCTGTGTAGTTAACCAATTGGTCGTTCAACCTTGGTGGTCTTGTGGTAAAGTTTTCGCCTCAGGAACCCATGTTCGTGGGTTCAAATCCAGCAGGATTCGATGTATTTTTTCTTGGGCGATAAAAATCCGTAGCACAACTTCCTTCGGAGGGGAAGTAGAAGCCGTTGGTACCATGTCGATTGTGGCATGTAAAAGAATCCTGGAGGGTACGTGAAAATACTTTTTCTAGCAAAATTTGTAGGCCCTTTTGCTCTCGCTCATAGAAATTCTCGTGTGCTGATGTAATCAGTCGGTTCAGAAAGTGTACGTTAAATACCTCAAATAAATGAAAATAAGTAAAATAAACCAAATTGTTAGCATACGAATAACAAGCAGTTCAGGTAAAATGGGAGATATGTTGAAGGCTAAATATTGACTACAAATACTCTTCAATTAGGGCCCCTACACAATCAGTCGGACTGTCGGTATTAATAAAGTAATAATTAGTACTCACAGTCTGACTGATCGTGTAGGGGCAGTACTGATGAGTGATGGAGTGAACTGACTAAAATAGTGATGTGATCCGAATTTTCTGATCACATCAGTCTCAGTCCATCAGTCTTGCCAGTGGTGGGAGATACTGACCGTAGGACTGACCTTGTGAGCGCGCTCGTCAGTATTTCCTTCAGTCTCAGTAGCAAACATAGACAGCTCACGCCTTTTTATTATCGTCCATGTTGTTGCACGTTGCATGCAGGAGCTGAGACTGATAAAAATAATGTTATGAAGACTGACCGTGTACGGTCTCGTTGTAAATACTGATGCATACTGACAGTCGGATTGTGAGTCTTAGGAAAGTGGAAAACCATTTAGGGAAAATCACCCCCAGTTCACCCGAACGAGGTTCGAACCTCGATCTATCCGTCCTAGACAGTTTAGCTCAACATGAAACTAGCGCGTTAGCTAATTACGCCACCGAGGTGGATGTCTCCGAAGTTTATCAAACTCCTGGTTTAAAAATTAAAAAATATATTTAAGGTTGAATGGTAGTTTATTTGATGGCCGGACTTGGACTATAATATAATTATGTACCTCTGTATTTTTTTAATACTTCATCGCTTCAAACCAATCATGTGCGTGACTTCTATTTACACTTACTCGAGAGTTCAAGATGAAATGGAGGAAAGGATGGAAATTTTTCACACTGTTGTTAGTTCATCTATTTAAAACTCACCATTTTAATGTTACTTATTTAATTACTCTGTGGCATTAACAGCATCAAAGCTAATTGCCGTACTTAAAATGTACGCCACCTATCCAAATCTCGAGCTAGTTCTATTCAGTTCACCTCATTATACTCTATCCTTATTTTGGGATAGTTCTATTCAGTCCACCTTATAACACCCTATTTCTTTCTCGAGATAGTCCTATATATTCCACCTTATTACACCCTATTTCTATCTCGAGCTAGTTCTATATAGTCCACCTTATTACACCCTATTTCTATCTCGAGATAGTTCTATATAGTCCACCTTATTACACCCTATTCTATCTCGAGCTAGTTCTCTATAGTCCACCTCATTACACCCTATTTATATCTCGAGCTAGTTCTATATATTCCACCTTATTACACCATATTTCTATCTCGAGATAGTTCTATATAGTCCACCTTATTACACTCTATTACTATCTCGAGCTAGTTCTATATAGTCCACCTTATTGCACTCTATTCCTATCTCGAGCTAGTTCTATATAGTCCACCTTATTACACCCTATTTCTATCTCGAGCTAGTTCTATATAGTCCACCTTATTACAGCCTATTTCTATCTCGAAATAGTTCTATCCAGTCCACCTTATTACAACCTACTCATATCTTGAACTAGTTCTATATAGTCCACCTTATTGCACTCTATTCCTATCTCGAGCTAGTTCTATATAGTCCACCTTATTACACCCTATTCCTATCTTGAGCTAGTTCTACATAGTCCACCTCAGTACACCCTATCCTTATCTTGGAATATTTCTATCCAGTCCACCTTATTCCCATCTTGAGCTAGTTCTATATAGTTCACCTTATTACACCCTATCCCTATCTTGAGTTAGTTCTATCCTGTTGATTACCATTTATTGTATTTTCCGGTTAGTTTGGAAGATCAATGAAACGCTGAATAAATTAAATATAAACAAAAAGGGACAAAAACTATATGAAATTCATTTGATAATACGCGCACTGTTGGGAACTAGGACAAAGTTGTTATTCTCGTATGGTACTGGTTCGCTGCTAACGAGGAGGTCAAGGTTCGAATACTGGCTGGGTGTAGTTATGGTGGTTGGTCCTAAACAGTTTTACACTCTCCATCGAGTAAAGGCAGGTAAACTTCCTTTGCATATTCCCTTTATCATCTATACTCCATTAGAGTAGATAGGAAAACTTCTCGATTGGTTAGTAAGACGTGATGTACAAAAACTAGTTGAGTAAAAAACTTGTTAATATTAAACCAAATTAATTGCATTCTCAATGTATATATAAATCTCTTTTGAGAGTAACACTTTATAAAAGGATTCATAAGTTTATAACGTCTCTCCTCTAATTAATTTATAACCTACTTTACTATTTGCCATTAATTAAAGCATAAAGGAGCAACCCTTAGTTAATACTCATCTTTTTGTTTTGTGTGCCATTTCCCTTTAAAAGATCGGTCTTAGCCGCAGACACATTAAACGAACATAATACAATACACCATTACTTCACCGCTGGTTTTGTTTTTTACTTAGCAAGGTTTTAGCAGTTTATTGTCTCTTAACGAGCTTTTCCCTTTGCTCACTTTGAAACGCGTTAGTTTAGGGCGTAAACCGGCGTTTTATTTACTTTAGGTTATTTTTTTTATTTGTCTGCTACTAGCAATTATGAACAAAACATTTCTTTGTAGACAAAACTCTACTATACTCTTTTTCTCTCTTCAGTGCGTCTTAATACCCTTCCAAATAGTTTGCAGTCACACTAATGGGGTAGGATTAATTTGGAAAAATTGTATCTTCATTTTAATGGAGGGAGATTGTAACATAATTTAGGAAAACCATTCAAAAAACCATACTTGGATTTTAACATCATCTTCTCGTCACTGGCTATCTAGTATAATGTGAGAGTGACACTCTGGAAAGCAATACCACCGATGTGGATGATTCTCCAGATTTTTTTTGATACTATACGTGATAAATTTATTTTTATTAAAAGAATCTGAATTGACAAAAGTGACTTTTTCATCAATTTTAAAAATAATATTAATATTTCTAAACTGAGATCACACTTTGTCACCGTACTTAAATCTGAATTAATTTTTAAAATGTCTACACATTTTTGAATATAGATTTTGTGATGTTTAAGTGGAAGATATTGATGTGTTTGATTAAGTATACTAGGTGACCTGGCGGTCTACGGGTAAGGTGTCGGACTTCAGTGCTAGGGGGCCGGGATTCAGTCCTTGGTCCCGACAGAGATTTATCTGATTGCCAAACCCTTCCTTCACCTCTGACAAGATGTGTATTAATCACAACTTGTGAATGTGTGGAATGCCAGGCCTCCAGCGTGGTTCGGATCCCACGTTAAACTGTAGGTCCTACATTTCATCTCACAATCACCCTACCATTACACATTAGCGTAAGTGCGTATAGCCCGAACGGATAGTAAGACACCCTGCTAGTAATAATAATAATAATAATAATAATAATGATAAAGTATGATCCATATATAAAGCATCCTTAATAATACGTGTTAATACTTTCATATTCTCAGAGTAGCTGTATATGAGAGATATAGTAATGTATAGTAAATATTTTGAGAATAATCAGGCCTTTTATAAACTCAAAACAAAATATTTCGATGCAATTTTGATATTTTGGGAAGAATGTCTGTAGGTTATTTATAACTCATTTAGTATTATATCCTCTATAGTATATACTTACCTTCCCCAAATTTTCTGAGTTGCTGTTCGATCTTTCAGACAAATTTTTCTCGTAATCTCCCAAAGCTTTTATAGCGTTTTATATTAATTTTATAAATTATTTAAAAAAATTGGGTTGATTTACATGGTTAAAAACCTTTATTTTGTTTATTTAATTGCACAAATAAATATAGGTATTCCAGCTATATATAAGAGTTTTTAACAAGTTTGGTACTTATATCTACCAACAAAATACTAAAAGCAAATGATAAACTTCTTATTGAGAAGTGCGATACGGTTTTTTTGCACGTAAAAAACTTCAGGTTGGAGATAAGGAGTCTTTTTTATTCTATTTTTTAGCACCACGTATTATTACCCGTTCGGGCTATACACCTATGTACTAATTACACTGTTGGGTTAGGTATTAGTAAGGTTTAATTTAGAGGTAATGCACCAGCATTTTCGTGGAGGTTGAGTGGAAAACCATGTATAAAAATTACCCTCAGTGCACCCGACCGGGATTGAACCTCAATCTCCACGTCTTTATCAGGAAAAGAGGTCAATTTGATCAATTAGTCTCAGTGCACCCGACCGGGATTGAACCCGATCTCCCCGTTTCTGTCAGGAAAAGAGGTCAATTTGATCAATTAGCCTCAGTGCACCCGACCGGGATCGACCCCGATCTCCCCGTCTCTGTCAGGAAAAGAGGTCAATTTGATCACTAAATCTGGTTTGACATCCAATAAATTTCTGTATTTATTTTTTTAGGGAAACCAACGTTGAAAAACTTGCTTTGCTCTTATATGTTGTGACCAATCGCATGGAAAATCTCACAGATTTTCCCGATAAAGCTGAATATTCATGATGATAAATCAGCCAAAAATTAATTAAATATGTTTTATCAAAGCTATCTTTCAGTGCAGTGTCAGCTGGTGACAGTTCGTCAATAGAATCAATGTCATATTTACTGACTGGCCTCGTAAGTTTCCATGTTCATCGTAACGATGTTCCTGATCCATACTTAACCGCTATCAATTTGAGGGAACTATTCATTTCCTAAAAGATGTTCTTTAAGAGCAGGAGAAATTTCGTCTCGAAAATGAATTTTTTGTCACGTTGTTAACTTTGAAAATTTATTATAATTTCTTTTATAAACATGAAGCGATCATACACAAGGATTTTTAGTTGTTTCTTCCACCTTTTCATGTACCTTAAAAATATTTATATCATTACTTTGCAATTTTAAGTAAAAAATCAAAATTTTGAAAATGTAAGGCACTCTGATCAACCAATTAAAACTATGAAGGTAACATTTTAATTAAAATATGACATCCTTTGAAAATGGGGGATGTTGCTTCAAAAACCATAAAACTTCTTCCTTCATTTCAACATGTCATTTAAAAACATTCCCCCTTGGCTACCATTGAAGCTTCAAGTGTAAAAATACAGAATAATGCTCACTTCCCATTTATTCGCATAGTGCAGTAAAGATTCTAGAATTCAGTGGGCGATATTTTATATAGTTTATGAACCTAATACATTCTTGGTTGCATCCTAAAGTAAGTACAATATTTTCACAGTTAATGAATGCCTCTCTGTGAATACACCCACACGCAGTCCAGTGCTAACGCTGAAACCATCGGGACATGTTCGGTATGAAATCCTGTCGCTGCCCCTTCTCCAAATCTATTAAATTCGACCATTTTTCTCTCTTAAACTCCATTTAGAATTATATATTAACTAACTAAATTAAACATTTCTTCATCCGTTGTTCTTGTTTGAAGGGGTTTGAAAACGGAATATTACTCATAAAGCCTGTGATTATGATCATATATTACGAAACACGTTATATTTCTATTGTCTGCTCTGTTTGTACTTTCATCCAATTGTACTGAAATACAGGAACACTCTTGAGTTTAACTTGTGAAAGTTTGATCCGTCCTCTCCATCAAACGCACTCCGTCCGTTAAGTACTAATCTTTGGCGTCTCCGTGACATTTTTGGCATACATAATTAGGGTTGGTATGTAGGGAAGGAAAAGGTATTTTTTTATATCGAACTTTTTTTTGGCCAAAATAAAAATAATATTTTCTTCAGTACAGCGAGTTTAATTTTCTTCACATGGTTACGTCAACACAATTCTTGACTATCTGCTAAGGGTGTCTTGGAATGTAATTAAATTTTTTCTCTTCATTCAAAAAGTTTGTCATCTAATACTACTATGCTCGTGACAGATATACAACAACTCGTAAGGATTACCTGCTGAAGAAAATGTATCTCTCTGTTTATACTGGATAAATATTTATTTATTTTGGTTAAAAATAATTCTGCTACAAAAACTGAAAAAAGCATACCTTAATCACGTCCCCTACATCCAATTTTACCATGCATAAGTTAATTACATTTTCTACTGATTAACAATCTTTTTCTTGGCCTGATATTGGGTCGTGACCCATCCTTTGGGAAACATTTCTCTCTACAATAATGCGGATTTAAGAAAGTTGTTATATAGGCTCGCAATAAAATGGATTGTTAGTGACAAGAAGGTCAAGGTTCGAATCCAAGCTGGGTGCAATAGTAAAGTTGTCACGCACCTGAAAAATCCAAGAACCGGGAAAACAAAAAGTATTTTGAAAATTTAGTATACATACTTGAATATTTGTTAATTTAGGACATTTGACTGAAAGCTTAATATAATATGTCTTTGAATGGACGAAAAAGTAAACAGAAGAATAAAGAACGCTGTTTCAATAAGTCTTATTACTCCTTAAACAAGGGTTGTGACCCGACATAAGCTATATTCCCCATCAATATTAAATTTATCCCGTTTAAACATAGGCTACATGACTTCATACAAGTCATTTTGATAAAAAGGAAATCTTATTGTCCTTTCCTTCAATCTAAGCTGCCTGGAAAAATGCAAATTCTTATATCTTATATAACTATTCGTCTGGACTCTAATTATTTCAATTAGTTTAATAGTTTAGTATAAGAAAGGTAGAAATGAGAGAAAAAAAAAGACAGCTAGTGGGTGGTTCTCTGAAAAAATACCCTCGCCACACCCGACCGGGATTCTAACCCCGACCTTCCCATCAACAACAAACCAAGCTAGATGAATCCGACATTAAGTCCACGTTCTCACCGACTTAATTAGAAGGCTGTCAAAAATCCTTTGGTTGAGGTATTTTAAAACAATTTATTGATAAACAGTATTTGAGAGCACGTCATACTCGGAAAAGCTCTTTCCACATTAGCATGTCAATGGTGTCCGGCTAAAGTTGACTTAATGGAGGGCAACTAAACTAAGCTGGACTGTTTCTATGAAACAAAAACAAGATAACTCTCCTCTCTCCCTCCCCTTTCCCACACTCAACAGAGAGAAGACTGGAATTTCACGGGTCCATAATCCTACCCGACCAAATATTGCCGTTGTGTGCTTTAAGACTAATCCTCGAAGAGCTGATCACTCACAATATTTTAACGGATGTCTTCAGACTTTCAAATTAGATTTTAAAGTAGATGCTACAAGATTAAGAAAGGAAGAGGTTAATTTGTTAATGGGTTTTAATAAAATTTCTAGTAAATTCACCAAAATGATTATCCAACTCTAATTATTAACTTGTTTGGTGAAAAGTTTTTAAATTATTAAATCTGATTCATATTTTCAGGTTGATTATTTAATTTGATCTAAATATTTATCCTGAATGATATGCTTTTAACTAGAGTAAACTTAAAGTCTATTTTCTGAATTTAAGACTAAACCGGTGCAAGATTTTTAATCTCCTAATCCAAGTTCAGCAACATATGAAACTTATCCTCGAAGTCCAACAATAAATATTTAATTAATTCGTTAGGCCTTTTTACAAAATGTGCTCGTAGATTCTTTATTTAATTGGAAAAAATACTATCACTATTTAAAATTATATGTGTCACATACTGATGACGATTCTCCGCAGTATTAGTCCTGATAGCTGAATCTAGTTCAAATGAAAAACGACAAGCTAGATAAGAGATCAGAACCTCGGACCTTTTGCTTTTCGCGCCAATCATTTACTACTGAACTGGGGGATATCTTCGAGTGGTTGTTGGGTAGGAGTCGAACCTGAATATCTCAGTAGTATGCCATGGGTGTGCAAAGCAAAATGTCCCGAGTTCGATCCCCGGATCCAGGTGGTCACTTTGTCACGTAATTTAAATATACTTATGCTTAACACATATAATACTGATGGGTTACTCTAAGGTATAGATTGTGGGTGATATCCTTTCTTTTGTGCAGGCCTAGCCTAACATACCATAACCTATCCCAACCATCAAGCTATTTCCTTTAAGTTCAACATTCCTAATCTAACATAACTTCACATAATCATCAGGTGATCGATTGAACAGACACTGCTTAGAGAATCGTGAGTCAGAAGTAAACAAACCCTCAAGATGTGATCACAACTGAACCAAGCGTCCTATGACCAACTGGGTCTAAGCCAACCCCATATTTCAGCTAGGGTAGTCCCAGATTGAGCCCGTACAATGCTCGGCAGTGATACACCACTTATGGAAATCCATTCCCAGGGATCTAGCAAGGATTCAAACTGCACCTTCATCATTAACGTAAACCTCGGTAATTTAGAATCTAATACTTCAAACCACATGGCCACAGACGAGGGTATAAGCTCATGGTCAAATACTCAACTAATATATAACTGAGAAATGACCACTGCCCATTTTCTCCAAAAATTCAGTCTGACGAATACTATAAAAGTTTTCTAGTTTTACTTACAAAAGTACAGAATTAAAGGTCATCGATTAATACAGTAGTCGAGAGAGCCTTAATTACTTACTACCTGTACCGGTGGACATGTGGTCAAAGTAGTAATTCTAGTTTAGATTGTTTCGCCGGTGATGAGGGGATCGAGGATCGAATCTTGACCAGACTTACTGAGGTTTTTTTTCTTCTAAAATATCTGTATCTCCGCCTCCACACAACTACATGTACATTTTCTTCACAGCTATCATTTTTATCTAAAACATATTAGTGTATTAGTATGTAGGTATCCCGAACGGTTAGTAACACATGGATCATGAAATTATTAATTCTATTTATCAATTTTATTGCTTAAAAAACTTAAATAAATAGAATTTTTGTTCCTTAACATGATATTTAAATTATTTACTAAAGTACTTTATTCTCACGAATAATGTTTTATTAAGTTTTTTCATGTCTACCTCTGAGCAAAGAAATGGCTGAGATAACATTATTCCCATTACAGCTTTATCTTCAACAAGGAACTCCCCCACGCAATTTATCCAGTGTAAGCACTATAGTAACATTAGTAGTATATTTCACAGACATAACATATATATGGTATAAATATTCAAATATGATATCATATTTTACGAACGTATAGTTTTTGTGGGAAAAACTGTGGGAAACTGAACAAAGAACAATCTTAATTAAACGCTTGAATAAACAAGATAATATATTTGCATCATTTCCATTAAAATAATATTGCTCCTATTCCTTAGAATAATTAAAAGTTAATAACGCTTTTTATGTTTTTATAGTCGGCGAAGTAACGTTTTAATACAATAGCTGAATGCAAAGTGAATCACTTGAAATGAATTAGTTTAAAATTAATATTGTTTTTAAAATATGTGAAAATAAGGGAAGAATGGAGAGTAAGGATAAAATTGAGTAGCAGTCGTTTTACATCCATATTTTTTTAACGGGTCACGTGTCTGAGTTATTTAATGATAAATTAATATCCACGAAGCCAAAGTTTTATCACATTCAACAACTTAAGCTGTCTTTTAAAACATACTGTATGTCCTTACATTCTATTTCTCAGAGATGCCAGGCCTCCACCGTGGTTCGGATTCCACGTTAAACTGTAGGTCCTCCATTTCATCTCACAATCACCCTACCATTACACATTAGCGTAAGTGCGTATAACCCGAACGGGTAGTAAGACGCGGTGCTAATAATAATAATAATAATATTTCTCAGAGTCAGCCTCTATTTTTACATTTACACCTTTCTTTCTGAGTCCTTTAAAGTTGATACTCTGTCTTCGTGGGCTGCTAGTCTTCTTCTTTGAGTTAAGAGTGTACAAGCAAGTTCTGAATTATCTAGGCTATATATGGTACGGCCAGGACCCGAAACCGGTCACTTGATGAATTGGCTGAACCATTCACACAATGACCAGCTGATCCAGCCAAATCGTGAAATATTGATCGGGTTGAGTTTGAATTTACGTTCTGGCCAGTCAAAGCGCGATATGACCACGGCAGTCTGGCCAGTTCCTGAAGTGACCCTCTAATTCACGTGGCTGTGACAAGTTGAGACATGTTTAAAATTATTTTGCATTTTTTGTTGAGTGCAGTCTCAGCTCTGTTACTCAGGTAATTGTTAATTCATATTTAATGCCAATTTTTTGACTAATTTAACATAACCTAATATAACCTAACCTCACTTATTCTATGGCATTAGGAACTCAAAAATTCATTGCCGTACTTATGAAAATACATCAAATATCCATATCTTGTGCTAGTCCTATCCAGTCCACCTCTTATGCCCTATCTCTTTTAAGTAAATGATAATGTTACCCTCCCATCCAATATAAAGAAAATATAACGTAGCGCAAGATGAAATACATCTGATTGGCCGAGCTTGTGACGTCACTCAATACACAAGCCAGCGCATTATATACACAAAGCTAGATAGAAGACAAACTAACCTATCTTCTTAAATATCAGGAAGGATTTTGGAATTTTAAATAAAAATAAAGCTTTAAAATTCACACCAATGTCCAACTAACGTCATTACTCTACTTATTAAAAAAAAATATTATGTGTGGCTTTTTAAAATTAAAATATAGCTGCTGTTTACAATGACATAATCGAATTCCTCCAATTATTGATGCCCTTTTATTATCTCTATATGGCTACCATCTGCGTATAAGACTTCCCATGGTCTCTTTACAGTGGGATTTCCAGTCCATTTTGTTTAGTATATTCTTAGTTTTAACTCATTAACCATGTCAAATGTTATGTTGTTCGCACTAATCTCTAAATTATCGCCCTCAATTTGTGTTCTTTGTGTGATCATATACTCAGTCTTTTCAGCGTTCACTTCTAAACCTATTTCACTTACTAGCTTCTAATACGATTTCTGCATTTCTTGAAACATATATTCAGGGCTTTATAAAGTTAATCCCTTAGGAAGGCTATTAGGGGCATTGGGATTCCCTGATTTGCTCATCACTGTATTTTACCAAATTCTGAGCTTGGAAACTTGAAATTTTTCTGCAAATGCTAATAGTAAAAAACTACTTCCCAATGTGGTAAAACTCAAAATTCAGCAAGCAGTTATAAAGAACACTCCAAATAAATACTAAGGGCTGAAAATTTTACATTTTTAATTAGGACTTTAGGAAACAGGAGTGTATAAATAAACAGAAAAATAAACACTTTTAAGTGTGGCAAAGTTTTTTAAATTTGGCAGGAAGATAGAAGGACAATTCCAGATAGCCATATTCGTCTTAAAATTTGAATTTATTAAGTAGGAGTTATTTAAATATGGGGAAGGGTGGGGTTATACTTTCCAAAACTAATAGAAAAAACTACTTTTCTATGTGGTATAGAACCGAAATTTGGAAAAAAAAAGTGTAAAGAACAGCCAAAATAATCATGAAAGAATGAATATTTTAAATTTAAAATTAAGGGAAGAGGAAGGAAGGTTAAGTAAGAAGAAAAAACTTTTAAGTGAGACAGAACAGAAATTTGTCATGAATTTAGAGAGATTAGCTCCAACAAAAAAAACATGTTTTAAATATTTAGTATTTAGAAGTGGCAGCCCTGCTACTCAGGTGTAGGCCACGACAGGCGTTAGTAAGCTGGTGGCTGAAACAAACCTATACTAGGAAAAAAGCCAAAAAAGATGCAGATTGGAAAAATTGTTGACAAACAGCTATGAATAGGGACTCTGAATATTGAAACTCTGAATGGAAGAGTGGAGGAGATTGTAGATATGATGGACGAGAGAAAAGTGGATGTCCTAGGCCTGGCGAGACCAAGTGGAGAGAGAGAGCGGCATGAGGGAAATAATGAATGGCTTCATTCTGCATTGGATGGAAATGATGAAGGGAGGAAGAAACGGAGTAGGCTTCGTAGTGAGAGAAGGGTTGCAGGCAGCAAGGATGAGTCAATAGAACAATAAAGATGATCAATAAATGACAAAGGAAAAAAGGTGAGTGATACAAGTATATGCTCCAAAAGTGGGATGCCCAACAAAGAAAATGACAATTTGAGGAATACCTAGAATGGCATATGGGAAACAAGTGTCAGATAGTAATGGGGAATTTGAATTCAGATGCCCGGTGATGGTCGAGGCTCTGAAAACAAACCTATTGTTATCATTGCTATAGCAAGGATGGCAGTGGGCAGCGAGGCGGCAGCGCTGATTAGGATAAATGCACCAATACGGATTACTAGTTTTGTTTCATCATCGCCACACATCCATGTTCATAGCTCGGCGATGTGCCAGCAGTGAGGATGCAGCATAAACGTACCCTTAGTTCGTTTATATTATTTTTGGATCACGCTTAGATAAAGATTGCGTTGTTAATGTATTGGATTTGTTAATGCACTCATTTAGTGGAAAATGTAACAATTTGTCTGAAATATTAATTATTTTAATTTATTAACAACCCTGATCGGTTTGTGATTGGCATAGCTTGCTCAGGATTACACAACGAGCAACTAACAAAGAGTGGACAGCTGGATATTGAAAGTTTTAATTTGAAATAGTTTTGGTGTTCCATAGCCGTGCTAAGAACGGGTCAAACTGCTAGAAACAATATATATAATTTATTGCATATATGTACGTTGTAAATATATTCATATATATTATAATGCATGCATTATTTATGATTATAATTCTTTATCACATAGCTGTTTTTAACTCATTGACAGTGCTACAAATTTTTCGAATATTTTGTAATTTAAATAATCACGCTTATTTGAGTAAAAATTGTTGGTTCTGAAACATGAGGACTAGGTAAAATCTCTAACCCTTTGAAGAGATTTGATTTTTATTATTATCTCGAATCGAATGCTTGTTGACATTTTTTCTCTACGTATTCCGCCACCCTCTTCCCTTAAATTATTATAATCAGTATTTAATCAGTCCAGACACTAGAGAGAAGTAAAAAAGTACAAAGTTTTTTCGAGTAAACTATATTAAAGATACGAATTAAAAAATGAATCTATACTGTATATTTGCAAATTCTAATGTAATACAATTTTCAAATAAAGGGTGCTTTATAAAAACAAAATTTTTTGGTGGATAAAATTGGTAACATTTCACTATTGTATTAGTGTGATTTTATAGATATTGATAATATGTGTATACTAATAGAATTGATACATAAATACGTAAAAGTAGTTCTAGTAACTTTTTTAACTGTCGAATGAAAATTTGACTGTATAAATAATAGCTGGACTGTTTAATATATTATTGATTAATGCTTTGAAACATTTTCCTTCAAAGCTGGCCATTGTGAGTTTGAGATTATACAAGTTTTAAATAAGAACCAAGTTAATATAGCTAAATAGTTGATGCATAACACAAAACGGGGCCTTGCGAAAACTTTGTCACTGTACACTTTAGCTAAGTCAAGACGGTTACAAAATGACGAAACTTGGTTCATTTAACTTATTAACATTGACATTAAAGTTACAAAAGTATACGCTGTGAACTTTGGAAGTAATACGGAAACTTTAAAACTAACCTCGCTCTGAATTAGACCTTGAATATGAAGTAACGTGCTGTAAAACAAATATGTATTGTATTTCAAGAATGATTATTTCTAAACGTAGCGATCACATGATTACGTATAAACAACTTTCAAAATTTCCTCGTCGGTAGGCAAGTGGTCTAATTGTTTAGTGACGGTGCAGACTCTGAATCTCAAATGGTTTATTGAAGGTATTTTTTCTACTCCGTTCCGCGCAAGTGAAGATACATTTTTTTAAATTCGATATTAACTCATCCCTATCACACTAGCGGAATTAATAAAATTCAATCGGGTACTAAGATGTGATGCAAAAGTTACCATATAAACTTATATATTTTCTTAATAAATTCTATATAGGGTTTTGTAAACAGCATTTAAGTTCAACCTGCATTAATGGACACGTGCGATAAGGGCTTCAACTTCATCTGGTTTTAGAGTGATGAGGAGGTTGGAATTCAAATTCTGGTTGGGTGTACCGAGTGTTTTTCTCTTAATGGTTTTCTGTTCTACATACACGCAAATAATGGAACATTTTTCATATAAATATACCTTACTCTCCTTATTCCTGTTGTATAAGTACATACATAGTTCGGTAAGGTGCCCATAAAATAATATACAATTTCAGCAAATAATTTTAAGGGCCGTCACTCTATAAACAGACTAAGACTGCTGATAACAGGAAGCTCGGGGTTTGAATCTTGGTCAGGTGTACTGAGATGATAATTTCCACGAAAATGCTTGTACATTTCCTCTAAATTCAACCTTCCTCATCCTGCCTCTCTAGCATAATTAATACATAGTAAGGCACGGTGCTAAAACTAAATACAGCCTTAATATTGAGGTCAATAAAGTAAGATAGATTCAAAAGAAGTAAACAATCAAGATTTTAAAATAGACATGAAATGTATTGAATTACTTGTATTCAAATAGTTCCTATTTTCCACCACCATTTAATGAAATGGTAGCTGGTCTGTGTAATAAACAGGCAGCCAATCAGACGAGGCGCATCACTAGACCTCCATCACCATGGATGACAGAATCTATGTTGACATTGATGACAAGTCATGATGCAGCTTTCAGAATGAAGTATTCACTAATATATTTTTATCTCTCATTATCACAAGTTTTGTGGGAAAAAGGAGTAAACAATAAAAAAAATCTTACTCTTCTACGAATATTCCACCTGATGATTTTAAAATACATTTTAATTACTTGATTCCAATGGATGGCTTTATATGAATAAGATACAATTTATGACTTAGATAAAAATAATTTGTAAGTTTGATTGATTAGTAAGTATGAAATTTATGATTGTTAGTTTTAAGATTAATATTATTAATATTTTCTTTTAAATTTGAATAATTAATATTTAAAAAACTATTCGTTATAAGATCATTTGGTAATGTAAGACTCACCAGAATAAATAAATATATTAAAATTAAATATTTAAATAGAAGGAGATGTGAAAGGGAGTCATTCAAGAGGAAAACCAAGCCCGGAGAAAATTAATTAGATAGCGGATGTTGTTGGCAGAAGAAGGTACAAAGATGTAAAAAAATAATTAGCCCAGGATAGACAAAAGGGAGCGCTGCAGCAAACCAATCGCAATATTGATGTTATAATAACGACGAGGATGCTAAATAAATAAAATAAATAATCTAAAAGATGTACCTACCTATTACTTGTGGTGAAAACACATCTTGAACTCACCACAACATTTCTAGACATTTTTATATTTAGAACGGGATTTTTATAACAATAAGTGGCCGGTCAAGTTGTCATCTTTAGTCTTCAGTCCCAAATGTTTGTCTGTTGGTGAGAGATTAATGGGTGAGTGCTGAACATGACCGAGAGTGGAAAGAGACTCACCATACTGAAGAATAGAGCGGTACCTTTGAATACAAAGATGAGAGAAATCTTCTATTTAAATGCCGCTATACAATTTGTACTAATTTGATATTTAATGTTATAGGTCAAACAATAAGGCTGTTTTATATATCTAGTGCGGTTTCTAAAAATATATCAAAGTGATTGTTGCTTAGTATGGCATGTGAGGTCTAATGATCAGATTACCTGGCTACGGATCTTTAGGTCCCGGTTCGATCCCCAGTGCTTCCAGTTGAAGCAGTGGGTCTTGGACGGGTTCAGACTCACCTCCCGAGCACAAACTAGTGACTACTTGAATGGAAAAAGAGCAGCTACGGCCTATATAACTGAAAAAATGACCAATGACGCCCTCCTTCAGCATAAGATGGCACTATCTTTGCCACCAGACGGCGGCCGCTGGGGCTGACATCATGGAGTTTTTTTTTTTTGCGAACCTCTTGAAAGGAATGAACAAATCATAATGTATGAATATAATATGTGATTATACAAGTTCGTACGGTCCACGTTTTCTAATACAACCAAAATAACTTAAATTATAATAATTGACTCTTTATTATCAAGATACGTTAGCTATTTGGCGCTCTTCATAGCACAAGCCTTGACAATAATTACTGCCTCTTCTCTCAAGGGGCGAGGGGTGAGGTTGGGGAGATAGAGACGCAAGCAATTGCTAATGAGAAGCGAAGTCGGTTTGGGAACGCTATAATTAATGTTGCATTGCTTCAGTCATGTCAAATGTGGCAGGTAGTGAATGAAAAGGTTTCCCACTTTAGCTCCTCAATGAAGCACTTAGCATATTGAATTGGTGTCATGCTAATCATTTATAAATAACGGCTTCTTAAGATGATTTTTTTTGTTAGGATATTGATTTTTCTAAATACATATTATCTATCTTATGTATATTTAAAATTATTCTTCTGAGCTAAGTTTATATTTCATTCGTTAGTTTTCTTTTTTTATCGCGTCTTAATACCCATCTGGTCCTTACGTATCTTAATTGTTCAGATGGAGTGAGGCAGAGGAAGGTAAAATTTATAATTTACCCACATTTTCATGGAGGGAGTGTGGGAAACGGTTTAGGAAAAACAGCCTCAGTAAAACCTGCTGTGATTGGAATTCCGACCTTCCCGTCACAATAAAAAAAATAGACTAGATGAGCCTGCGTGTCCACCGATATAAGTTTTTTTTAATATTAAGTTTTTAGTTATTTAATTTAGGCTCTGTTGTGTCTAAAAAGATAAAGCATTGGTTAAAAAAAATATATGTTTCATGTTCAAATATCATATTAAGACTTAAAAAAATTAAAGGGACTAGAAGTTCCAGTTACCAATTGGCTTAAAAATGATAGTGATAGGTCAACATGGGAAATTTTCACTTAGCGTATTCAGGATGTTATTTTGTGAACTTTTTATTTCTAATATCTTCAAAAAAACATTTAATTCGTGGAGGGTGAACTCAGTGGGATCTTTTTTCTTGATCCGCCTCGGTGTGGCTTGGTTAGCTAGAGCGCTGATTTCGTGTCTAACTAGATTGCTGAGGACGGGGAGATCGGGGTTCGAATACCGCTCGGGTGAAATGGGGATGATCTTCCCTAAATTGTTTTACACTCTCCCTCCACGCAAATTAAGGTTCACTTCCTCTATATTCAACCATCACTATTCCCAACCCATTCGCGTAACTAGTATTTAAGCGTATAATCCGAATGGGCAGTAAGACGCTGTGCTAAGTATTATTATTACTTTTTTCTTGTATGCATAATTTGTTTTAACGTATTTCATCATGAGGTTAAAGCTTCATGTTTGGAGTTTAAAGGTAAGGTTCGTTATAAGTTCTAAAACTACAAATTTTAAAAATTTTGAATATGGAAACAAAAATATGTTGGTAAGATAATCTTATAAATTGTAAAGTATTTGAAAAACCAAACAATATGGTTACAAAAAATTATCTTTAAATTTAAATATAATATAAAATAAGTTAATCTAAGCTAAAATAGTCCGTTAAATTATCTAAAAATTAAAACAATCTATGTCTAATCGATGATTAAGAGTTTTATAAAGATATTCACTTAATACAATTTAAATTAAATATTTTAATAAACTGTGCTAAATAAACGGCTTGTTCAATTTTGAAATATGAACCTACATAGATTTTGGAAATTTTAATAATAATTTGATTTAATTGTATCTAATATTTGTCTTTAAAATTGTTGGGGTTAATTTTAAACTACAGGTGAATAAATCATTCTTAGCCAGTCCATTATTTCGAATCTGTGTACGACCATAATTCGTTATAAAACTCGTGCAGCCAGTAATTAATCTAATTTCTATTTTCATAAAACTATTCAATTGAAAAAAAAAAAAGATCCATACCCAAGGAAAGCTTTGGAATTTTTAAAGAAAATAATTGGTTACTACAAGAAACAACCTGTCGGGGTCTATTCCACGATATTAATCCAACGTCTGTTGAAGCACCATAATGAAATGACGTCACTACCGTACGATTGATATCCCCTCTCCCTTTTCAAAACCACCCCTTCCACCAATTTCCAAAGTACATCTCAAGTTTCCCACCGCCTGATATTTTCTAATATCTCCCTTCCTCGACTCATCTTCTTCTGGCCCAGTCGTGTATAGCAGGCTCACGAGGATCTGCTAGGTGACAGATGAACATCGCTGGAGAACATGTGCTAGTGACGTGAGTATTACTCTTGACAGACAGACGGGCGGTCAGAATACGGACCGAGGGAGGGTAAGGGGGGAAGGGATGGAACAGTAGGGGGTTAGAGATGCAGGTAACCAGGGCAAGCGCACAGAAACGATGGATAAACCTCATAAGTAAAGAGGTAACTTTCTAAAGGTGAGGATATTGGAAACGCGAGAAAATGCCAGTGTTTTTACAATTATCATAGAAAAACTCTTTTGGTCAAAATAAATAAATTATTACTCCTGTATCAGGGTGTCCTGGAATTTAGTGACAACTTTCTCTCCCTCATTAAAGAAACTTCTCATCAAATGCTAATATGCTTATGACATATATTCATCATCTGTTGATATCACCATGTGAAGTAAATTAAACTATATGTTTCTACTGCAACAATATTTGATTTTCATGACCAGAACGTTTTGTTTTAAAAACTGAAAAAAATCCTGAGATTTTCTCACGTCCCTACATCCCCACCTTAAACGGACACAGTGAATGCGTCGTAGCCGTTAAACTATCACTGCACTTGATAGCAGTTGACTTGGAGCTGGGGTTTGGATCCCGGCTGGGTACATTAGTAGTGGTTTCCCACTTTTTTTGCTCATCCATGTTAATTCTGCTGCACTTCCTACAAACAACCTTCTTCATCCCTTCTTAATTTGTTAATATCTTTAGAATTGAGCTTAATTTTAGAAACTTTAAAAACACCATCTAATATGTCCTTTAAATTAGTAAAAACTTGAAACGAAATTGCAAAAAACATATTAAAGTTATATTATAGCAAAAAACAGCTAGTATTAAAGTTTCTCGATTTTGGAAATCAACTGTTTGCAACACTGCACCTAGAACACGGCATTTATTTGGTTCAAGAAATCGCAAGGTCTTTCAATAATAAATCTGTCATCCAACATACAATAAACACCTTACTAATAAAGTATACGTTCAGTCAATGATAATATTTTAAAATAAAAACTAACTTAAACGTAACAATTTATTTGTTTCGTGGAAAATACACCTTTAAATATCTAAGCGTAGAATATCCAGAACTTTTAATCTAAGGTGTAAGGGAGTATTGGAACTTCCTGCCCCCCCCCCCCCCAAGTTAGTTTGATAATTTATTTGAATACTGTGGTTTCCAAAATTCTTTACAGATCATTGTATATAATAATATATCTTTTCTTAGAGATTATTGTACTTGGTTATCTAGTTTATATAACTCAACCAGTAAATACTAGATTTTACTACAAAGAGAAAATCAGACACCAGATGGCAAATTAACCTAAAATATTGCATAGTGCAGGCTAAAAACCCACGTATAGGTTTTAAATGATCAAACAGTAACTATACATACTAATTACCAGCATCAGTGAACATGGTCAAACGCATCACTTTCACATTAGACTGGATTACTGGTGACAGGTAGATCTGTGATCAAATCCCGGTCGAGTGTACTGAGGTGAATTAGTTTCCCACTCACCATCTTCACAAATACATGTATATTCCTATAAAACTCTACTCAACCCTTTTTTTATAGAGAAAGCGTTGTAAGACAAAGAATAGATAAGGTAGATAACCAGGGATCTTTATTTGATCCACAATCAAATATGCAAAGCCCAATTACCTGAACTTAACTGTGTTAACTATAAGTAAACTAATGAATTCAACTATTCACGTTTAGGGAGTTAAGGGTTTGCTTAATATAAATGCATAACGAATGACATGAAGTTGACATTGGCCTGGAGGCCATTTTATTATCAGAGATAATGATCACAATGTTAACAATATTATGTCTATTGGTTGCGGACAAAGCGCAATAGCAAATAATCCAACAAATTTTATCTGGAAGCGAATAAATGCAATTAAGTAAAAAAATAATAATTTAAGGTTACAGAGTAATAAATGCATATATATAGATGAAAGAAAATTCATAATAAGTTAACAGAACCAACTCCAAAGTAGAAAAAATTAATTATTGCAAACAGTAATCAAAACGAAATGAAATACACCCTATCGTCTAAACAACATGGCTAAACCATTCAAAAGATACCTAAAAATATTTAAATTAAGTTGCTTAGAAAGTCTATGTATATCAAATATCATAACTTATACTTATCAACTAGTATATTTTTGCTATAACCATGCACCTGGCTACAATATTTACAAGTAAAGTTCATTATTCTAATCTAACAACCCATGAGGGGGGGTAGCCTACACACTAAAAAGCTTAAAATTTTTCTAACTTACTTACTTAGTTCATAATAAGATTTGAACATATTAAAATCATTTACCGAATTTCCCACTCGCGTAGAAATTGAAAATATGATACAAAACCATATTAGTTTCATCTAAACTCACTACAACTGTAAGAATAAAGCCAAACAAAATATAATGCAAGATAACGTACAAAGATTAAATTATATAATTTAACTTGCGAGTACTACAACTGAACCTGAATTAAAAATCATAAGACCAAAACATGCCCGTTTCCAAAACAAATCTAATTACCAAGGAAATCAAATTTAGTAAAAAAATAAATAAATAAATATGCCGAAGCATTATCAAATTTGATCCCTACATAGTTTAGAAAGAGTCTAATAGTTCCCCAGTTTTCAAATAAAAAAAATTATGTAAAAAATCTTTTCCAAAATAATGCATATTTACATGTTGTAAGTTCCTAAATCTTAATTCCATCAAAGAGTAATCGTTCCGTTCTGGGTACCAGTTTATATTTCACTTAGAACAGTGGAGGGAAAAAAGGAAGGGAAGTATTCCATGACAAATGAAGTCATCATTAGCTAATCAGAAACGGCCCTCGTATCGACGCCTGCGCACAACGCGAAAGGATTACTTTGAGGCGGTAGGGAGACACACGTGATAGCACTTGGAGCTTGTTTCCCCAAGTTTTAGCGCCTGCGCAGCGTCCTCAACTCGGGGATAAGCGAACGGGATAACATGGCATTACGAGTCTTCTTCTAATTTTCTCGCCAACTTGAACGATGAACAGTGTTTTGTGTTGAAGTGCGTGGAGGATCCTATACAAGGCGCTGACTTCCCGGTAAAATGGGCTAAGTGTGTATACACCTTTTTTAGGTGGTGGAGGTTGGTGGAAGATAGTTTGTAGCCACAGTACACTACCTTCTCATCCCCACCATATTAGTGTTATCTATAATATAAAAGCAATGCCGTTTCTGTATGTTTTTACTTGCATAGACTTTTTTCTTATTTTCCGATGAGCTAGAAGGTTGAAATTTGACAAGGACCTTTCTGGGAATTTAAGAACGATGTGAAAAATCCTAAACCTGAAAAATTCGGGAAGGGGTTGAATCAGTCCCTATGCTTATTTTATGAGCATTAAAATCATGTACGTCTGATTGCGCTGAGATTCGATTTCCACTGTTAAATACATCCCTGTTGTAATTTTGTTCGAAATTCTAGTCGACAGACTTACCTTAATTCTATAAAAAGTTTCAAAAATTGTTATTGCCCCTTTAATTTCCAAGACATTTCTTATCTGGGTGTTTTCAAGTCTGGCAAAAATATTCAGATATCACTTATTTGAAATTTGAATCAACTGACCTTCAATTGGTACCCAAATCGAAGATAGGTTAGGCAAATAATTAGAAAATTTTTCTAGGGGAGGTAGAAAACTAAATTTTTCAGGTAAGTAGGGGGAACATTCCAAATAACAAAATTATATTTAAATATTTTATCTATATAAGTGGGGGATGATGAAATGGATAGGAAAGTTGTGGTTTCCAAATTGCCAAAACTAAAAGAACAAACTATTTATCGGTGTGATAAAATATTTAAGTTTGCTGGGAAAAAGTAAGGACCACCCCAAACCATAATGAGGTCTGAACAGAAATAAAATATTCAAAAGTGCAGTCTCATCCTTCCTTTTCGAAACAACATAGGGTTCATAAGTTGGGACATTACATTATGTTGAACAATATTGTTGGTGTAGTTGAAAATTGAAATTAGTCAGGTAGGCCTACATAAAAGAACCATATCAGATAGCCAAATAAGTATTAATTTCAAAATGGAAATGTAGAAACCGAAATGGGTTGGGTAAGGATCAGTAGCTTTTAATTTCTCTAAATGTATTAGGAGATCTACCTTTTAGATCGGAAGACAATTTAAATTTGTCACATTGGTAAATAGGATCACCCCAGATAAAATAAAATTTAAAAAATCTGGAAATAAAAAAAAATATGAGTCTGAGAAATGGAGGATAGGTTGGGGGCCATCAAAAGAGCTAAGCAAATATAAATAACAATTTTGATATTGTAGACATTTTTAATTTTGTAGAGGCTAGACGAAAAAAAATAAAAAGCACATTACGTAAAAATTAACCTAAAGAGGATCCATAGCACTGCTATTGCATAGCTATATATTGAAGGAAAAGCTAGCCCTTAAACAGGAGTGGCATTATAATGAAAATATTATACAACTTCTGGTGGCATAGCTTGGTGAACCATGAAGCTAATTTATTCCATATGTCTATATGTCTGTCTATTATTTAATTTAATTATTTTATATTCATTGTAAATTAATAAAAGGCTATGTTATTTTATCAAATTATTATAAGCTCCTGTAAAAGACACGTTAAGGTACCAGATAATATAATATATGCGTATAACCCGAATGGCCTATGAGATGGGATAGAAAAACAAAATAATAAAAATTAATCAAACTTGAAATCGAATTTTCAATAGGAAAATTCTTAGGCACTGAAGATTTTGTTTGGTGATGCGCGAGGTTTATTAGCGACCTAAGGGGTCCACCTCGGTAAGCGGGATATTGCCGCGCAGACGTTAAGCTCTAACGAAATATCTAATTCCACGATGCGTTATTTCAAAATATTTCTCCCACCAAAATAAAATATAATTATTCCAACCGGTCTATTTTTCCATTACAGCCCCATAGTTTGATCGTTTTATTTATAAAAACAAATGTGTGAAAATGTAACATTAGCTCATTTTCAACGAATTTCTAAGCAAATTTCCGCAGCTATGAGACAAGGCTTGGTGAAAAAAAAAACCTCAAGACTTTGCCTTCCTCTAATACAGTAATTGTTGGATAGTATCACAACAGAACTAGCAGCGAGCTTTCCTCTTTGTTCTTAGATAAGAAGTTTTATAGTTTTCTTTCCCCTCTTTCATAGTAACATCACATAGAGTGGTTGTAGGGGAAGGGTGAAAAGGAGTATTCACTTAGAGTAAAGAAGTAATTCGAGAAAATGACATAGACAATTGTATTTTTAAGTCGTTTGGCCTGTCAATGGTAGATATTTTCTCGCTGACCAAGACCGTGACCTTAGTATAAGTTGTAAATAGGAGAAAAGTAAATTATAGGAAACTAGCGGACCCAACAGACGTTGTGCCTGCCCGAACGTTGGCTTTTAGTTTGGGTGGCATAATGGATTTCGATAATAAAACAAATACTATGTGATCATCACAATTACAAATTCACAATGAACTCCAAAGTGAGTAACAAAAATATTACAAATTCAGTGTTTGTCAAGACATCATACAAAATAAAACATCTCTTCATTTTTGGCATTTCGCCCACAACTCCACAAATATCAGCTGTATCGAAAAACAAACATAACTATGAATTATTCTCAAAAGTTCAATTATTCATGAACTTTTCGGAAGGTTTTAACGGTCAATTATTGATTTTTTTAACGGTCAATTTTTAATATTATATTAATTATTATAAATATTGGTGGTGGTGGTGGGGGGGGGGGGTGAAATTTTGAGGTTACATGTTCTGATATGTAAAAATTCTAAAAAAAAAAAAAAAATCCCCCCAAAAATTTTCCTAAAAAATAAAAAAAATCCTAGAACCCGATTGCAGCGCCACCTACCAGATCCAATTGTGAATCTAAACCATCCACGGACCCACTCAAACACACAAAAAATTTCATCAAAATCGGTCCAGCTGCTTAGGAGGAGTTCAGTGACATACACACGCACAGAAGAATTATATATATTAAGATATGCTCGTAACATCCTAGTGAAAGGATGGTAGAAACACAATATTAAAATCACACATAAAAAGTCTTCTTTGGTATACATGGCCGGGATTGGAAGCCAGACCTATGTGTCAGCGGCTTCCAAGGTCAATGCATTGAATGTATTAACACACTCAAAAATCACTAACAAAATAATAAAATAAATAACATCTTTTTATATTCTCTTAATCACTTTTGACACATTGACTATTAAATATTTAAATTAAGAATTGGTGGCTTAAAAAAAGAGCACCCATATTAGTACAAAGACGGAGTGGGTAGATCACATAAGGAAAACCAACCCTAATGTGCAAGGCTGAGATTCAAACCTCAACCAATCCATGAATGGCTATTATATCTATTGTTAGACTGTCACCGTCACTATTGCGAGTAGAACTACATATTTTCATTGGAAAGTCTATTTAGAAAATACAAACATATTTGGATGGCCTTATGTCAGAGTGAACTATCTCCAAAAATAGACATATTTAGTTTTTTATGTGATCCTGTTCAGAATTTTGTCCTCTTTCTTATGCCATAGTGCACTATGTCGTACGCCAACAAGAGACCAAACAGTAACATAATTTTGTTTTGCCATGAGGTTGGTAGTGTTGTATGCTATTCAACTTTGAAGCTGTTTTTTGAAAAACATTGGTTTTGGCTGATAGTTCACTATGGTTTAAGGCCATCCATTTGTTTGTAGCCAAATTGATAAAATGTTACTATTTTATTAGTATTACTTTATAGGTGTTGATATTATCTATCTAAAGGGACCTAAAGATCACAAGATTAGACGTATGAATACGTGAAAGTGGATCTAGTAACTTTTTTAGCTGTAAGCTAAAGCCCTTACTATGAAAACTGGACTGTATTTCTCGTTCCATACCTATGTAATAAACAACGGTTCTACTTTTAAAAAAAGTAATCCCTATAAAAAATAAAATCAACACCGATTCGGTCACTAAGCTAAAGATATCATTCAAAAAAAAAACTCGTTCTATTTTAATAAATAGATATATTGTTGCTCCGAAATGCCACTAGTTTCTAAGAAATGTTATACACTTTCCAATCTTGTGGGCGTAATTGATTTCTAGATGGGGAAAAAAAAAGGGAGAAATAGCTGTAAGTTAAGGGTAGAACGAGGTGAAGAAAGGAATGAAGCGGAATGTTTAGCAGAATAGAGAAAGGAATGAAAGAGAGAACAATGCGAAATAGAGAGCGGGGCAGGCACAAAAGAAGCCGAAGAATTTATATTATCTCTAGGAGCTGCGGTCGACATAACGTACACGGGTCCTGGTGGACTTAGAGCTCTATAGAGTATCGCCTTTTCGGTCTGTTTTGGAGTGGGCGAAAGGAATGGGGGTGGGGTGGGGGCATCTTCACGAGTGGACATACTAAAAAAAAACGTAAGACGGCTACTGTAAGATCCAGAAATGCGTGCCTTTCCCCATTTTATCTTGGCCCCGTTTCTAGAACATTTTTTGCTTTTGGTTTGCAAACAATAACTGTCTCGCTTTTGTGTTAAAGCTCTAACATGTCTTAGAACACAGTCCAGTGTGGTGAATAACACACGTCAGTTCGAATTTATTTAGGTCTGACATCGTAGCTCAGTTGGTAGCGTGTCTTCTAATTAGATAAGGGTCCCGGGTTCGATTCCTGGCTTGACAGAAAAATGTTTTCTTGGTGAAATGTGGGGTTTCCCCCTTTCAAAGCGATGAATTAACGGCTGGAGGCTGAATGTTGTGTATGTTTAATATAAGTTGTTTAATAAATCGTGTGCTGATATAATCAGTCGGTTCAGAAAGTTCCCTTTAAATACCTCAAATAAATTAATAAAAAGTACTTTATTTAGGAACAATTAGTACGAACCAGCTTCGGTAGCCTAATGCTCTATGGCGTCACACTCGCAATAGACCGTACTGACGATGACGGGGAGATAGGCAGGTGTTCACATCCCGATAGGGTGTACTGTGAATGACTTTCCAAAATGTCTTTCCACTATTTCTTTACGCAAATGCGGCTTTAATTCCTCTAAATTAGACCTAAATCTAAACATGCTATCGCCATTAGCACACATGTGTGTAACCCGAACGGTTAATAAAACGTGGTGAAAAAAATAATACGATACATAGTAACTGATATTGAGATAACTGTCTAGAACCTATATGGCTTCTTAATTAGTTCCTGGTTAGGCAAGGTTAATATGTTTTATAGTTCGTTCAAAATATATTCAGCCTTTATTCATAGTAATTATGGTGACCATATTTTTTCTTTGAAAAAAACAGGAGGGAAAATACACTAAACAAACAATTTATAAGTTAAAAAAAAAGGTAAAACATATTCTTACAAACTTTCTTTTATTGTTATTGTTATTATTATTATTAATATTATCATCATCATACTATTATGTATTATAGCTTAGAACAACATGTTAAAATATTTGTTTTCAGTTAACTATCCTTAAATAAGATTTCCCTCAAAAAACAAACATAATATCTTGTTAATCACAATAAGACTTAAAGATTAATCATAATCTTGAGATCAATTCTTTCGCGATAACAATTTTTTTTCTTAATATGAAATAGTAAAAAGGAGAAATAGAGTAGATAGAGGAAAAATAATAGAGGTAGAAATAAATATAGGTGTTATCAAGAAACATATTTAATTTTGGTGTGAAATCCAATAATAAATTCTTTTTTCCTACAATAATATTGATTTTGGCAAGTAGAACTTGTAAATACAACATCTCGAAAAAATAAAACTCAAGGGTAAACTATTTTTACAATGTCATCAAGGACTTCTTGAGCTCCTTTTAATACTAGTTCCTGACAAAGATGGCTCATGATTGATAAATTATACCTAATGGTGTTTGAATTAAATTTTGAACCAAATAATTTTAGCATAGCAGTACACTACCTACACAATAGATAATAGAACCGACACAACATCGAATTTACTTGACGTTAATTAATTACTATGAAAGGGGTAGCCAAAATTTCCACATCTATATTTTTTGGTTTTGTCAAAAATCGAACAAAGAACCTTTGAATTTTTGAATTATCAGGGTGACATTATGATAAAATCAGAGAATAAATGATGTCAATTAAAAATCACTTCAAGTGTATAGAGACGAGATTTGAACCATTAAACTATATGTTACTGTGGAAAAATTCAACACTAGTTAACTATTTTATTAGTTCTTTCAACAAGTACGCCCTAGTAATCTCATTTTACTTTGATAAGTCGATGAAAGCTTAGGATAATTCTTTCATCCTCTTGACTATACATGTATCCGAATCCAGCCTAAGGTGTCTCAGGATTGTGGTATGGACGGACACAGAATACCTAAGTAATACGACATGGTAGCCGGAGTATTAAGAAGCCATCTGGATGACCACGGATTTCTTGGAATTTAAATCCACGCACATACACGTATATCATGGTTATTTACTTTTCATCTCTTGCAAAATACACCGTACTATAGAATGTAAAACACAAAATGTAAATGTAGCCAACTAGACAACATATTTGTGTTGGAAAGGGGAAAGAAGAAAATAAATTATTTGATATTGGTTTTCTTCCACAGCGTCTTACTAATCGCCCAGACTACACATATTTAGAAAACGCTAATACCCGCACCTGTGGTCTGATGTTCCCAAATTCTCGCGCAAGTTTGGATTTCCGGTACCGATATATCGGGGCTCAAATCCCAGTTGGGTGAACTGAAGGTCGTTTTTCCTAAACAGTTTTTCCACCATCCTCGCACACCAAATGCGGGTACATTTCCTCTAAAATTCTATTTTATTAATTTTTATAACAGTAGTGTAATCAATATATGTATTTAACGTGTACTAAGACGCTGTGGAACAAACATCACGCTAATGAGGTAGTAAAGAGTAAAGTAAAAATTTATGGAAAGTGTACCCACATTTTCGGGAGGGAAAGTGGAAACTCATTTAGGGAAATATACCCTCAGTAGACGTGGGTGGGATTCGAATCCTTACTACTCTCGTCACCGGAGAACCAAACTAGAGATCTTGGTGTTTAGACCACGTACCTACAGAAACGGATAATGCTGTGAGTATTATAACAAATGACATGGATTTTATATGTAACTATCTACTGTAGCGTGATCTCTTTTCATAATAAATACTAGCCGGACCTTACTAACTTGATGATTCATTCATTTACACAAAAAATATTTTTTTAGCACCGCGTCTTACTACCCGTCCGGGTTAAAGCGCTTAAGTACTAATTACACTAATGGATTAGGAATTGGGAAGGATGAATTTAGAGGAAGTGAACCCGCATTTGCGTGAAGGGAGAGTTGTAAACCACTTAGGAAAAATCACCCCCGGTTCACCCGACCGAGATTCGAACCTTGATCTCCCCGTCATCGGTGGTCCAGCTCAACACGACTGGCGCGTTAGCTAACTACGCCACCGAGGCGGGTGTTTATACAAATTATTAGGGTTTTCTCAATATCCTATGGTAGATGTTTAGATCTGTGGCTTGCGAGTCGTTTGCGAAACACATAGATGAGTATCTGCGAACCTAACATGCGATTTTGATTGTAATGAGTATTCATTAGAATTATATAGTGAACGATTTTATTTTAAACAATTTTTTAAATATTTTTACTGTAGCATTTGTAAATTATAATATTTTCTTCAGTCAACATAGTAAATCTTAAATATTATTTACATGAATATTGCATAATAGTAGAAATTGGGTGAATGGTATATTTTATGGCCGGATACGTGAAAGTATAAGCCATTTTGTAATCAACTTTTAGTGTGTCATGTCTCATTTCAAACGTTTTGTTTATTTGTTTTACTTTTAATTTTTAAAAATGTATTTTATGTACGTATTTTGGTCCCTTCGGTCAAGGCACCAACATTTATAACACTAATATGCCAGTTAGGAGAAAGTGTAATTTTAGAGGAAGTATACCCGTATTTATGTGGAGGTAGAATATGAAATAATTTGGGTTCTATGTAAATAGACTCAACTCTCATTAAGATATAAAAAACATTTTGCGACTATCTATATTTTGAACTAAACGAGCAATTTAACTAACTTTTATTTTTCTGAGATTTGAAAATAAATTTAATCTTATTTATTTTATATTCATCCTCTACCAAAAATATATGTTGTCACTTTGACAAGTGATTTAAATTGACATCGCTTATAAAAATTAAATGTCAGAAAAAAACAAGTTATCGTGAACTTGAACCAAATATACTGTCATACTTATGCAAAAATTCGACTCAGTCAAATGTATTGTTTGTTAATATTAAAATATAATGTCTTATAAAAATGTTCAAATATTCATTTTTCACAACAATCACAAAACGCGTGAAAACGCTGGGCTTTACTAAATTCTAATTTCCAAAGAAAGTGCCTTTAAATTAAATAAAAACATATATATTTGCAGCCAAAATTGATAATATTTTAGAATTTAACTAGAATTAATCTTAAAGTATGATAATATCTATTTAAAAGTGACAAATGCATATGAAATTACTTTACTTATAAATACGTGAGACACGTTGTCACGTTAAAATACGTTGTCACATAAGATGGTCCCTCCTACAAAAACTAAACTGTGGTAAAACGCAGTATCAGATCAGACATTACAAACTTTAAAACTCAAAATCTTTTTATGTGACCTCAAATAATTTATATTACATCATAAGTCCTATCATAATTTAATCCATATATTTACTGGTTAACATAAATCTATACAGAATTAAAATAAGAGAAAGACGCTTTTAATCACATTAAATATACCAATTTGCAAATAGTTCTAACATTTTCACGCCCATATCTTGACATAGAATTGTTAATTTAAAGTGAACTTTAATCAATGTCGAATCATTTCTGAAAGATTTTGGTGAGTCGTAAGTAATTTCACGTTATACAATTATAATTAAGAAAAAAGTTACACTATATTTATTTCTCTTCCTTTTACAGGATTTAAAATAACTTTATTAAAAATTATTATATTGCCATTAATCGAATTAGTATTAATTTATATTCTGGAAATTGAAAAAATGACACCTGGACACGGGAATCGGACCCGGGACCTTCCCGTGTCCAGGTGTCATTTTTCAATTTTCATAATATGATAGCTATATGGAGTAATCCTCAATAAAAGCATAAATAATAGCTTTGGCTATTTAATTCTTAGTATTAATTTATTTTAAATCTATTCAACTTGTGGAAAACTGTATATCAACACAACAAGCAAACTCACATTTTTCCACAGTGTCTTAAACTATCCTCGATGCATTTAAAGTGAAATTATGCCATTCATATCATAGCAATTAATATTCCTAGACTATCCTTCACCAAAATACTCCCGGATTTGACACTGCTTTGGACTAAATACCATAGACACGAATGTTCTGGACCTAGACACCTTCCCTTACACCAGCGGTGCGACCACAAATCAGGAACAAGCAGTCCATCGCGGTCCGTGGTCCAAACTCCCGCACTGCCTGCTGGGAACTTGGAGGTAGCTGACCACTGCTATGGAATCTCTCTGCCCACAACGCTTAGGAACCCCCCCCCCCCCCATCCATTATATAGTGTTTGTATGCGTTCATATCATATCACATCTCTAGCTTCTAGGGTTGTGTATATCCGTGTCGTTCTTGTTTGAGTTACTTATACCCAAATAGCTGGGCACGTGAACTAAAATATCAAGCTCGTCTCGAAATAGACAATCAGTTTAAAATTAAATCTATATTTTATGTATTCACCTACTTTGTATTTTTTTTTTGGCTGCGCTTTAAAAATTGAAATTTTCATGTGAAACTTATTTATATGGAAAATCGATAATTTCATACAGGACTTTTATTTAAAATTAAATGTATATGTTATTTATCAATGCCCTCGTATCGTTTATAGCGCCAGTGAAAGAGTAAACACACTGCGTTTACATTTAAAGATAACAAGCTTACCTCGCTTGGTTCCAATATTGTATAGATTTCAAGATATGAGCATAAGCTGCTACCGTTCAAAGGGAACTGAATGTAAATATTGTTGCTTGGCTATACATAAAAACAAAATATACTTGAAGAGTACTTTAAATAATTTTGCAGGAATATTACATTAAATGCATATATTTGGAAATTATTTTCATACACACGCTGAAATATTAGCTACTTTAAATAAATAGCTGAAATATTAATTTAATTACATGTGCTTGGAGCTTTGAATACATATGTTTGGAGATTATTTTTATACATATTTTGAGATATTACTTTGAATAGATATGCTTGCAGACTATTTTTATACATTCGCTGGGATATTACTTTAATAGATAGGCTTGGATATTATTTTATACATACGCTGAGATATTTCTTTAAATACATATGCTTGGAGATTATTTTATACATACGCTGAGATATTACTTTGAATAGATATGCTTGGAGATATTTGTATACATATTTTGATATATTACTTTGAATATATATGCTTGAAGATTATTTTTATACATATTTTGAGATATTACTTTTAATATCTATGCTTGAGATTATTTATACATATTTTGAGATATTACTTTGACATATATGCTTGGAGATTATTTTATACATATTTTGAGATATTACTTTGATATATGCTTGAGATTATTTTTATACATATTTGAGATATTACTTAAATACATACGCTTATATATACTTTAATGCATACGCTGAGGTATCACTTAAAATAACTACATATGCTTAAAGATTATTTTTATATATATATACGTTGAAATATTACTTTACATTCATATGCTGTAAATATTACTTAAAATACATATGCTTGTATATTTGGTCACGTGGTGTAGAGCGCTAGGCCTGCATTGCACTAAGTTATCTTTAATGGAGAGGGGTGTGGGTTCGAATATAATCTGGATGCACTATGTATTGTTTATCGCTGTGTTCCACACTAATGTGGGTGCACTTATATTCCCGCTCAATAGAGTTAATAATTAATAAGTATTTTACTAAAAGTAACAGTTAAAACAAAATATTAAAAATCCGTTAGTTTTGATCATTCGAGTCACTACAACGTTATACTACAGGGTTATTCAAAAGTAAACAATATCGTGTGTGGTGTGCCTGCTGTTGAATTCCTTTACAAACCTTGCGACAGCTTCCTGATCCGGCCAGAGAATGCTCTCTTTAAACTCTTCTTCAGACAAAGGCATTTCAGAACGTCACACAAAATAAATATAAATTTTTCCCCTGTGCATGGGCACTTTTGAATAAACCTATAGCTTATAATTATATTAAATTGCAGATTGACTAAAAACACTATATTTGTGTAAAATTTTCACAAATTTTCTGCTAGCGCTAGTGTTTTCGAAGTCTTAAAATCTTATTTTTATTTCCAAATGGTGCCTACGTTGAATCCTTTTGTCAAGTTTTAAGAGATAAATGCCTGGAAGAGTTGGTGTGATCTGATTGAAGGAGAAAGGAAATATATAAAAAAAGAAAGAAATACACTTGAAGGTGAATAGGCCATAAACCCTTCCCTTTTTGGTGGGGTTGGTGTCTCTTTCTCTTTATTTTATCGCAAAGCTTCTTTGTAGTATTTTCTTTTCACTCCTATTTTTTTTTATTTCGTTTTATCGATGTCTTTTTTTTATTTTATTTCTTATTCTTATCATGGAGTGAACTTTTGTGGGTTGATGGTTGGATTTCCACCCGACAGAACTTGAAACACGGTGGAAGGATTTATATATATATATATATATTCATTCCAGTGAGTCTTCCGTAGAAACTTAAAGTGGTATGTTTCAAAATAGTGAATTCATTTAGATGTTTCACTCACTACCATTTTCAGTGAAAACAAACTTTTGAATGATATTTTATTTTTACTATGATTATAACTATTATTATATTATTATTATATTATTAATTATTATTATTATTAATATTTCAGGCTTGCCCTTTGGAGGCTGTTTATTTACGATGGTAATTAATTGTGAATAGCTCTGATATTTATTGTGGTGTCGGAAGAAACGTTAACAAAGTTTGGAGATGATGTATTCAGCAGTGGCGTGGTGTAACCTGTTGTCAGAATAAGCAAAGCTTATCTAAACTGTAGCTGTGAATTGTTAGCATTACTCAATAGAACATTATTTGATCAGGTATAAGAAAAGAGAATTTCCATGAAAGGTGTGTAGATCAGAGCCTAAGTATGATTTGGTCAAAAAAGAATGAGAGAGAAATTACTGATCGTTTCCTGGCCCCAAAAACAACTAACGGGAAAACAGAACTCATGAAGTTTTGTAAGAAAGGTCTTTTTTTCTATTTTGGGCATTAATTTTAAACGAGTCAACGCGTCTGCAATATACATTTTAAAATTGTACTTTAGGCTAGTGAAATCAGAGAGGGGGACCTCATACACTCACCGTTTTATTGACAAAAAAAGGCTACACAGTATGTTCTTAAATTGAAAGTCTTATTTATAAAAAACACTATTGTTGAACATCCAGTAAAATAAAGCAATATTTACTGGATTACTTTTCAATTTCAAGACTTGGTGAAAAGTAAAATAAAAATGCTTCAACAGAATTTAAAGTGCCGTATTTATAATTTTATGAAATTCTTACTAATGAATACAAATTGAGTTTTGGTTCACCAATTGTAGATAAATGATCGAAATGTATACATTATGAGCTAAAAATATAGGCTGGAGATACATATTGTGTCTCAGTGCAAGAATTACACAAAAGAAGTAGTGATGAATTTTTTTCACAGTTAAGAGCCAAGATCAACGGCAGGAAACGATTTCGTTTACTTGCCAGAAAAACCCAGTGCTACCCATAGTACCTGGATTGGCCACGTACTAGTAAGCAGTTCTACAAATACCATTTTACTTTATGCGAAAGAACTTCTACTGACAAACACCAAGACAAAGTGTTAATTAAATTTGGACTGAATCAGATGGATCCAAGAGCTCAGCATATATTTCATCTGATGTTTTCCACAGATTGAAAGACATGATATTTGGCGACTCCTCTCTATATGTATTTCGGCTCTTCACAAATGGCTGTGGAGGTCATAATAAATATTCTTCGATGATGTGCGTGTTCATGTAATTGCTTGCGAACGGTGCCCCACGCCATTTGAAAGAAGTTTATTTAGCTTTTCCTGTGCCAGGACATTCTTACCTGTCGCCAGATCGAGTTTTTGGCAGAATAGAGATTCAACTCCAATTTATTGATACGATCATCATCCGTGAACAATACTAGGAGACTCTCAGTAAACATGGACCTGTTTTAAAAAATTGAAAAAAAAAGAAGACTGGTCTGTCTTTGAATGGAAGTTTTTGTAGCAACAAACAATGAGGAAGCCTGGACAATGGTAATTCAGGTTTGCGTCTTCAAAGAGATACATCATCACCCAAGGATCAACTCCAATTGCTCCCATCTTTATCAAAATTATATATGTTGGGTGTAACATTGACATAGTAATGTCCAAAAGTGGGGGTTTTACATCTAACATTGCCGTTGATTCCTATTGGTATTCCTATAAAGAGGCAAAATATTGCGGTTGTAAAATAGGTGCTGGATCTGCACTTTGATGAAGGATTGGAGTAAAATCCTACCCTGCACTTCTACTCAGATATACTATTTCACAGGGAGACAAATGATGATGCCTCCACAGATGAATTAGAAGGGGGAATGATGGTGGATGCTGATGATATCTGATTAGAAAGTCTCAATACTTAAGTTTTTAGAATAAAAATTTCTTCTTTAATAAGAGTGAAAAGACAATAATTTAGTTTTTAACTTTTTTCACTGATGTTTTTGTACTATATAAAAAAAATTTTTTAATCTTCATACCATTATCTAATAAAGAAATTACTATCTAATTTTTGGAAAAATAAAAGTTACTTTCGTTGCAAAAATAGGTTTGTATATAATTTTTAAACCAGATAGTTTCTTGTTCATTATTTTTATTTTTAAAATGTTTCTTGTCTATACTATAATTTGAAAAACGTCCCTTGTTAATCTATTTTATTTCATAATAAAAAAATGTTAGTTTTAAAGTGCTAATATTCAGGTGAGACTTACCTGATAGTATCAGGGATCTTTCGAAAATATTAATTAGGATGAGTATAAATTTTACATTTAAATATGTTTTTTTTCAATTTCTTATAGATTTAAGAAAACAGACAAGATCCGTTTTGAAAATAAAACCCTCTTATGTGGTCTTCAAATCATAAAATGTATAGATCCCCGTTACATAAGTAGCTGCCAATCCCTTTTCTCTATGGAAGCTTTATTCTAACAAATCCCGCTTTCTGGCAGACATGTACTATACAAAGTTTACGTAAAAAAAAAGTTGGAAGGTAGTTTTGGCGAAGAAATTCTTCTCTGTCAAAACTTGTTTTTACCATAATCCTTTCATACTGTAAAAGATTGAAAAGAAGAGAGTAAATAAACTTTCAAAATGGACCTTACAAAGTATGAAGTAAGACAGACAATTTTTGACCTTATTAATTCCTTCATATATGGAAGTCACTTTAATAAGGGATCCGCCTACTTGAAGATATAGGATTATATATCCTTTACTGTAGTATTTATTGTGATAATAGAAGCTCTTAAGCATAAACATTACTTTGAGAAATTTAAATTATCTTTCAAACTAGTTTATTTTTTGAGGAATGCTATATCTATACATTCACCATTTACTTTTATTTTAGATATGTGAGAATCCACTTAGAACGTCGTTAAAAAACCACTAATTTTAACTTTCATAAATATTTTAAAATTATAAAACATAAAATGTAAGGTAGTCAATGCCAATTTATTAAAAAAATAAACTCCATATTAAATAATCTTGTATTATTTACTTTGGGTGTTGAATTTAAAAAGTTTTTTTCGAGATGGACTATCGTAAACATTTGATCTGGTTGGGGTTAATGTTTTAGTCTGTAAGAGTGGTTCAACTTCATGGGTTGCATATAAAAAAGGATTTAAAATATTAATTCAATGTTTTATCATCTGTAAAATGTAAAACATTTTATTTAAAAGGTAATTAATTAAGTACTATTACCAAACATTGTATGTATTTAGTCCTTTCGGATATTTAGTTGGGTTTTAATTTTATTAGCTATAACTACATCTTTTGGTAGTAAATTTAGACAAAAGTGCTGTTACAACTTTCCAAAACTACTATTTTTCAGATAAAAACAAAACATATAAAAATAAAATATTTATATAGATTATTTAAATTTGTTTAAAGTTGTTTCATTCAATCTTTTACCTTATTGAAATTGATTTAGCTATCAGAATTAATCCTATGGATAACCATTACTTCTCAGTTTGTGATACACATGCATTAATAATTAGTTTGATTTTGGCTCAATTGCTAATCTTATACATTAACTGTCTGTGTTTATGGTAACATACGTGCAGCGAATAATTGCTTTAAGATAAAGTTAATTAAGTTTTTATTGAATTCTTATATTTCTATTTCGTTTAATATAGATTGGTATGACTAATATGCACTTACAACCATAAACTTGTTTTCGGAATTTACTTTTTAAATCTATCTACACTCTGTAACTTCTATATTATATATTCAAGAAAACCTTATTATGTGCTTCTCGGACTTATTTTATTTTTTAATCATCGTCTCAAGCGTGTTTATTTTCAATTTACATACATTGTAAGCCTAACATCTTAAACCACGAGACCACATATGCGGGGAATTCTAAAATCATACGATGGCTTGAGACAAATTATTAGTGCCGGTAACTCCAGAATCAAATTACCTAGGATCCGCTTCGGTAGCCACATGGTCTAACGCGCTACTCTCGTGTTAGACTAGACTGTCAATGACGGAGAGATTGAGGTTCGAATCTCGGTCAGGTGTACTGAAGTTTTTTTTACAAAATGGTTTTCCACGCTCCCTCCATTAAAATCCTGGTACACTGCATATAAATATAGCCTTCCTAATCATTAAAATCATTGGCGTAATTAGTACATAAGCGTATTACTTGAACTGGTAGTAAGACGCCGTGGTAAAAATAAAATAAAACGTAGACCCATGTAATAATTATAAAAACTTAGTTTGTGCATCTTGTATATTTTTTTTAACTTTTACAGATATAATAATCAGATAGCCAAAGCTATTATATTTGTTTAGTGAGGATTTACTCGCATATATATATCATATATTACAAGTTAAACGCCTTTATGTAACCATTTGGGTGGATAGCTTCAAAACAAAACAAAAATAACAGAGAAAGCGAAAACTTTGTTAATTTAATTAAGGAAACTTGAGATTGTGAACACTGGTAACTTTTAACTATTACACTTTTTAGGACTCATATTTTAGCCTGTAACAATGGCGTGAGAATCTCTAAAACCAATAAAATGGCTAGTTGAAACTTGGTAAAGGTTTGACCACTTGAGGAAATCTTAGGATGTGTTCACCTCTAGCGTATTTACTTTTATTTTTACATAATTTGTGATCTTAATGCCTTAAACCACGTGACTACTGGTGTGTATTATTATTATTATTATTATATAATTATTATTATTATTATTATTATTATTATTATTATTATTATTATTATCATTACCATCACCATGTCTTACTACCCGTTCGGGTTATAAGCACTTACTCTAATGTGTAATGGTAGGGTGATTGTGAGATGAAATGGAGGACCTACAGTTTAAAGTGGGATCCGAACCACGGTGGAAGCCTGGCATTCCTCACATTCACAAGTTGTGATTAATACACGTCTTGTCAGAGGTGAAGGAAGGGTTTGGAAATCAGATAAATCCATGCCGGGACCGAGGGTTGAACCCCGGACCCCCAACACAGAAGTCCGACACCTTAACCCTAGACCGCAAGGTCACCTACTACTGATGTAGGGTAACTTCAAAACCAAGAGACATACAAAACTAAAACTTTCATTTTATGATTAGTGGAATCTCATGCTATACATCTTGGATATATATTTTTTTATTTACTCTTGCTTGATACCATAGACTGTTTGATCAATAGGAAAGGTATATTTAAAGCCAAAAAATCAATAAATTTTAAACTTGACATCTGAAACCAGGAAATTCTTTGTGTTCTGCACCTATATTGCATTTTATTATATAATTTTTACATTTATGTAAAGCCTGACGCCTTTACTGCGAGACTATATAGGTTTGGTTAGGTAAAAAATCTAGAGGGCTGGGACTTTAAATACATAGTAAGGAGAAAAAAGTGTACAAATAGTTTTTTTACTATAACTTATTATATTACAAGCCTAAAATCTTAAAAATCGTCATTACTGGCTTATTATGTTAAAAGGTATTCAACATTATCAACAAATATATTTGCTGTTTAAGAGCGTGCATCACATGCCAATCAACTCTGTGATACAGTTGGCTAGAAATGTAGGTTTACACGAACACGAACACTATTGCACGTGGATAATTTATTACTAAACATTAATGGAGATTTGTACTATATCCCCAAATCCTAAAAAGTTGTTTTTGAATTTCCGTCTGTCTATCTGTCTGTCTGTACCTTCAACTAGAGCCTAAACTATTTTACCAGTCGGGCTAAAACTTGGTATCTATGGATTTCATAGGATTGCCCCGAGGGGTTTTTGGAATTTGATATCTAGCCCTAAAATTAAGGGTAGTTTACTGAAGGGCAAAACGAGAAAAAGTCGATTTTATCAAAATCGGCTCTAACGATTTATCAAAATCGGCTCTAACGATTTTGATTAAAATTCCTATCTAGGTGTTAAGATTATAAATAAATGGGCCATTTTCACTTTCCCATGACTTTTAGGATAATTTACAGAAGCTGAAACTTCCATATCTCTGCAACTATTTGAGATACTAAATAACTTATCATTTAAAAATTGAAGTACTATAAAAAATAAAAAACTTTTATACTAAATACATTTTTATAAAACCAATGGTTTCTTAGATATTTGGAAATATATTAATACAATTTTGTGAGCTCTAGTTGTAAAGAGATACTACTTCAGTTTTAACGCAATAATTCTCCAATGCCATAGAGTAATTAAATATAAGTAAGTCTCTCAAAAAGTTTGTTATTTTTCCTTAAACCTTTTAGGAGAAATGTTTGTACAACAATGATATATCTACATTTTAGACTCAATAGTCAATATTTACATTCTTTAATGGACAAAATTTTTAAATGAGGAATTTAATAGCAATGCGGTGACTTGAAGATGTGCAACACCTAATAAAATATTTAAAATTTTAACTCAAAATCGAAATTTTAGTACGAAGTCTTGACCCTTGTGGACCCAACATTGATCTTTTTTATTGGTCCAAGCATACAAATGAGGATATAAATTCTTTAAAAAAAAAATTATAAAATTTAAAATCAGTACTCCAAAAATATTTTACATAGGTAAAGTACAATATATGCTTGGGTTTGCTAGTGTATATTATTTCGTTTCACATTATTACGAATTTTGATAAAATATCTCCATTTTTAAACAATAAAGCGAGAAAGTCCGAGTGGAGTTTCGTACCATTTATTTAAGGTTCAAACAGGGTTTTTAATTTTATCTAGGTCTTTACTTTTTGCGTTAGTATTATATATGTTTTAAGTATGTCAACACATTTTACTAGTTTACTGATATGAACTAAAATGTACATAACAAGTATAAATTATTTTCCCAGTTACGTAAAATATTTAAACATTTAATTTATAAACTAAACACATTATGCATTCACTTATTTATGTTACGTAAATATCAAACAAATTTATAATAGTGGTATTTAAACTAGTCCCTAATTTAAATACTAAGTGGTAAAGCTACATTCCCAATTTTCAGGATGACCAACTTTGGCAAAAAAAATAGTGGTTAAAATATCCCATTCAATCCATATGTGGTATTTTGGTATTGCTTAGGGAAAACAGGTTTTGCGGGTAAAGTGGGATGTTTCGGGGGTAGGTTTCCCTTAAAATATTGTCACCATGCTGGTCTACCCTTATTCCTATGTAACCAACAAACATATGACGCCATTCGTGTAATATATTACAAATCCAAAGGAAAATGTTTGTAATTATAAAAGGAGTAATATTTTTAATTCAGGCATTGCTACCATGCTATTAATCTATAAGACAACTTTACACCCTAAATTGGTATTAGTATTAATCTAAATAAATGTAAATATTAAATTATTACTCTCTTGAAACTGTATCCGCGATCCACATATTTCTACCCGCCAGGGCTAACCGAATATTTAACTAATGTGATAAAGAAGACAAAGTATAATTTATATGAAATGCACCATAGTTATTTGGAGATAGCTATAAGCAATTATATCTTAGGACACGTGGATGAGATACGAAACTCGTTCTCCCAGTCATCGGCAAACCAGACAAAGCGAGACTCTCTCCACGTGTCCGACGTTGCGTGTCTTTGAAAATGGAAAGTAGCGCATGTGTCAGAGAAACAGATGAGCTGATATTCCAAGTAACAGGAGGGAGGTGAAGTGTAGCAGTTGCTATTTAATTTAGAAGAACATTTAGTGCTGTGGTGCATTCATTAAGTGGTTAATATTTTACCAAGGAGCCATTTTGTGTTGTGAATTATTAAATACAAATGATAAATTTACTGGATTTTACAAGATATGTACAATCCTTTTATCCTGAAAGATAAAATTACCCTTTCTTGGTTCTACTATGATTCAGCTGGTAAGATAGAGCCATATTGCTATCTATAAAGGTAAGACTCTCCTACCTTTCAGGATAAACGGAGTCTACATTAATTGTCACTCCTATATTTTCAAATTATTTTACACATAATAGTATATACATTTTGTACATTCGATTAACAAGAGCGATTTATTTTTTATTTTTTGACATACATTGCGAGACTGGTGTCTTAAGCCAGGTGAACCAAGATTAATTTCTATCTACTACTATAATTTATTATTCTATTCTCCTTCCTTATCCTTGAAGGATTCTATTTTCTGTCTAACTTTATCACCAAATAAAAAGAATTAATTCAATTCCAAAGAAAATTTTAGAAAATATTTTATCTTTAAATCTAATACTGTATACACGATAGTAACACAGAGGCAGCGAGGTCTGCTGTTCACAGTACCACTAGTATAATCTACTAAAGGAAAATATGATATGAATAAATTAATATCAATTAATTATAAGTTTAAAATAAAATGGGTATTCAAATAAAATAGTATAATTTCAGATATTGATGTATTAAGTATATTAAGTAAGATAATGTTTGTTAAGAAATTAATTAGTTTTATTGAAAATATTATTTTTTGCTTTATTACATTTTGCTTTATGGCGTATGATTTATTTAATAGCCAATAAAATCTTTCTATATCATAGCTGGTATTCCATATTTACATTATTTTCGGCGACACTTAATTATCAGTTACGAATTTAAAATTACAAAATAATTCCCCAAACCTTATTAAATTAGTAGAATTGTTTCCTTTTCTAAAGTGTTAACTGTCGTTTAGTTATTATTATCTATCTAAGATTGTATATTCTCTATACTAAGTTATTTCTTGTGGAACTTTTAGCATATAGCTAGGTGTACTTATACAATCCCATTTCATATCAATTTCCTTAATTGTAAAATAATTATGGTTTCTAAAAAACATTTCATTTATTTTTAAAAGTGCAACTTCATGAATGAAGCTTATTAACAGACTCTATCTGCGGGTAATGTCTACGCTTTATTTAATTTCCTTTCAAGACCAAATTATTGATTTTATCATTACTTTAATGAAGTTTTCAGCTCGGCCCCGAATCCCTATTTAAGTTTCTCTTGGTTTCCCCTTCAGCATTCGTAGTGATTTGAGAGATAATTTGGTAGGAACTCCTCACTAAGGCTACAAAGCGATGAAGGCGAGATTCTTATGAAAATCTCTTTAAAACAACTAAAGAAGCAATTAATGTCTAAGACAATTAAATCAAAGGGGTATTCCCGCAAGCTATCCTAGTTAGGAGAAATATGGGCATCATTATCAACTTAAAGTTAACGTAATGTAACCTTTACTTATCGTACGAGTAACGTGAAAAAAATAGTGTGTGATCAGGATTAATTTAAATTAAAAGGTAACGAAGGGAAGGTAAGCCAATGAATTTGAATGGTTTGAAAACAATTTGTTTTCTTAACGTGAACTCAATCCTTCAAGTCAGATCGGGCTTCAGCTATTTGTTAAATATGCATAATAAGACTGCAAAATATAGTTTAAGAAAAAGTCCGAAGAAGTCTGCTCACCAAAGAGCATAGCAATATATTTCACATTTCAAAGTCCTGAATAATATTAATATATGTATATAGCTCAGAAACTATTGGTTGTATAACAATATATGCCAATAAAAGCTTTTTATTTTTCATATTACTACAACCTTACAATGATAAGCTATTTCAATTCTCAAATATTTGTGGAGGTATGATCAAAATTGTCATTTTCCGTTTATGTAAAGTACCCTCAAAGTCATTTCATCTACATGATAAAATGAGTATTGCCATTTTGTTTATATTTTTAAACGGTGCCAGGATACAAATTTTTAATCAAAATCGTAAGAGTGAATTTCGACAACATACTTTTACTTTATCTCTATCTTACAGGTAGAGAAAGTATGGTGATCATCAAAAAAATCGAACTCGAGATTTTGATGAATCTTGACGTTTCATGACTCCCTGAATCCGAAAAAGTGGTTTTTGAATTTCCGTCTGTCTGTCTGTCTGTCTGTCTGTACCTCCAACTAGAGACTAAACTATTTTACCGATTGAGCTGAAACTTGATATATAGGGTTTCCATAGGGTTGCCCCAAGGGGTTTTTGGAATTGGATATTTACCCCTAAAATTAAGGGTAGTTTAATGAAGGGTAAAAAGAGAAAGTCGATTTTCTCAAAATCGGATCTAACGATTTTGATTAAATTTCAATTATGAACGTTAATAAATATTCCAAACAAAATGGCTACTCTCAATATTTCGGCAAAATGGCTTTAAGGGCTCCGGTCAGATGCGTAAATTAACATTTTTTATAATAGCTCCGAAACTATTTGAGATATGAAATTACTTAGCATTACAAATATGTATATATATTTATAATACAAATATTTTATTCGAAACATATTTTTATTAAATCAATAATTTTCAATCTATACGCAATTATATATATATTTTTAACTTTTTGGACATTAAAGCTTAAGTATTGCGATCGTAAAAAAAATAACCTGAAATGTTGATGGATTTCGACGTCTCATGACCCCCCGAACCCTAAAAAATAGTCTTTGTAATGCCGTCTGTCTGTGTGTCTATTAAAACTTAAAATTAAGGGTAGTTTACTGAAGGGCAAAAAGAGAAAAAGTCGATTTTCTCAAAATCTGCTTTAACGATTTTGATTAAATTTCATTTATAAACATTAATAAATATTCCAAACAAAATGGATACCCTTAATATTTCGGCAAAATGGCTTTAAGGGTTCGGGTCTGACGCGTTAATTAACATTTTTTATAATAGCTCCGAAACTATTTGAGATATGAAATTACTTAGCATTACAAATATGTATATATATTTATAATACAAATATTTTATCCGAAACATATTTTTATAAAATCAATAACTTTCAATCTATACGCAATTATATGAATTTTTTTAACTTTTTGGACAAGTTTAAGTATTGCGACCGTAAAAAAAAACTAACCTGAAATGTTGATGGATGTCGACGTCTCATGACCTCCCGAACCCTAAAAAATAGTCTTTGCAATGCCGTCTGTCTGTGTGTCTATAAAAACTTAAAATTAAGAGTAGTTTACTGAAGGGCGAAAAGAGAAAAATTTGGTTTTCTCAAAATCTGCTCAAACGATTTTGATTAAAATTCGTATCTAGGCGTTGATTAAGATTATAAATAAACTGGCTATTTTCATTTTCCTATGAAAATGATTTTTAGGGTACTTTACAGAAGCGTTAATTTCCGTATCTCCACAACTATTTGAGAAACTAAACAACTTATCATTGCAAAATTGTAGGACTATTAGAAATAAAAAACTTTTATTTGACATATATTTTTATAAAAGCAACAGTTTCTGAGATATTTGCAAATATATTAATACAATTTTGTGAGCTTTATTTGTAAACATATACTACTTAAGTCTTAACGCATTAATTCTCCAATGCCATAGAGTAATTAAATATATGTATCTAAAAAAATTATGTTATTTTTCCTTAAAGCTCTTAGGAGATATGTTTGCACAGCAATGATCTATCTCCATTTTAGACTCAATAGTCAACATTTACATTTTTTTTGGTCAAAATGTATAAATGAATAATTAAATATCAATGCGATGACTTGAAGATCTGCAACACCTTATAAAATGTTAAAATTTTAACCAGAAATCGAAATTTTAATACAAAGTGTTGACCCTTGTGGAAGACATTAAACTGTTTGAAATGTTCTTAGGTGGACAAAGATGCGCCTCTTTTCTCATTGATTCTATATCATTGTATATTATTTTATGCGTGTTCTTATGTGGAGTGGTGATGATACAATGTACATTATTCCGTTCAGAAATCTTACGAGTTTATAGAAAAAGAGATAAAGTCTGTGCGGTACGCCGTACCATTTATTTTTCTCTTTTTGCCCTTCAGTAAACTACCCTTAATTTTAGAATTAGATGTCTAATTTCAAAAACACCGCGGTGCCAACTTATGAATAAATGGTACGGCGCACCGCACAGACTTTCTCTCTCTTTCTATAAACTCGTAAGATTTCTGAACGGAATAATGTACATTGTATCATCACCACTCCACATAAGAACACGCATAAAATAATATACAATGATATAGAATCAATGAGAAAAGAGGCGCATCTTTGTCCACCTAAGAGCATTTCAAACAGTTTAATGTCTTCCACAAGGGTCAACACTTCGTAATAAAATTTCGATTTCTGGTTAAAATTTTAACATTTTATAAGGTGTTGCAGATCTTCAAGTCATCGCATTGATATTTAATTATTCATTTATACATTTTGACCAATAAAAAATGTAAATATTGACTATTGAGTCTAAAATGGATATAGATCATTGCTATGCAAACATTTCTCCTAAGAGATTTAAGGAAAAATAACATACTTTTTTAGATACTTATATTTAATTACTCTATGGCATTGGAGAATTATTGCGTTAAGACTTAAGTAGTATATGTTTACAACTAAAGCTCACAAAATTGTATTAATATATTTGCAAATATCTCAGAAACTGCTGCTTTTATAAAAATATATGTCAAATAAAAGTTTTTTATTTCTGATAGTCCTACAATTTTGCAATGATAAGTTGTTTAGTTTCTCCAATTGTTGTGGAGATACGGAAATTAACGCTTCTGTAAAGTACCCTAAAAATCATTTTCATAGGAAAATGAAAATAGCCAGTTTATTTATAATCTTAATCAACACCTAGATACGAATTTTAATCAAAATCGTTTGAGTAGATTTTGAGAAAACCAAATTTTTCTCTTTTCGCCCTTTAGTAAACTACCCTTAATTTTAAGTTTTTATAGACACACAGACAGAAGACATTGCAAAGACTATTTTTTAGGGTTTGGGGGGTCATGAGACGTCGACATCCATCAACATTTCAGGTTGGTTTTTTTTTACGGTCGCAATACTTTAACTTTAATGTCCAAAAAGTTAAAAAAAATTCATATAATTGCGTATTGATTGAAAGTTATTGATTTTATAAAAATATGTTTCGGATAAAATATCTGTATTATAAATATATATACATATTTGTAATGCTAAGTAATTTCATATCTCAAATAGTTTCGGAGCTATTATAAAAAATGTTAATTTACGCATAAGACCGGAGCCCTTAAAGCGATTTTGCCGAAATATTGAGAGTAGCCATTTTATTTGGAATATTTATTAATGTTCATAAATGAAATTTAATCAAAATCGTTCGAGCCGATTTTGAGAAAATCGACTTTTTCTCTTTTTTCCCTTCAGTAAACTACCCTTAATTTTAAGTTTTAATAGACACACAGACAGACGGCATTGCAAAGACTATTTTTTAGGGTTCGGGGGGTCATGAGACGTCGAAATCCATCAACATTTCTGGTTAGTTTTTTTTACGATCGCAATACTTAAGCTTTAATGTCCAAAAAGCCAAAAATATATATATAATTGCGTATAGATTAAAAATTATTGATTTTATAAAAATATGTTTCGATTAAAATATTTGTATTATAAATATATATACATATTTGTAATGCTAAGTAATTTCATATCTCAAATAGTTTCGGAGCTATTATAAAAAATGTTAATTTACGCATCAGACCGGAGCCCTTAAAGCGATTTTGCCGAAATATTGAGAGTAGCCATTTTGTTTGGAATATTTATTAATGTTCATAAATGAAATTTAATCAAAATCGTTTGAGCCGATTTTGAGAAAATCGACTTTTTCTCTTTTTTCCCTTCAGTAAACTACCCTTAATTTTAAGTTTTAATAGACACACAGACAGACGGCATTGCAAAGACTATTTTTTAGGGTTCGGGGGGTCATGAGACGTCGAAATCCATCAACATTTCAGGTTAGTTTTTTTTACGATCGCAATACTTAAGTTTTAATGTCCAAAAAGCTAAAAATATATATATAATTGCGTATAGATTAAAAATTATTGATTTTATAAAAATATGTTTCGAATAAAATATTTGTATTATAAATATATATACATATTTGTAATGCTAAGTAATTTCATATCTCAAATAGTTTCGGAGCTATTATAAAAAATGTTAATTTACGCATATGACCGGAGCCCTTAAAGCGATTTTGCCGAAATATTGAGAGTAGCCATTTTGTTTGGAATATTTATTAATGTTCATAAATGAAATTTAATCAAAATCGTTAGAGCCGATTTTGAGAAAATCGACTTTTTCTGTTTTTTCCCTTCAGTAAACTACCCTTAATTTTAGGTTTAGATGACCAATTCCAAAAACGCCTCTGGGCAACCCTATGAAAACCCAAGATATCAAGTTTCAGCTCAATCGGTAAAATAGTTTAGGCTCTAGTTGGAGGTACAGACAGACAGACAGACAGACAGACGGAAATTCAAAAACCACTTTTTCGGATTCAGGAAGTCATGAAACGTCAAAATTCATCAAAATCTCGACTTCGATTTTTTTGACGATCACCATACTTTCTCTACCTATAAGATAGAGAGAAAGTAAAAATAGATATCAAGTTCTAGTCTCATCGGTAAAATGGTTTCGGCTCTAGTCTTAGATACAGACAGACAGCATCGCGTTCGGTTTCAGGGGTTTATAAAATGTCGATATTTATCACTATCTAAAGTTCGATTTTTTTTGAAGATCATGATATTTTTCTCTCTGATGAGTTGAGAGAAATGCCTCGACAACAATTTCTAGTTTTTAATAATCTGATACCTACATTGATAGACACGTGGACTAAACTTCAAAACTAGCAGGTGCTTAGTAAGACAATTATTTGGTACAGAAAGGGACGAGGATACTGGGGGGTGAATGAGGATACATAATGATTAGTTACATACCCTGTACTCATCACAATACATTGCTAGGATAATAAAGTCTAGCATATTAAGTTGGGCAGGAAATGCAGCGTGAATGGGAGAATCTAGAACATTGTTCAGGGTACTGACCAGCAAATCCAATGGGAAGAGACCAGTGGGAATACCTAGATGCCAATGGGAGGATAAAATTAGAATTGACCTGAAAGAGATAGGGTATAATGAGTTGGACTGGATAGAACTAGCTCAAGATAGGGATAGTGTGTAATTACTTAGACTAGATAACTATCCCAATATGGGGATAGATAACTAGCTCAAGATGGGGATAGGTTGTAATGAGGTAGACTGGATAACTATCTCAAGATGGCGATAGGTTGTAATGAGGTGGACTGGATATAGCTATCTCAAGATGGGGATAAGGTGTAATGAGGTAGACTGGATATAGCTATCTCAAGATGGGGATAGATTTTAATCAGGTGGACTATATAGAACCAGCTCAAGATAGGGATATAGTGTAATGAGGTGGATTGGATAAAGCTATAGCTCAAGATATGGATAGGTGGCTTACCTTTGTAAGTGTGGCAATACACTTTTGAGTTCCTAATGTCATAGAGTAAGTAGGTAGGTTAGAAAGAGTGAGGTAGAATTTTGTGGAAATTTACCCATATGTTCATGGAGGGTAGTGGGAAACTATTTAGAAAAATTCACTTTCAGTATACTCGGCTGGAATTCAAATCCCGAAATCCTCTTCACTGAAAAGCCAGACTGTAATATATTATGAGCTTGACGTTTATTACGTCACCCATGTGGGTGATTATAATCTTATTAAAATATATCAGTTACAATTTTTTACTTCTACTTGTTATCTTAACAAAATGCCTTTTTTTAAAAAATATATGAAGATCAGGGATTGTTAACTCTAAACGCGCCAAGATAAAGTCACTTCCAATAGGCTTGCCTTTATGGCGGCTCGTGTAAAGTGCTTTATAGAATGGTGTCTCCTCTTCTCCCCCCTCCAATCTTTCCCTTCCTAGTCACCCCCTCTCTTCATCGTGCTGTTAAACTGCCTGTTGACACGACAACCAATCCACGCCCTGCTTTAACGTTCGGTCTTAATGTTCCTCAGCGCATTAAATAAACTACCGTGCTACAGGCACAAACAAATTTGTATGCAACCGACTTACTTGGTGAGGGAGGGTTTGGAGGGTGAGGTGTACGAGGAGGGGGGGCTACGCCCTATTTTAGTTAAGTGCGTGTACTAAGGAGTAACATTCCAACATCAGGGGATGCAACATTGTTTTCGGTTAATCTTACCGTTAAGAAAAGTTTCGTCGTCTTAATTGCATTCAGTGCAGGTACGTGAGTTGAAGATTGATCAAGACTAGTTCTAATAGCAGTAAGGATATGTAGGCATGAATAGATTTTGTTAATAGGAATATAGATGACTTAAATTTTTAATCTCAGATGTATTTTGACAACTATTCAAATCATTCAAAGTAAACATTTTACCTACGCCTAAGTAATAAGTATTGCCATATGATAAATATATTAACTTATTTTTAGATTGTTTAAATTACAGTTTTGAAATCTCTGATCACTTAGGGAATATGGATTTTTCAGAGTAACAAGGGTACACCATTTTATTAAATGGTGACATTAATTTATATTTAATACTGTATTTTAGTGCAAGCAAAAGGTTTAAAAGCTATTAATGTCTTTAACTATCTTATCACATACTTCAGTGGCCACATGGACTAAGGCGTCACTCTCGTAATAGACTGACTTGCCTCCCGGTCGGGTGTACTGAGGGGTAGTTTTTCCTAAACGATTGTCCACTCTCCCTCCACGCAAATGCCGGTACACTTCCTCTAAGGTAATTCTTCCTAACCTCAGTACATTATTGTAATTAGTACGTAAACGTATAATAATATAATAATATTTAGCACCGCGTCTTACTACCCGTTCGGGTTATACGCTTAAGTACTAATTATGCTAATGGATTAGGAATTGAGAAGGTTGAATTTAGAGGAAGTGAACCCGCATTTGCGTGGAGGTAGAGTGGAAAACCACCCCCAGTTCACCCGACCGAGATTCGAACCTCGATCTCCCAGTCCTCGGTGGTTGAGCTCAACACGACTAGCGCGTTAGCCAACTACGCCACCGAGGCGGGTTTAAACGTATAACCTGAAAGAGTAGTAAGACGCAGTGTTTAAATATAAAAAGCGTGTGAAAATAAATTTTGGAAGAAGAGTTTCAAAATAACTAAATGTAGGCCTAAAATAGTTAAGTATTTGACTATAGATTTATTTGATCGTAAAAAGATGCTTTTTACTTGTAAAGTTTCTTTTGATATGAAATGGAAATTCAATGTATGATACATATACAGGCGATGGTTTAGATGTAGCAGTGCATGAATGTTTTATTTCTTCCTTAACTCCAGAAAAGGTAAGAAGTTAAAGGATCAGAGATAAAACCACACAAGCGCCTTTTCACGTATGATATTTAGGACAAAATAAATACAAAGTTTCAGGAATGTGGAGTGGATTTTACTAAGTTGTGAGTTTTTTCGGAAATTAAAATTATTTTTTAGAGAGCTATTTTTAAATTCTTTAGTTTTTCTACTAACAGAGTGAGGAGAACTTATTTTAAAATTATTTAAAACTATCGTTATTTTTAGATAAATAATTAATAATAATTAAAATAATTATACCTTAAAATAGAACTATGAACATCGACCACGTTTTGGTGAGCTATGCGCATAACCTGCTATCACGGATTTTTTAAATGGTAGGTCTTTGGGATAGATTTGTGCTAAATCTTTCATTCCACTTTCTCCAAACAGTTTAAGCTTTTTCATACTTCCAGTATTCCTTCAGTATCCACTTCCATTGCTCAAAAGTAAAATTTCTAGACATCTCTAACAGTCACTGGCCTGAAAATATAAAATAGGATTAGAATAAGAATTAGAATTGTGACACTATAAATTAATTCTTAATTACTTGTTTAGAGAATAACCATAAAACCCTTGTGAAACTTTCGCACATTCAACCTCCCCCCCCCCCCCCAAATGATTTAGTCTTTTGTTGGTTTGTTGAAATTAAATATTCAGCGTAGTGTATACACAAATTAGCAAAGAAAGTTTATTTTTGGTAATTTATATAAAAATATTGTTAGATTTTTCTTTTAACTTAAATTTTAAACAAACAATGTGTTTTAACGTAAACTGAGAAATCGGTAAAAAAAAATCCTGTCCACTGATACCTTATTAATAGCTAGCCTTTTTATTAGTTGATAAAAAGGGATGTTGACAACATAAATAATATATAGGATATAAAATCACTCATCTGTCCACTTATACTTACTTACTTTATACTTTATATACCTGTATACAGAAAGAAAATTTCAAAAATATGTTTTTTTTTTGTGATACAATAATTGGTTTTTATTAGAAACGAGGCGAATTTAAAAAAAAAGGGTGGTAAAAATAGGTCTTTTTATAATTTACTTAGCAATTAAATGCATTGTTTTCAAGACAGAAATCATATCAATTTATTTATAATTGATCTTTTACAAACAGAAATTATTGGTTTAAGAGGGGCTCTTTAAATCCTTTGAATAGCTAAATAATTATTTTAAAAACTATCAATGACTTTTTTTATTAAAATAGAGTAAATTCCCGTTAAAATTGCCGGTAGTCTGCGATTTCATATAATCAAAGATACATTTATAGGAAAATGGTAACAAAATACTAATCAAATGAAATATATTCTAGTGATAGCAAACTCAAAATTTAAATGAAATTATGGGAACATTGACAGTAAATGTTTAATATTTAAAAGTCTCATTCAAAACAATGTATTTTTCTTTATATAAAAATAAATAGAATACTATAAAAATATATTGTAAATGTAAAACTACAATACATGTCTCCCCACAGACCTCCTTCCGCTTCTACCGCTTAAACCGAACAAGCTTTGGTATTAATTAGTTCGTATTAACAAGGTTATACTTTAATATTGGTTCAAAAACTTTATTAAATAATTGGCATGGGTGATAATATAGAGTTGCAATATTTAAAATAAAATTAACTATTAAAACAATCTTCCATCGAACCATGCTTCATTGAACAGGTAAGCTCCCCCAAATTCCAGTGAAACATTAACATGTGATCATAACTTCAACAGGGGAAGTTGGCAAAAGACCACATAAGGGATGTTAACATGTTGCAAATAAAACATGAAGAAGGGAATAAGTTTAGAAGGGTGATGTTCTGCAGCACGAAATAAAGCCGGAGATATGGGTGGCGTATGAGAAACGTGAGAGTAGCAAGTTAGAGGAAGAACAGGTCACGTGACCAGATAAGTAAGGCGTCAATATTGTCTGGTCTGGATTGCCGTTCACGGGGTCGGTTAGGGGTGGAATCTTGGCCAGGTGTATCAAGGGTGTTTTATTTCTATGTGGTTTTATATCCACACAAATGGGGAAACATTCAACCTTCTTCATCGTTACCCCAAAAACTAAACTAACTAACTCTTAGACCTAAAGAATGTTTACATTTCATGACCACTTGAGCGTAAGTTCGCCATTCAACTCTATCTTGAGAGACCCTATCCAGCAGACACCCCACCTACTTCAAATTAATTTTAACAATATTCTCCTATCGATGTCATGGTCTACCAGGGGGTTTAGTATCTTCAGGTTTCCCAAGAAAAAAATTGTGTACACGTCAGCCATCGACAACATACACCACATGACCACCCCACTTTCAGCCTGCATGCCTGGATTATTCTTGATATGGTTAAGGATGTATACAAGTTATGGATTTATTCATTATGTAGATTTCTCAAATCTACTCTTTGTTCATTCCTCTTAGGTCTAAATATATTTCCCAGCACTTTTTTTTTACCCAAACACTTACATTTTATGCTTTTGTTACAAAGTAATAGATCATGCTCCACCTCCGCAAAGATTACAGGTAGGATTATATTTTTTGTTTATCCTCAGTTTAATATTTCGAAAAAGATCAGATAACAGCTTGCGAACTGAATACTAGAAAGCACTGTCTGCCTTTTGTATATTTTGGCCTCCTCTTGAATTTCATTATTATCTCTCAGTACAGTTTTCAAGTAATTCAATTGGTCAACCCCACTTGCGTGGTTAAATTCGGATAGCTCATACCAGTAGTATTACATTGTGAACAAAAAACAAGTCATGTGACATGCTATAAGCGGGAAAAATAGGGGATGAAGAAGGAAAATTTTACCACCCACTGAAATAATAGCTGAGACATCTTATCATGGCAAGAAGCAGACACCCGCACTACACCAAAAAATGTCTTTAGTGATTGTTCTGATTACAACATTATAATTTTTATTACTATTTATTTATTATAATTTATAGTAGCTCCATTCAAAAGTTGGTTTGCTAAAATTTTAGACCTCGCTCAGAGTCGACTTTTAATTATCTATAAATATTTTAATTTAGCACCAAATAAAGATAAATACCGCGAAGATTAAAGCTAAGATTTATTATTGAGGTTGGTTCAGTTTTTAATAGTAATCGCTTGAGAGCCCCTCTCATTCTTAGGATGATTCCTTTCTAAGATAGGTAATTAAACTTAAGCCATGCATTTCATTGCTGTGATATAATTTATAAAACGGTATTATTGAAACTAGGGAAACTGTTTTACCACATTTTGAAAACTGCGAATTTTTAAAAACATAATTATCTAAAAAATTAAATATTCCAGTAGAGTGAATCCAATTACGCTTTTGTCAATAGAGTGCTGCATAAATCCACACATTTATACGTTTTCTTTTTCGAGCGTAATTTTGTCTATAATTTCCCAACCAATACTATGTATTTCTGTTTTCATGTTACAGTTCATAGATTACATACAATCCAATTTTCATAGTAATAACCTTATCTGATTGCTTGGAAAATTACTAGATCTACTTTCACTCAGATTCATACATCAGGGTATGTGATCTGCTGTTGTCATAATTGATGGATATTATATCACTCTAATGATATAATGAAATGTTATAATTATTTAAAGCAAAAGATATATATATATTTGTGTTTTTGAAGAGGTTCTTCTTACCAAAATCCTACAGTATATTAATATTATTTACATGCATAGTAAAAATATTGTATCAAAACGGTCCAGTAAACTGTGGTAAGGACTATAACTATTTATGCATCGATGAATTAAATCTGTATCAACTTTTGTAAAACTGCCAATACCAAACCTGTATGTCTCGTGTCGGCAAGTAGGCTCCGAAATAGAGATCGGAGTGGTGGGTAAGATCTTCTGGCTCCTGTAAACGACACCACTAGACATTAATGTAGCCTCTAACCTCTGGTTCAAGACCACCTCTTGATAGCACCTACCACCCCCTTTTATCCTCTCAGGTTAAGAATGGTAGTTAACCCACGCTCTCCCCCTACAGCAGCCTACTCAACCCTTAACCCCGGCTTCACGTAAACCTGGCCATGGAAACTCTTAAAAGGATCAACAAACTTTTAACTGCGATCGATTTAAGTATTTACTCAAGTATGGTTATGCGAGTGGCTACCACAACTGGCTTCAACTTAAAAAGGATTTAGTTCTGATCTCAATTGTCTGCATTGTATTTTGTCCTAACGTGTGCCTTTAGTTTAAATTACAACCTTTGAATCACAAATCACTTAATTAAAAAATATATTTTCTTTAACTTTTGCGTTTTAATATATTTATCTTAGCACCTCTTCTTACTACCTTTTCAGGTTATACGCATATGTACTTATTACGATAAGGGTGTTGGGGATGAGGAAGGTTGAATTTAAAGAAGTAAACCATTTTCCGTGGAGGGAGAGTGTAAAGTCATTTTAGAAAGAAAAAAAAAACACCCTCAGTACATCCGACTGGTTTCTCTGTCATCGGAAGTCTAGTTAAAATAAGAATGACACCTTATACCATGCGGCCACCGAAGTAGGCTAATATATGTTATTATCAACTTAATCTAAAGGTATGATATGTCTAGCTTAGAATAATTGCACCAGCTCAAGCGTGGGAAGAGATTGGTAAAATAAGAGTGAAAATGTATAAAACAACCACCTCCCAGTTTCACTAAACCTGAACTCGACTCTTTTACCTTAAAATCAACGGGAATCAAGTAATTCTAATCTAAGATTTAACTCCAAGGCTACCTCTTTGAGTTATATTGTTGGTGCGAAAGAATTAAATATTAGAGAATTAAATTGGTATGTTTATTCTAATAATACATTTTCAAATTCTTAAATATGTACTTAAGTAAAAAATAAATATGTAAATAGATGTAAAGTAACTACCATGGATGGTTTAAATATAAAGTTTATTTCAATATAAATATTTTTTAATATATTATTAATTAACAGCAATTAATTAATACTAACTAGGCATTAAACAGAAGAGGCCGTACATCAATGGTAAATAAATAAAATGAAGATATATTCGTTCATTAAAAATATATTCAAGAATGCCAATTTTATTTAAACTAAGGGTTTTATTATCTAGTACCAAAGTAACCAGCCACAAATATTGATTTCTACATTGAAAAGGGGGGTTACTCACCCTTCTATGTTCAGTATTAATCCACAACCACCCTTACAGTTCTTGTAGCACTTTAACTGAAAACGCCCGAGGTAAAAAAAAAACCTAACTTCCCTCGGTAAAAGTTTAAAATAAGATAAATGGGACAGATAATGAATTCATGAAAGAGGTAAAGCGAAAGAGAGGAAAAACTAGAAAAGGAAACAAGATAAAATAATAAAAATCAAGAGAAGGAGAGTATAAAAAGTAGAATGGCATTGAAATAGAGGTTGATTAGTGTGGTAAATGTGGAAATTGCATGTTACACGATCGTATTTGGTGGTTCCTAAGTGTGAGATTGAAATGTTTCTGCTCTTCAGTTGTTTTTTATGTAGAGATATTTTAAAAAATGAAGGATTGAAGGGGGGATAACGGATATGTTGTATGTTTTTTAAGAAATTCCTGACAATGGTTAAGTTTCGTCAAAATTTATTGAGATGCCTTTGTGATGTGCCTATTATATTAGTAAAACCTGGTAATAATATTTAATTTTGTATCTATTAAAGTATTTTTAAATGATATTTTTTTAATTATTTTATATTATCTGGCTTACCTAAATTAGCTCTCTGTAATTTTAAATTTAAAGAATATAATATTTAGAAGAGGCTATAGCCGTATTTAGCAACTCGAATAACCCGCTTCGGCGGCCACGTGGTCTAGTGCGCTACATTCATGTTGGACTAGACTGACGAAGACGGGGAGATCGGGGTTCGATCCCGATCAGGTTCACTGAGGTTGATTTTTCCTAAATGTCTTTCCACTCTCCTTCCACGCAAATGCGTGTGAACATACTCTCAATTAAACCTTCCAAATTCCTAAGCCATTAGTGTAATTAGTGCGTAAGCGTATAACCGAACGGGAAGTAAGACGTGGTGCTAAAAGATAAAACTATAATAGCTTAGCTATTTAATCCATCAAAACTATCTAAGTTAATTTTAGGCTCGCACATTTTAACTTGAAACTTTAGAAAGTAGAATTGAAACTTTTTCTGTACTATACGACATGGAATTATTTACATGAGTTGTAATCAAGCCAACGATTTGAAACTTTTTCTTTTGGCACAGTTACTTACTTCCCGTCCGGGCTATCTGCATATTTTCACTAGTAGTATACTCGTTGGTATAGGTATGAGGAAGGTAGAATTTAGAGAATGTGTACCCGTCTTATCACGTTGTGAGAGTAGGGAACATTTTCTGGAAGAGCACCTTCAGGTCAAAAGCCATTATTCGAACCCGGATATATTTCTGATGAAGTATTTTATTGACACTAACCATCACTTACACACTTAGATCACTAAAGAAAAAACTCTAAAATTGGATAATGTCCTAAATTTAGTATCGTAAAAAATAAATATATTTATCACATTTCGCAATAAATATAAATATTATGGTATACATATGATAGACAGAAACATTTAGATGTGTAAAAATATTATTTAATTTAAATTTAATTTTAAATCTCATGCTTATCAACATTATTCTTAAATCAATTTTGGTTTCAAAGTTAAGTATTCCTTTATAATATAATAATGTAATATAAACATGATAATGCATATTACATACAGGTTGAAATCTTTGTAACTACGGGGATATCCGTATGGGGAGACACCCATTTTAATTAATATATCTTAGTTGAAAAATAACACTTGGACACGGGAATCAAACCAGAGACCTTTGACTTAGCGTGCCAATGCTCTATCACTGAGATATTCAGGATTCATTCTTTATTAAAAAAATAACGTCCATCACGGACTCAGCCTTAAAATATTAATGAAGAATTACCATAATACGGGACGAATCCTGTATAGCTCAGTGGTTAGAGCATTTGCATTCTAAACCAAAAGTTCTGGGTTCAATTCTGGTGTCCGGGTGTCATTTTTCAACTCATTTAACATAATTCAACTCGGTTTGGTGGCCGCATGATCTAAGGTGTTACTCTCGCACTTTGCTAGACTGCCGAAGTTGGGGAGATTGGGGTTTGATCCCGGTCGGGTGGTTTTTCCTTAATGGTTTTCCACTCTCCTTCCATACAAACGCGGGTGAACGTTCTCTAAATTAAACTCTCGTAGTCCCTAACATATTAGTATAACTAGTACATAGGTGTATAACGTGAACGGGTAGTAAGACGCGGTGCTAATAAAATAGTTAAAATGTTTTGTTTCCTGCCTTTTTCTAGAAATACTTTACTAGTGCAATTATTATATAAGTTTATTAAATATTAAATGTTATTATATCGATTTTCCTCAATAATTTTGTTAATTATTCATAATAGTTTACAATTATTAATAAATTAGTCTTTTGAATGGGTTTTAACCTCAAGAGTTAACAATTTTGTTTGAACTTTCTTTATAAGGAGTTGTAAATCACAAATTCTCGTATTGGTGAGCTTGTGGAATAAACTTCAAGCTTTTCTAGTATGGTTCAGCGATACAGGTAAAGCTTGGAGCTTCCTGCCCAAATTCACTTTTTTCCCCTAAATAGTTTTCTACTCCCACTACACGGAAAAGCGAGTACCTTTCTTCCAAATTCTACCTACTCCATCAGTGCCCTTTCACAGGGATAATATGTGGATAGCCTGGATGGGTTACAAGACATGTTGTGCGACACACACATCAAATTTTATTTTCCGTTGTTTTTATATGAGAAAATTGGCACATAACCTTTTAAGGTGCGGCTGAAGGTAGCACAAGTATTTTTACAGTTTTTATAGAATTGAAATTTTTTGGCCAAAATAAATCAAATATTTCTCCAGTAGCAACATAGAGTTTATTTTTCTGCACATGCTAATATCAACAGATCTTGAATATTTGTCAAGGGTGTCCTGGAATTTTGTCAAAACATTTTCTCTTTATTTAATTTTTTTGACAAAATTCGATGACACCCTTGAAATATATTCAAGATCTGTTGCTATTAGCATGTGCAGAAAACTAAACTATATGTTGCTAGTGGAGAAATATTTTATTTATTTTTGGCCAAAATAGTTGAATGCTATAAAAACTGTAAAATTACTCACCTCCCTTCTGCCGCACCGTAATTGGCCTGACACAGTTGAATCGAGAACTATTTTCTTTACAAAACACACACCACACGCACACATATACGAACACATTTCATTACCTTTTTAGAGCAAGACACCTCATTCCAGAATTGAAAGCTTTGACCACTGTACCACTGGAATCTTGATCTTCTCTTTCAGAAGAGAGAGTGTGAAGGGTGGGATGGAGGAGCTGAAGAGGTCGGTCGGTTGGTCTGTCCCAGAAGTAATTAAACAGGATACTGTTATCTGCTCCATGTGACAGCATCTAGTTGTCAGTAGCAGACGTTTTGGCACAGGATCTGTAAGCGAGGGGGTGGTAGTAGTAGCAAACGACCAACTCACCGTTTCTCTTCGCTTCCTAACGCTCAAACGGTTTAAGCTCTCTGAAGATGTTCAGGTCTTTCTAAACCTCTAATATTTTTTTTTCGTTTGGTTGCTATCTGAAAATGGTTTTAATTTATTTTTATTTTATTTCCACAAATTGACTTATTTTTAATTTGATTTCAGGTTTCAGACCTTTTGATACCATATCAAAATGTATTGAAAAATTATCCATGTTTATCGCAAACACGTTTTTTAATTACAAAATATTTTATTAAATGCATCTTACTTGGAAATCTGGCAATCATTTTGTAAGATATCTTTTAAATTTTAAATATATATTATGACCTAAATGAGTGCGTACTATGATTAAAAATAATTTCGTATAGCCTGGTTGAGAATCGAATATAGGTTGGTTCTATTAAGAATGTTTTTTTATTAATGGTTTCCCCACTCTTTTTCACACAAATTTGGGTACATTTCCTACCTATTCTTCCTTCCCATCCCTTAGCCGCCTGCTAGTATAATTAAATGTTGTTAGCTAAGACTATTAGTCAGACACGAATATTTTATGTTTTATGAAACTTCTCCAGATAACCTTAAGTTAATATGAAATTATTATTCTCTTCCTCCATATTATTTTTGAGCCAATATAATACACATGTCAATATTATTCTTTTTTTTTTCAGGTAAATGGATACGTTTGGAATTATAAAAATTCAATGTCTTCCAGTAGGTAAGTGTATAAAAACACCCAAAAAATATTATTATTATTATTATTATTATATATTATTATTATTATTTTATTTATTATTATTATTATTATTATTATTATTATTATTATTATTTTTAGCACCGCGTCTTATTACCCGTTCGGGTTGTACGCACCTACGCTAACGTGTGATGGTAGGGTGATTGTGAGATGAAATGGAGGACCTACAGTTTAACTTGGAATCTGAACCATGGTGGAGGCCTGGCATTCCACACATTCATAAGTTGTGATTAATACACTTTCAGATAAATCTGTGCCGGGACGGAGGATTGAACCCCGGACACCCATCACATAAGTCCGACACCTTACAAAACACATAAAATAATCAATAATAATATAATTAAATCTAAGCCTGTGCAAAGTTTTAAAATGTTAGATCTAAATATGCTTAGAATTCATATTCGATTTGAAATTTTGAATTTTATTTTAAAGATTCGTATTAGTTTCGAAATTTAAAATTCAAATAGATCCCAGATAAATATTAGATTTAATTTAAATCTGAGTGTCAAAAATTAATTTGATCGAAGAAACTTGCAAGTCTTGTAGTATTTAAAAATAGTCACTATTTGAACATATTTTATCGACTTGATTTTATTATTGAACTCAATTTTAAAATTAATATAATTTGGCCTAGTATTTTGAATTGAATTTGATAATATTTCACTAAAAAATATTCGATTTGGACTCGAGTCAGACAATTTTCATTTTTAAATATTCGATTCTAATTTTATTTGATTTAGTAAGAAGATATTTGAATTCAAAACAAAATTGAAAATGTTTAATTTCACACATGCTAAAGTAATTACATTATTTGATAGTATTAAGCATTAGATTCATATTAAGTGTATTACTTTAGAACTTTAAATAATTTATGGCTTAATAAGCTCCGCTTACCATGAAAGTAAGAAGCTTACCTTAATTGATGCCACTATGAGGAAGCTTTTAATGCATCGCCATAGTGTAATCAGTCAAGGTCACCCTAATATCTAACATTGTTTAAGGAAATATCGGGAGAATTTAGATCTGATCAACATTTAAAAGACTTGGTAAAACTTTTTTTGTATTATGCTACTTGTAAGAGTGTAAACACATATTTTAAATATCGTCTTTTAGGGCCTACCAATAAAAAATCGTTTAAATCATGGCGAATAAATATATCAGTCCATCTCCATTGCTCAATTTCCACAAAGCAATCTAGTATAGTGAGATAGTGTTAAAACAAATGAGTTATAAATATATTTAAGTTCACTGCCATATACTCAAAGAATTGTCGATTTCATTTTTACATAATTTATTCAAAAAAAGTCTTCTTCCCAGTACACCTGCTTTGTTGTTTTAGTTTTTAATATTTAAAACCTTATTGAGCTTCAAAAAATAAACGGGTTCCTTCTATACCCTGTATTATAACACCTAAATTTAGACAAATTGTATGTCATACCAAATGCAAAATTTTTTTTTTAATATATTATATATTCATTAGCTCGCAGATTCAATTGAATTTTTAATCCATGCCATTGAGTAACTGAGGATAAACATTTTACTCTCATATCAATGGTAAACTTGACGTCCTAGACAGCGTAGACACCTATGTGGGCCACCCTTGTTACTCAGTATTGTCATTAGAGATCTCAAACAAATAAATAGTATCGGACGGGTGAAAGAAATCTCGCAGAGTCTAGATTTAACTGGCCAAACGCAAGAGTTGATTCGAAAAGAAGGGGATCTAGGAGTCTAAAGGATTGAAGGGGGTAGTGTGCGTGGAAAGGTTCCTTTTGAGACTTTGGAGCTCTGGTTTGTTGAGGGTGGTAGGGGTGGTAGGGGTGATCTGTGGAAAAGCACTTGGATGAGACGTAGTGTTGGAAGTGACGGAGCTATTCGTCGTGTGACAGTTTGAAGAAGTCTACCCTCCTATTCCCTCCTCCCTCCTTTACCCTATAAATCCCTGCCTACATCAAGATCTTCTCTCTCTCACTTCTCTTTTCGTATTTTAGGTTGGGAGGGATACACTCAGAAATTCAGGAGAAGATGTGAAATGAAGAAACTCTCTTTGACTTCGATTCTGATGATACCTTTCCACCACTCTTCATTTCAAAGCTGTAATTTATGTGGTCGTACAGACATAGCTTACACTTAAAGAGGAAATTGGGAACTATGTTTTTTTATTGCTTATAATTTTAACATAATGGCTATTGATGACTTAGCACACAATTAAATAGTAAATTAAGTCATACCATTCCTTCCATGCGCATTTTTACACCATTTAAAGTAGAGATGCTGAAGTTAGAATTTAAAGGAAATATACCTAGATCTGCGTAGAGGGAGGGTAGATAAACCATTACGGACTAAGGTAGGTAATTTAGATCAAAATTTCCTGATACCACAAATTAGACAGTCTCACGTGTTGATTGGTGTGGGTAGCATTACGTTATATGAAGCAATAAACAAAATTTTAATGTTACTCTCAGCAATTATGGCCTTAAAATTGTTACATACAATTACAAATTATTTAAATCCTTTTTTTTTTATTAAATACCATATAACGCTAAAACCATAGTATTTCATATTCTCTTCAGTAGTGGTACGGTCTAATGCAGTGTTTCACCAAATGTTACTAGTAGTGGACCATTTAATATTCGTTCGATGCACACGTGGACTACCAACCTTAATATATTATATCCCTGTAACTTGTTGAACCTGGAAAATTATCTAATTAAAATGCTCGTCAAGCACTAAAGACATCATATTTTTATATACAGTAACTTTGTTTCATATACATATTTATAGTTCAATTTTCGTAGTAAGAACAGAAACTAAATCTACCTTCAAGTCAACTAATATGATCTGTCACTTTTGATATGTATTATTAATAAAATAACACTAATAATTTAGTAATTTTTCCCGAATATTGGCTCTTCCTGTGTAAATTATACTGTATCTGTCGAACAGAGAAAAGTTGACTTCGCGGAGTTAGTCTGTCGATGTCGATTTATTTCACCTTTAATTTCTAATAAAGAGAAACACTATTGTAACTGTGAAAAATTTTGATCTCGATATTACGTTTTTTTCTCCCCATAACCCAAAAACAATTTTGTCTATACTTGGGATATTGTTTTGATTTTCGTTGGAGCCATCAAATAAGAAATAATTTAATGTTGGGTAATTTTCAAAAACTGACATAACGATATTTTTTAATGGTTTTCTGGGCAGTTTTTCATGATAGTACACTAAAGATCACTTGGGGTTTTATTACTTATTTTTGAAAACTTAGTCTCAAACTATATTAGACTATTTAAGAAAGCAAAGGAAACATACCATTCATTTTCCTGTAGTCCCATATGTAGACTACACGGCCACGGACCATCAGTGGTACGTGGACCACAGCTTTAGAACCACAGGCCTCTAGCGCTTCACTCTTGGTTGGACAGGATCGCCAGTGATGGAAGATTGCGGCTCAAATCCCGGTAGAGTACAGTTTGGTTAATTTTTCCTAAATTGATTTCCATTTTACTTACACGAAAATGAAGGTATATTTCCTATACAATTCGACCTTACTCATTAGCATAATTAATGTATACGTAAGACGTGGGGAAAAAAGAAGACATATTATGATAACCTGCTTTTTTTTCCAACCCCACGGTTTTTCAACAAAATGTTCCCACAATACTTAGAGAAACTGCAGTGTTCTACTGCAGAAAAGTGAGTTGGATACAAATAGAGAGAAAGAGGAGAAAGAGTAATTTATTTTATTTGTAATGAAGCTCAAACGAGGGGGACCCTGGGATACCCGTGGTCTGCCACAGAGAGCGCGGTTCACTTTATCACAAAGAAAAGGTAGACGACGACTATATGAGATGTCCTTAAACCATTTTTAAACGGCAAAGTTTCCGTGGAAAGGATATTCATGGGGATAAAAAAAATCCCTTTACAATAAGTTTAGAAAAAAAAAAGAGCCATTTCGTATTTTATAGATGCTCTTTTACTTTTGGATAATTTTGTACAATAGTTCTCTGAACTTTCTAGCTATGAGACGTCCGAAAATGTACTATTTCTTGTGCATATTCTCTAATAAATAAACCAAGCTTTAAACATCCTCACATCTTCCTAAATACCTTGTTTTCGAGCACCCTAAATTTCTTTTCGTAATGTAAGGTAGGAGACCACGTTTAACACCCATAGATAACTACTGGTAAAATAGTTGTTTTGTATATTCTGAGCTTTACATTCAAGGAAGTATGGTCTAGGAGTAATAATATGTTTGCTAACATACTTTTAGGGTGATATGCAAGAACGTTAGTGAATGCTTGTTGGACCGATAGTTTAGTCTCGAGCACACTATCGTTCCACCTTTTAACCTATTATGACGCAAGCAAACCCACGCTAGTGTACACAAAGCATCCAATTAGTCAAGTTCTTTAGTATGACCCTTATAACCAAGACTTTGTAAACAATTCATGAGAAGGTAAACATAAATTAAGGTCTCACAGGAATAACTTGGGGAGACAATTACTTCATTTATAATGGAAATAACAAGTAATCTGAATTTTTTAACCCTAGATGACAGAATTCCTATAATCATATTTTTAACGCATTTGATTGGTTTTGATTGAAATATAACAGTTGAAGTAGCTACTCTGAAATCTATAACATATTTTTGATATTATTTTATTGATAAAACAATTCAAATGATTGGGCACTCCACAGCTAACATTATCTATTTAAATCACGTTTATGTTGTCACTTGTAAAATATTATATATATATATTGTTTGATAAAAAAAAGGGCATGTAAGAATAAATAGGTTTTACAAAACTGGATAAGACATATTTCTAATCTAATCTTCTACAAATTGCTTACCTACTAAATATATCGTATTGAAACAGTAAGATAAAATGCAACAACGTCAAATGTAAGAGCCACCATCTTCCCCCTTGCACACGCACACACACACACACATACACATACACATACACACACTACAAACACATACAATACACATACACATACACATACACATACACATACACATACACACACACATACACACACACACAAGAGCTACGATACCCCACTGATAATACGAAGCTTTCAAGCTGAATGTAAATAACCATTGACCAGGAAACTAGAGCTGTGCTTGGCAGAAATAGTGGAATAACGCTACCGCTACTTATGTGTTTATCTACCGAATTTGCCGTAGTCCTAAAAAGCAAAATCATTAGATAAGATAACTTGTACTCATTGTACAGTATATATTCTGATTAAATAACAACAATTTACATAGATCAAATTATTCGGAGGGAAAGTAAAGCCGTCGGTCCCATGTCGATTTTGGCGTGTAAAAGAACCTGGAAGGTATGTGAAAATACCTTTTCCAGAAAAATTGGTAGAGCCTTTCGCTCTCGCTCATAGAAATTCTCGTGTGCGGATATAATAAATCGGTTACTAAAGTGCACGTTAAGTAACTCAAATAATAAAATAACACATTAGTCGACCTCATTTATTTATATAATAGTATTTCATAGACCTACCGTTGTAGAACGAACATACTATACAGAAAAAAATGACCGACATGTACTAAAAATTACTTAAATGACGTCACGGCCACACACATATATTGATGGAGTTCGGCCAATACGAAGTATCTACCAATTTGTCTAGTAGCGATAATTATGCACAGGTATCGTGTGACTCAAATGAAGCTATTTCTATAAAGATAGAATATTGGTCCCATTTTATACAAGAGAAATAGTATGTACTGTCTTGTAGTAATAAGTCTGCGCAGGTATATTGGACCAAACAACGTCACAACCCAAATATCATTTTGGTTTCGTCCATTTCAGAGGCTTGCGTAGTATAATATAAATATTCAAATGGTTTACAATTAAGTCACAGTCCAAATATTGGTCTGTCCGGTGCAGGGGCACGTACATTCTGGAAGTAATAAATCTGTTGGGTGAAGGAAGGTCCAGGAGATCGTGGGCTTGGATGTAAATGTTTCTCGAACAAGGAAGTTCCGATATGAAAGGGGGAGATGGAGGAGACATAAGAATAAATAACACATGGACAAACAAAGTGGAGAATTCCAGTCTAAACCGAGAACAAGAGTAACAAGATAATTGACCTTGTGTGAGGGACCGATATTCTCACGGAATAAAACGTCGGCTGGAATAAAACCTGAATAATATTTATTCAGATACAATTCTATAAATGAACATTTTAAAACATATTTAAAGTTTGAAATCTCTTTATTATATTATAATAATAATAATTTTAATTTCCTACATAAGATAAAAAAATTTCAACGCTCTTCTTACCCGTTCGAGCTACACGCATACATTAAATAAGCTAGAAGGAAATGAATGAAGAAGGTAGAATTTTAGATTCAAATATATTCGCATTGGTGTGTAAGAGAGTGATAAACAATTTAGAAAGATACATGATTTAAAATACGTGTTAAGGTTATATTAGTTGAAAAACTAGAAAAAGAAGGAAGTTTGTTATAATAAAGTCAGAGTCATTAAAGAAGTATTATTTCTGTATTTTATTATGTTTGGTAAAATAGGATATAAAGAGATTCATAATCCAGCTATTATTATTCAATTCTGGATTCATAATATATCGATATTTATATTTTTATAAGTTTCTAACAAATGTTTGAAAACATGGCCTGAATAATCAATGCAATATCTAGTTCATTTCACAAGGTGTGTTGTTTAGGCTGCAGGTGGTATTAAAACTGAATGTAATGTTGTGACTACGATTCCGTGAGATAATTAACGATACAATATGTAGTACAGTCTCACAAGGTGTGTTGTCTAAGTTACAGGTGGTATTTAACCGAGTGTAATGTTGAGACCTCAACGCCGTGAGATAATAGACGATACAATATGTAGTACAATCTAACAAGGTTGTTGTCTAAGTTACAGGGTATTAACTGATTGTAAGTCGAAAACTACAACGCCGTGAGATAATCGCGATACAATATTAGCACCGTCTCACAACGTGGGTTTCTAAGCTACAGGCGTACTTAAATGAATTGTGAGTGTTGAGAATTACAACGCCGTAAGATAATCGACAATACAATTTAGTAACAGTCTCCAGCAAGGTGTGTTGTCTAAGTCTACGAACACACACAAGAATGCAACAAAGTGGCATCGACAGCACATTGGACATCTACATTATACATAACATGTCGATTTTCGATAAGTTTGTAAAGCTAGCAGTTCAATCAGCATACAAACACCCCTGAGTTAGGTAATAGTAATTATTACGTAATGGATATTTACTACAAGTTTTGATTAATATTTTTTGAAAGTATATAGGAGAAAAATTTAAATTTATAAGAATATTCTTGAAAATAATGACTTTACTAACATTTTAAATTCCTTTAGTTTTAAAAGGAGAACTTTCTTAATTTTAGGTTAAGTAAAATCTTAAGAGTCTACTTTTACGACTGTTGATTAGAGTAAATTAAAAAAAGTAGTTAAAATATTATAATAATTATTACTCTAAATTATAAATATAATAGTAATAAATCCTTAATTAGCTAATAATAAATAGCCACTATAAATTATTTGGCCACACCTAAAAAAGGATTTATACTCTTGTTTCCCTCAACTAATAAGTTCAGTTATAATAAATAAAGTGGTCCTGTATATATATATATATTTATATTTTAATATATATATATATATATATAATCTAAAGCTGTCCACTCAAAACTCAAACACTTCCAAAAAAATATTTCTAGCGCTATGGACCGTTTCTAATCTCGCACATCATCACATTTTCCGTTGTAATGCCCTCAAGTTCTCTGAACCTTTATCGCACCCTTAAACCTTAACAACAAAAAGGTTTAACGTTTTTAATCTCTTTAATAATGAGTCTGCCTCTTTCGCCTAAAGCCATACATGGGGAGGTTAGTCGATATGAACATATATCGGTTAGAAACCGTGCCGTGTGGTTGAGAAGGACCCTCTCTCTTGGGCCGAGAGACCTGTCCGTGCCGTTGCCATCCCGCTACAAAAAAAAAACCCTCCCCTTCCCGCCCCTCACATTCCCTTTAGAACCAGCCGTTCTCACAGCTGGATCGGTTTCAGTACGGTTGGAGCGCTCGGTGTGTTCTGACGCCAACTTTGAAACAGGTGAGGGCGGGAAGTTCGTCCTCCCTTCGTTTTTTGGTGTGTATGTTACGCGATCACAGTCCCATCTGTCGGACCTTAATGGTACTGTTAGCGTTTCAATCTGTTGTTGACATTCATTTAATAGTAATAATATTTTTCCAAATTTTACTCTTTTTTTTTTAGGAAATTGATGCTTGTTTTGTGAATTTCAAATCGGTCATAAATACATTCGTATCAGTGGAAGTGCATGAATGACTGCGTCAAAGTTATACAAACAAATTGATTACTCCACCTCTGAAGAAAACATAAAAAAAGTTTTCGCGATTAATCCATATAAAACAAACATTTCTTTTATATTTAATCGATTTTATTCATACCATAATTTGTATGATAGAACATAGTACCTTAAAATTATTATTTAACAAAAAATAACTATTTTTAAACATGTAATATTCCCTCCCTTTTTAGTACCAGAGAAACAGCTTAATTTTCAATTTAAAAACTAATAAAATAAAGTGATTAGATCCACACACAATTCGAATTTTTAAATTTCATTCGTAAAAAATAAAAGCAATAGTTGGGAGCATTAACTACGTGTGCATTACACATATTATGGTCGTAACTTAATTGATTATATTTGTGACATATCTCGTCAAATGCAGTGTTTCCTTCATAGTTTTATTTCCTTTTTATGCTTTTGGTCACGGTATCTGATGAAAGAAGACATAAAAAGTGTTATTAGCGTGTTTTAAATTCTTGTGCATAAAACACACACACACATACACACAATGATCAAACTTATGACGTGAATAACGTAGCGTACTCTGTCCCACAAAACTTACCGTGTGTGACGTCCACAAATCAAATCTCTACGTGATTATCATACAAACTGTAGTAATTTCCATCTTGTCACTCATTTCCTATCCATAACACGTTTACAAAGTAAATTTAAAAGGAAGAAATCAATAGTTTCATTGCGTTTATAAGAGGATTTAGAGATAAATTAATAGAGGAGAAATAAAATGTCGAAGATAAATGAAGAATTTTCGGCATACATATGAAGAGGAAATATGAGCTAAAGGTATGTTGACAAAATATTTTTTTCGCTCGATTATATTGAATATGTTTATTCATAAAACTCTTTGTATTACAATTTTAAATAAAAACTAAATATAAAACTATCAAAGTAGTATTTAAGACTAGAAAACACTAACATAAAACATTGTTTAAACTACATAATCATGTATTCTAGTATTAAACTATATATTATTTAAATACATATTATTTAAAATATATTAATACTTAGATATTGTCGTTTACAAATTACAAAGATATGTGTTCAAATTATTTAATTAATAAAATTGAATTTTGAAGATAAATTTCATTATAATTAATATGCTATACAAGTTGTTTATACCCTAGTCATATCGGTTTTTTCTTGTTTTTACTACACACTTTGTATATTTAAGATATTAAACTTGACTCAATATTTGTTCACTGTACGAGTCAAATTGGTCAAACTAGCAATCACAACATATTAAACAAATAATTGTCAGACTAGTTTTTAGCAAGAATGAGAAATAAAACGCATTAAAACAACAAGTTAAAAAGTATAAAATATCGTACACATATCTATTCAAAGGTTTGATAATTTTGTTTATAGTATAAAGTAACAATACCCAAATTATTCTTAAAATTCTTTTAATCTATCTAAGTCTTATCTGTCCTGTTACTCCTTTAGGGGTTCCAGTTTTATGATGTAGATTTCTGGAACCTTAATTAGCTGACATTGTTTAAATTGTATTACATATTATTGAAGGAGACTTGTGTTTTAAAAATGTATTGATTCATTACTATGGTTGTCTTTTTAAGACATTGAGAGTGATAAAACTAAAAATGAAGTAGTCTGTGTATAATATTTACATAGATACACAGAGGCGTCTTAATAGTTAAGGAACATTATCGCCTAAAAACTAAGAATTTCTTAAAAGGTAGCAGGTTCATTTGTATAAAATACGACAGTTTAATGGACATTGGTGAGCATGCGCAGTAAACATAATATGTACCACGCTGAGGAAATACTATAGCGTTTAACCGCCATATTCGAGACAAAATTAATAGAAATTTGGTTATAATGTAAAGCATAATAATAACATAAAAATATTACTGATTCATAATTAACCTATATTTTGAGCATAGGATACAATTCAATATCATGTAACTTATTGCAAATATTAGCATATTAATGTTAAATAAATGGTATATGTGAAACTAAATGTATATACACTAGTAAACTCATGCAAAAATTGCACAATACTTATGAAAAAAAATTTAGTGCCGGTTTTAAATTTTATAATTTTATTTTTAAATAATTAATGTCCTCGTCTGTATGTTTGTACCGATAAAAATATCAAATTTGAGTCGTCAAGGGTCAACACTTCTTATTAAAATTTCGACTTCGGTTACAATTTCGACATTTATTAGGTGTTGCATATGTCAAAGTATTGCTATTAAATTCCTCATTTATAAATTTTTCCAACAAAAAAATGTAAATATTGACTATTGAGTCATAAAATGGAGAGATATCATTATTGTAAAAACATTTTTCCTAATATGTTTGAGGAAAAATAACATAAACTTTTTGCGATACTTATATTTAATCACTCTATGGTATTGGATAATTATTGCGTTAAAACTTAAGTAGTATATGTTTACAACTAAAGCTCACAAAACTGTATTAATATATTTGCCAATATCTCAGAAACTGTTGGTTTCATAAAAATATATTTCGTATAAAGTTTTTAATTTTTAATAGTACTACAATTTTGTAATGATAAGTTATTTATTATCTTAATAGTTGCGGAGATACGGACATTCACGTCTGTAAAGTACCCTAAAGTCATTTTCATTGGAAAATGAAATTAGCCAGTTTATTTATATCTTAATCAACACCTAGATACGAATTTTTATCAAAATCGTTAGAGCGATTTGAGAAAATCGATTTTTCTCTTTTCGCCCTTTATTAAACTACTCTTAATTTTAAGTTTAAACACCACACACAGACGGCATTGCAAATACCACTTTGTAGGGTTTGTGGGGTCATGTACGTCGACATCAATCAACATTTCAGGTTAGATTTTTTTTACCGGTCACAATACTTTACCTTTAGTGTTCGAAAAAGTTAAAAAATATTTATATTTGCGTATAGCTTGAGAGTAATTGGTCTTATAAAAATATGCTTCGAATAAAATATTTGTATTATAAATAGATCTACATATTTGTAATGATAAGTAATTTGATATTTCAAATAGTTTTGGAGATATGATAAAAAATAATAATTTACGCATAAGACCGGAGCCCTTAAATTCATTTTGCCGAAATATTGAGAGTATCCATTTCGTTTGGAATATTTTTTAATGTTTTGAAATTAAATTTTATCAAAATCGTTAGAGCCGATTTTGAAAAATATTCTTTTTCTCTTTTTGCCCTTCAATAAACTACCCTTAATTTTAGTGTTTGATATCCGATTCCAAAAACTCCTCGGGGCAACCCTATAAAAACCCTAGACACCAAATTTATCCCGATAGGTAAAATAGTTTAGGCTCCTGTGGGAGGTACAGGCAGACAGACAGACAGACGAAAATTCAAAAACAACTTTTTCGGATTCAGTGGGTCATGAAACGTCGAGACTTATCAAAATCTCAATTTCGATTTTTTTGACGAACACAATAATTTCTCTATTTGTAAGATAGCGAGAAATTAAAAATCGTTCTCGAAAGGCTAGTAAATTAAAACTACTACCAAAGGAAACTTGAAGTTTAATAGTTGTAATATTTTTAGTAGTAAATGTTGGTTGATAAAAATTATATATGGTCATAACTAATGTACATGCAGTGTATGTAATCATTGAACCTGAACAAAAATAGCTAAACCACTCACTATATAAACTGGATTTCGTCCTGTGGTAGACCAAGATAAACCAACCTTTGGTCTATCAGTAGATCCTTGTATTATATCGCGTGGTAGTAAGTAAGAGTTCATAGAACACCAATACTCTGATTCCAAATTTAGTAGTGTTGTTTATCTTGTCCATTGACTTGGCTGTGTTTTGCCTCGATGCTAGTTCAACTTTATGCTTTGCAATCTCGTACTGTAGGTTTTCTGCTGTCAATAATTATGTTATCGTTCCTAAGAAACATGTACACTTTGCTTCAGTAAAAATTAAACCCATACTTTCTTGCATATTGTTCTTTAAATTATTTGAAAAATGAGATCTGGGCACGGGAATCTTCTAACCCGGGAAGTGTGAAATATTATGTCTGTGGTGACTGTATCCGTGAACTAAGATTATTGATTGCTCTTTACACTAAACACTTTTGGCTATCACCGCGTCCTACTACCCGTTTGGGTTATACGCTTATATACTAATTACGCTAAAGGTTTTAGGGATTAGTATGTTATATTTAGAGGAAGTATACCCACATTTGCGTGGAGAGAGAGAGAGAGAGAGAGAGAGAGAGAGAGAGAGAGAGAGAGAGAGAGAGAAAACCAATAAGAAAGTACTCCCTCAGTACACCCGACTGAAATATCGATCTTCCCGTCATTGGAATTCTAAACTAACGCGAGTGTAGTGCGTTAAACCATACGGCCACCGAAGTGGGTGACATAAAACACTAAGCGCTACAGCCTAGTTCATCCCTGTCATTATTACGATTGGTGCATCCACCTAGGTGGTCGTGGGATAAAGGGCTCTTCTCATGACTCGATGTTCGTGGGTTCAACCCCAGTCCGGTTCCAAGGATTTTTCTCGAGTGATAAAATTCCGTAGCACAACATTCTTCGGAGGGGAAGGAAAGCCGTTGGTCCCATGTCGATTGTGGAATGTAACAGAATCCTGGAAGTAATTCGGAAATACCTTTCCCGACAAAATTGGTAGGCCCTTTCGCCCACGCTCATAGAAATTTTCGAGTGCTGACATAATCATTCGGTTCAGAAAGTGCACGTTAAATACTTTAAATAAATAACTACTACAAACAGTCCTCAAGGGGTGTAAATTTTAATAAAACCGAGATTATCACGAATACCCATTAGTAACGCCAATGAACGTGTTGCCAAAAGACTGCTATGCATGCAAACAAATGTGGAAACAATAGAAAACTATGTTGCAAACAAAACAAAAATGTATGTATTTTGTGAAAAGGTTCTATAGGTTTTGCATGTGTGCTATTGTTGATTCTGTTTGGGTGAGAAATTCCGACCATAGTAAAGTTTTATCTTATCATTGTAATACATTTTACTTGATGATAAATGTCTTAAACTTATATTTACGAATAATTAATGTATTTATTTAAATACTTGTGTAGCAGTCTTATTAACAATATGGCAATTAATAGTGAGATAATTTTTTATTGTGGTAAGAAGGTTAATTTATAGCATACAAAATATGTATTTGCTACAAATATACATAAAATGTATCTGTATTATTTTATCGGAATTAATAAGATAGATTAAAAGTATTGTTTCAGAACATATTATTTGAATTATGAAAGTAGCTTAGTATCTTTTGTAGATTTTAGACACCAGCTTTCTTACCAAGATTACTTTGTTAACGCTCTGCCCTTTTAAAAGTTTATTTTTAGATTCTTATATACAATAATGATTGTTTAAAATTAGGATTAGTTCAATAATATGACTTAAAGCAGGATTGGTTTATCACTACACCCCCACTTCAAAGTAGGATTAGTTTAATAATATGACTTGAAAATAGGATTAACTTAGCACTGCAACCCATTTAAATTCAAAACATGCCACCAGGAATATTTCATAAATAAGATGAATTCCTACATAAATACTACATTCTAATTTTATGTATCATATGCTATAAAACCAAGTCACTTTATATGGGCTGTTGAACTTTATTTCCGTTTATACAAGGGATAGGTCTTGAATAATACAAAATAATATTTTTTATAAAAAAATAACATTTTGCCTTTACCAGAAAGGTTTTTAGAAACAGTAATAAAAACTCATGAAAGTAATAAACATAACAATATATAATTATTAGTTTGGCTTTTAATTGATCAATATTATAGCGTGCATTAATGATTTCTTAATATGTTTTATTTGGGAATATTTAAACTTATAAACAGAGATAAGTTAGCTTAGTCTAGGAAAGTACAACCAATATCTCAAATTAAGGGGATTCTATCTATATAAAACATCTTTTATTTTACACGGTTTATCACTCCAGTCTCGCAATATGTCACCATTTAAAAAAGCATAATCTATGGGTTTAGGTACTTGATGAATTTCCTACAATTTTAATTTCAAATCACTTGAGATGAACTATTAAACAAAAACATTTTTAACAGCCGTTGTATTAAAATGGATAGCCAGATTGAATCAGATTGGAAAATTATGTACATACATCGTTTGGCCTAGATTAAAAAAATATTCCCGCCAAATATCGTTAAAACTTGGCCATGCACTTTACATTTATCGCGGGACAAAGATCCGGACAGACAGATAAACGAAATGTCAAATTAATTGTCAAGTTAAAAAATAACCTCGCTTCGCTCGGTCAATATTATTCAACTTACTTTTACTATAGATTTTAAAACTAAAGTTATTATCGACTGTATCTAATAGATAATTATTGAAAGAGTAGGTTAAGAATAAATGCTCCCACATTAGTCTAAAGAAGGAATGGGTAAACCACAAGTACATACCACATGTTAAACTCTGTGCATACAACCTGAATTTAAAACTTTAGACATTTCTTCACCAGATATTTTAAACCTTATGCAATTCTTTATATGCCTACTGCGTGACCTCAAACGTGAGTTAAAATCCCTTTAACAAACATGAACCAGCGCCTACAAAAACCTCTGATTGATCTCCCTAACATTTTAACATTTTATTAATTTTGACAGCATAAAATAATATTTGTACTAGCAAGAGCATATTATCAACTTTGGAAGGGAGGTAGGCGGACTTAACTTTAAGCTCGTCTAATTTGGTTTACAGGTGATGGGTATTTCGAAACTTGAACACAGATGGATGAGCTGAGGATGGTTTTTTGATAAATGGCTTTCCCATCCCTAACCCATTAGTGTAATTAAATTTAAATAACCTGTACAGCCTATATATATTATATATATGATATATATGATAATTACTGTAACGGGGCAGGAATGAGGAAGGAAGCATTTTAGAGATAGTATACCCGCATTTTTGTGGAGGTAGAGTGGGAAACCATTTAGGAAAACCACCCTCAGTAGACCCGGCTTGGGTTTGAATCCCGATCTCCTCGTCATTGGTAGGCTGGTGTAACTTGAGATTGACATCTTATACCATTTGGCCACTGAAGTGAGTTTGATTTTAATTAAAGCAGAAATAAAAATATTACTTGATCCTTACATCATGTTTTCCTTGGAACACGAACTATTAAAATAATCTCTTTGAGAGTCACCGACTGGGGAAGTAATCAATGTTTAGGGTTATTGAATTGCGTTTTAAGTTCAAGGATGACTAACAGTCACTTTAGCTGTCTTAACTAAATTTTGATTTTATTTTAAACATGAATGGCAAGGAAATGCATCATCATCTGCATAGGAAGAGAGAAGTAAAGCTAGATATGAAACAAAAAATCACCCAAAGTAAGCAACTTGAAAAATACCAGTCCACCAAATAAGACAGTTAAATCGGTAGCTTATTTTCCTAGTGAGCTAAGGGTTCCGAGCTCGATCTCCGTCGTGTCAAAAAAATATAATTGGTGAAATGTGGGTCATCTCTCTCACAGTGATAAATTAACGATCGGAGACAGGGTGTTGTGTCTGTTATTGATTTAAATTAGTTTACTTATTCAATTGTGCTGCTATAGTCAGTCGGTTCAGAAAGTCCTTGATAAATCCCTCTAATATTAATTTTGTCTATATGGTTGCTGCATGCTGTTGAAGATAAGCTAATCTTCTTAAAAACTGTTCATTACTATTGTTACTGTGACTACAATCTTAACATTTTTTTAAAATTTCATTAGTTTTCTTTTCTTTTACAATAGTAGCTTGTGGACAGTTATTTTTGGAAAAGTAATACTAAAGCAAGCTAGTATTGTAATTTTATCACAAACAAGACCTTTTTTTCCCCGAAAATTTGGCCACAAATCAACCCCTTTTCTTCCACTTTGTTAAATTTGACTCCATTATTATGAAGTATAATCTGTTTTCTCCTAATGTTATTGAACTGATAGGACAGTTCCAAACATTTAAGCATATCCAAAACATTTCCTGTGGAAAGCAATAACTGAAACCCGAAACTACGCGGATGACCATTACAATAAACTAGTGCTCCCCGTAAATAAAAAAAACACCCACTTAATAGATGAGTAATATATACATACAAAAATATCCCATAAATAACAATTTCCCCAAAATCTCTCCCTCTAGCCGCCACTGCGTGTAGCTATCAAACAACGTGCGATATACGCCCTTGAAAGCAGACTACTTACTGAATACCCAACTCTTACTAATATGTGCCCGATTAGTCAGTAAGTAAGCAATTACACGAGTAAAACCCTTTTTTTAAAAAAATGAAACCCCTGGACTTAAGTTAGATACCCTTAAAACAAATTATGGGTGGTGAAAGATAACTTGGATGTTTTTAGATGAAACGGTAATAATCTCACTCATTTGAATTTCTGGTTGAAAATAACTCCAGGCAACCAAAAAAAAATATAATGCCCACTTCACTTTGAAGTTGTATATTTTGTAGGCTATTGTTGGAAGATGAAACATACTTCTAGTTGAAGAAGACACGAAGAATTTTTGTTTCCCCATATTCCATCGTTTGTCGGAAAACAATATTATTATCTTTAAATTGACTGGCATCACCCTCACAGAAAAGTTTAGACTATTTCCATTCTTACAACAATTTTTTTTATCTTCTTCTTTGATCTAGCAGGCAATCAATATTCTCTCCGGTTAGATGATATTATTTTAATAAATTGTTTGTATGGAATTAATGTTTTAAATTTCAGCAATTTGCCTCATAATATTTACATTAAAATATAAGAAAACCAATAAATAAACTCCACTTTCTTTAAAATCACCGCCATTATAAGACGAAATTACCATTCTCTTTAGCTAGACTGATACTAGGAAAGTAAATAATCAAAGTTGGCATAATTTGTAGTCGTCTATCAGCCTTCTTTTGTTGTCTTGATAATAGAAATGGACAATACCATGGTAACATTAACAACTAATGATTATTAGCTCGTCATTGTTATTAGTTGATGTAGATAGTTTTAATTTCCTAGGGAAGAAACTATACGCATGTTACATTACAAAATATATATTAAAATAAATATATTAAATGTTTATTTAAACTATTTGGGGTGGATAACTTTTTACCATGAACTTACTATTTCAATTCTTTGAAGGAAATTACCACTAAATTTATATTTAAGAATAAAATTTTCAAGTTGATTGTGTTAGTTCATTAATATTCTACTAACTAATTTTTGGTTTAAAATATACACTTTAATCTTTGTTATTTATTTGAGATTGTATTCTTATATTGAGTGATAATCTAGTTTTTCAATAAACAAAACATTCATATAGTTCTCACATTTATATTTTAGCTAGTATTAAAAATTTTTTTTTTTGTTAAAAAAACTTGTGTGGGTTTATTGGAGCTAATTAATTTCCAATGTCAATCTGTACAATTTTTCACTACAACGGGCTATAATATTTATAGTCTTGGTTCAAATGATGGCCTGATCTAATTTGTGCACACAGTAGAATACATGAGGTTTCAATACAGACACAAAAGTGTTCCGTGATTGATAACCCTCTCCAAACACGATTTTCTATAACGGTTTTCGATACGATGAATGCGGCTCGATATTGAATGAAAATGTTTGTTGACCCATACACACATGTGAATTTCAATATCGATGTGTTTATATATATAGATAGATAGATAGATATCTGGGCGTGTATGTGCACGTGAGATTGTGTGTGTGGGAACTTGTGGTCGTAGTTCACTATCAATAAACACAGCGTGTCCCATAGAAAACACCCCCCACCCCACCTTAAAAAAAAATTGATGCTTTCAATTTTGCAAAACGGAATACTATATAGGTGGGATCTATGGCCAAATATATTATTCGAGCTGGTCCATTTTACATGAATGAATGTTTATTTGTAATTCTGTCTCTGCGTATCTTTTGTTTTACAACAAAATAATTCAACAATCAATCAAATAATAGGTTATTTCTATGTGTTTGTCTTACAATTCGTAAATGATTAAAACAATATTTATATTAAAACACTGTATAATACTTTCATCTCTTTTTTATTTACTTACAATTTTTTTAGAATAAATAAAATATCTGAAGGTATAATAAATGGATTAACTATTTAAACAAAAATAATTTCAAATTTTAATTTTTATTATTTTATATTAAAACTGCATTTGTTTAGCAAAATCTCACATAGATCTCTTACTATTTCTTGATTTCTCTTCCACAAATTGCTTCACTTCTTAATCTCATATAACACATAATATATTTTGTAAGGGATACTAAAAGCTATAATATATCTATAAACATTTCTTTGCCGCCACATTATGTATAAATATATATTTATTGGTTGAAAATAGAAGATAAAATAAAACCTTTTGTAGTAAATAATATGTAGTTAGTTATTTTTATATTCACCTTACATATTTGGTGTAAGTGGTATTTTTTATTCAAAATAAGCTCCTTTTCCTAAAATTGAATCGTAAACGAAGTAATCATCATTTATAAATATTTTCTTCTTCTTATGATATTTAATTTCTTTTGAATTTCAAGGCTAGATATTTCAAGACTAAGAGATTGAGTGAGTAAATCTCATGTATTTATTTACTATTACAATTTTTTAAGTATTTCTATATTAATACTTTTAATTTTTGGGTAAAAATTTGACTTATTTCACTACAAAGTATATAACTGGTTGTTTTGGCCAATTGGATATAAAACAATAATTTTGACCTTTATGACCTAACATGACTTATGACCCAAATAACGTAAATATCCAAAAGTTTCAAAAACATGATTTTTTTTAAAATAATTCACTTATTGATACATTTTCATAATACTTAAAATAAATGTATTTTGAATATCAAAGAACCAATTTTATGCTTATATACATAGTACATTGTGGAATTTTATATTAGAATTAGTAAAAAAGTTGCCCAGGATAGGCTGCTGACAGTACTTTGCATGTCTGATAGAATGTTAATCAACATTCATGATGAAATCTCAAACATTCATAGTTTGGTAATAAGTGTGTTCGATGAAACAATTTTTATATCCGTCAAAATGTAATAAAAAAAGGCACATATACATGTTGTTTTGAAATAGAGAATAAAAGTTAATCCTATCAAAGTATTGATACAACAATATAAAACAATGAATAGGAGCCATTTGTTCACAAAAATTTAAATTGTCAAAGCTGGTCCAATAAAAATATATTATTTATACAAATATTCGCATTGCATTTATTGGAAGGGGCGCAATTGTTCGTAAATTATGATAGAAGATTTAACACACAAATATTATAATTATTAACAATTATGTTTTACATAAGTATTTTTAATGGTTGTTATTGCTAGGTCCATGAATCGATTATGTTACTGTCCCTTAGTATTTTAGCAAGGAAAAACCAGGAAAATGGGAATTCTAACCTATAAGAGGGGGCAACTAGATTAGTTATAGCTTGAAATTAAACTGCTTTTTCCATTTTTTATTTACTTATAAATATGACTTTTATAGTAACAATAATAATCTAGGTTGCATAAGTTGTTTTAAGTTTAGCCGACACTATCCCAAACATATTGAGTTTTGCCTATTTGTGGGGTATACGTAGGTAGGCCTATATTAACTAAATAATCGAGGGCTAAAAGGTAAAAACCTGTGAAATAGATTAAACACAAAAGATTAAACATTAATCTCTGTCAAATCCCAAAATATTATTGCTATATAGTTAGTTATATAGAGTAAGAAACTTATTTAAGATAGTTTAGATTAAATTTATAACAAATTTTATATGTGTTTGTATTTAAACTGATCATATAATACAAATCATGATTTTAATTTTGCGGTAAAAAAAAACTGTATTTATTAAAATGTTGTTAACAAAACCTAATTATTTTCATACAATTAATTTTTTTAAATATGCTTCACATTGAAATTTTAAACAACAAGAAAATTAAAAATGTATTATTTCATTTGAAAAGAAATATCTTTTAATTAAAATGATTTTTTTTTTCCACCAACAAGTCTCGGTTTAAAAATTTGTTATACACATTTTTATATTTCCTTTTCTAAACGAGAAAACATATTTAGCACATTTTTGAGTGTATCTCTGTAGCTCGCTGAAAGAGTTAAATTAATTTAAAGCAAGTTCACCATGTTTATACTCCCCCCCCCCCCCCAGCTCTTGACTCCCATCTTCCTTCACCAACATTTAATCGTCCAGATCCATCACAAAAGGTTAGAAGAGGGAAGGCGAGGAGAGGGCTGAGGGGGGAGGGTTGAGGGGTCAGTCTCTGTAGGGGCAGCTCATTACGTGTCGTGGGGAGATAAGCGCTAAATAGTAGGAGCCTTTAGGCGGGGAAAATTCGTCTCTCAGAGGAAAAAAAAGCTACTTATTTCCGGCGGTTTACGTGAATATATGGCCTTGGTTTCCCCTCTTATTTTTAGTGGAGTGGGTTCGATCCCAGTTGATACTACTGTATATGTTTATGTGTTCATTTTATTACTCATACTTAAGCGTATAACCCGAACGGGTAGTAAGACCGGTGCTAAAATTAATTAATTTATTTATTACTCATACACTAACATTTCTGGTTATAATATGCGTTTGTATGGTTGAGAGCTTATCGCAAGATTCGAGTTTGTTTGTAAGTCAAAGTCTTTATAAAGAGAACATTGAATTTATGAATATACATATTTATGTAACTGTAAATGTCAGTGTATAGTCCTTGATGTTTTATTCTATTTGTTATTTTTAATCGGTGGGTACGTGGACGGAGGCGTATTATCTGCTGTGCTAGTGATAGGAAGGCTGGGGTTCGAATTCTGACTGGCTTCTAAGGTTATTTTTCATAGTTGGTTTCTCACTCTTCTTCCATGCGAATGAGGGTACAAAATTTTTCTAAATTCTATCGTCCTTAAACGTTTCTCTTATTTTTATTACATTAGGATATCCTGGAAGGGTAGTAAAACACTGAGCACAAAAATTAAACGCGTAAATGTTGAAATCAAAGTAGATTCACAACATTCGTCTCTCAATAAGATGAACGGGTAAACACAGTGTGAAAATTCTTATCAGTGCACCCGGTCGAGTTTCTAACTCTGGTCTACCTAGACACAGTCGAGAAGACAAGTTCACTCTTAAATCACGAGTTTTGTAACTAAATAAAGAGAATCACTTAATATACAAGGTGGGAGTGTACTGAAAGCAGGAAAATGATAAGTGCTATCGAAAGTTTTTATTTAAAAACTATTTTCGTAAAAAAAAAAAAATTCTCGGTAGAAACATAAAGTTTAATTTTTTTCTCAAGTTGATCTCAATAATTGTTGAATATTTGTGAAGGGTTTCCTGGAATTTAATGACAACTTTTCCTCTTCATTTAAAATTTTTCTTATCTAATGCCTCTATGCTCATGACAGATATTCAATAACTGTTTATATCTCCATATAAAGAAAATTGAACTCTATGTTTCTACTTGGAGCAATATTTTATTTATTTTGGCAAAAAAAGTTTTTTATAAAAACTGCAAAATCACTTACCGTTTTCTAGTCCCTTGTATTCTCACCTTAAAGTAAAACAGGATATGAAATGTGTGTACAATATATTAATACACATTGGAAATTTTTGGGGAAAGTATCTCACAAAAAATCTTATTTGATTTTAGAAAACTAATATTCAATATTGTATCAAAAATTGTAGGTTTAAAAGCAACCATTTTGAATCTGAAAGTCAATATAGAAAATTTAATTTTTAAGAAACAAAGTATTTGATGTAGTACTTTGTCCATACACTATGATTATTATGGAAATTTAAATATTTAAATAAATATACCAAGCCATTATTAGAGGAATTTAAGACATTGATTGACAAGATCAAATAAAAAGTAAGTAAACATTCTTTTAAAAAAATTTCAATCGAAAAATCTACCTTATAAAATTGTTATTTTATTGAATGAATTTGAGCATGTGATAGGAGTGACAAATTTAAATATGTTTATTCTAAATTAGAAAATACTGGTGATATAAATCACACTAGATAGCTATGATTTATAATTGTAGATTAAAAAAGGTTTTCACAAACAGAGAACACCGTTTTGATTTTTGCGATCTCCAATGGTCACGATACACAATTTGTTAAAAAAATATTTAAATTAAATAACTATTTTATTCAATTATCTCAATTAGTTTTGTTTAATATCTTTGTAAAATTTATTTAAATGTTTCTATTTAAAACTAGTAAACATTATTGGTATTGTTGGAAGGTTAGGTTATATTAGATCAGGTTAGGTCAATCTAACCCGGATCAATGATAAGAGGGATTTCTATTGAAACACCTTGAGACTAAAGAGTTGTGGTCCTCAAAAATAAAGAACATTCAAGACGTAGAGTAGTACTGACACCTAGGTGAAGCTTGAGATTTGTGTCAGAGAAACATTTTTACATTTATTTAAAATCCTTTGACACCACTCCTTTTATTTGTATTATACTTTATATTATATATTATTATACCTATATAAAGACACATGGCTGATCACTCACTCAATTAATGTTTACCCACTTCCAGATGAGCTAGAAATTTGAAATTTGGCAAACTTATAGCTTTTAGCCTTAACTGATGGAAAAATTCCAAAAAGTTAAAAATTTTAATTTTAACCCCCCCGAAAAAATTCGAAATTGCTGAGCAACTTTAAAGTAGGTGCGATATATACAATACCGGTAACTTTGAGTTGTTACGTTCAAAACAATGCTGGAATTACATTAGTTTTCATCCACTTGCAAAGAAAACTCACTGGGGGGTTGGGGGTGGAGCCCCCAACGAGCAAAGCGAGTCACATTATATAAAGCTTATCAATGCTAACAATTTAAGTATATACTAGACGTTCTTTAAAATCGACTTTTTTTATCCAATTTTATATGTTAGATTCAAAAAATCCTTTCACAATATGACTGCCTGCGAAAACGCCAGGGTGCATTGCAAACCTTTAGAAATCTCAAATTTTTAAAATAGTTTTTATTTTAAAATAGAGTCCACGCTGAAATGGATATTAAATGTATTAATACAGCATGAAAAACCTAGCACATCAAATTTTATTATTTAAAAAATCTATTAAAAGTTAAAATTATTTATTTTTAACGACATTTAGACATACAAAATTAAATCTAGAAATATAGATCTTGCCTAACACAAATAAATAAATCATTTTTCAATATAACATTATAAGATGATTGAGTGTTTTAGTAGCTTGGAATATCTAGAACTGCCATTCCCACCAGAAATGTTGCAGTGTAAGATAATGTCCCTTCAAGTAGGTGGTGCCCTTAACTCCACTTACACAAATTTTTTTTCACCAAACATTACTTTTGTTTAGTACGTGAATACGGTAGGGAAATAGTGGCTGTATGTTAATTTAGTAAAAATAAGTGGTTTGTCTTAAGCGAAATAAATAACTAAAAAAAAAATACACTAATAATATTATTAGATGGTTTAGTTTTAAAGTCAACACCAGTTAAATTGGAGTTTTGGTATTGAAAATAAAATTTGAAGGTTTTTACAGCTGATTGGTTTTAATTGTTAACATTGTGAATAAGTTATAATGACATAAAGTGCACTCAACAGAATAAAATTTTTTAATTAGAGAAAGTTTATCGCTTTACAATATAGGCAACATAACAAAATAACATAATAATTTTGAAATTTTTCCTAGCAACGAAGGATTTTTTTTAAACAATGCCGATCAGTCCTTACGATTCCACTTAGTGATACATTTATTTAAATTAAATCCTTCAATGAAATGCCGATTTGAAAATTACTGCCATCAGAAAGTCTTCATGATATCAAGATTCAAAATGTAATATTTGAATTGCTCGCATATTTTCAAGCGTAAACTTCACTGCAATAAAAAAAATGCATAATGTGCATCCTTTATTTAACCATCGCCATCTGGAAACCAATATTATATATTACATTTTACAACTATGTTTTTTATGAACAAAAAAGATAAGAATACAGTTTTTACAAACGTTGTTACTACTCGGTATTCATATATGTTACTTAACAGACGTAAGCCTGTCATAACATAGCCTACAACATAATACATTTTAGTTAGGTAACGGTAATAACATTGAACAAATTCTTTCATTCTTGACAAATTCCATCCTCAAATATAACTCAATATATATTTGATTTTTTATACCCTTATTACTAAATAATATGTGTTCATTTTTACAAACATATATTGCTACTTAGTACCGATGTGATGGAATACGACCAATTTGGATCCAGGAAAGTAAAAGGAACCAGAGATGCCATCGGGATGCTGAGAATAATTACAGAGATAGTGCTGGATATCAAGTAAGAAGACTACATTTGTTTAATATATTGGTAAAAGGCGTTCGATAGAGTGAAATGGAAGAAACAGATGGAAATTAATACTCAAAAAGATCTGAATCAACTGGAAGGACAGAAGGCTAATTGCAAACCTGTGCTTGGGACTTAAAGTGAAGGCGAGGCTGAATAATGGAGAGACCAACAGCGTAGAGATAGTAAGAGGAATGAGACAGAGATGCTCTTTGTCACCCAGTCTGTTCAACTTGTATAAAGAGTGGCTGGTCAGGGAAGCCCTCAAGGAACATGGCAATTTCAGGATAGGAAGCATCATAAACACAATAAAATACGCAGATGATATAGCAATGCTGGCTTAAAAAAATGGAAGAGTTACAGGAAATGATGGACTGGCTGGTGGAGATAGGGAGCAGGTATGGCACGGAGATCAACATTGAAAAGTCAAAAATGATGGTGATTTCAAGAAATGAAGAGTTGTTGAGAGTAAAAATTGGAAACCAGGAGTTGGAAAACATAGAGCAGTGGAATTACCTGGGAAATCTGCTGACAAAGTATGCCTACTGCACCAAGTAAATTAGGTCGAGGATTGCCATGGCCAAGGAAGCTTTCAACACCAAGAGATTACCGCTGACAAGCAAGTTATTTAAACTGAGAAAGAAACTAAGAAAATTCTAAATTTGAAACATATGGAGCAGAAACTTGGACTCTTAGAAAGATCGAAAATAAATACTTGGAGAGCTTTGAAATGTGGTTCTGGATAAGACTTGAGAAGATCAGATGGACAGACAGGGTTACAAATTAACAAGTCCCAAGAAGAGTGGGTGAGAAGAGAACCATTGATGTGAAGCAAACTGGATCAGAAACATCCCTAGGAGGAATTATCTTCTGCATGACGTCATAGAAGGAATGGTTGAGGGAAGAGGAGCTTATAAAGAAGGAGGATTCAAATTTTTGGTGACTTGAAGGAAAGAAGGAATTTTTGAAAGAAGAGCAGAGGGCAGGGTGCGTTGGTGGTTGTAGTTCACTGTACAAAAGAAATGTACCTGTCATAAGACAGACACTAGATAATAATAATAAAAATAATATAATAAAAATCGATGACTAGCCACAATAGAAAAATCATCATTTGATGAGATAAATAAATCTTTTTACAAACTATTTTTTAAACTAAATAGAATAAAAGACTTTACACAGCAAAGATGTTGACATTTATCTGACCCACAGGTTCAAAGTAGTATTTTTAAAATAGTATAGGTTAGGTATATTTAATTAATTTAGGTTATATTTATAAAACTCGTTAGCCTTTCTCACACCTACTTATTAATTAAAAAATGTGGGTTCCCCAATGGGTAGTGAAAATTGACCCGTAACTAGTATTTATAATATCCACATTTTTAACGACCCAATATTTCAGACAAAATACAAATAAAAAATTGCAATAAACTTAATCTCCGTTTAATTTGTAAGGTATTAAGTTTGTTTCGATTTATTAAATTATAAGTAGGTATATATGGAATCAGTCATAGCTTCTAGTGATGGTCTAGGTCAACTGGGTGCTTGTCAACTAGACAGTAAGACTTAGGTGCAATTGTTAGGATCAACTCTTAAAAAATTGGACCTAATTTTAAATTCGACTTTTTTTCTTTAACATTTTTTAAAAATTTGACCCTGACGCCGATGTTTTTTAAATTACATTTATTTACATTATAACCTTTTTAAAAAATGACCCTGGCGCCTAGATTTATTGACGCCCAGTCTTCCCAGTGCCCAGTATGCGCCCGCGCCCCGTTTGGTGACCCAAGATGGCGGTGCCCATGTCCGGACCCGTTACGTGAATGGCGTTTAGGGCTTAGTACACATTAAAAATAATATATGTTATCTATGATGTTTCCCGAATAGTTTTATGGATTTTAAATTCTATCCATTATATTAATCAAATTGAACACCAAAAGGATATAATTTTATACACATGAGAGATTTTAATAAAATATTACCAACTATCACGTCGTTCTGTCATTGGTATACTGTTAATGCGTTTGAATAACTAATCACCTAATTTGAAAAATATAATTGACTAGATATATTTATTCTCATTTTATATAATCATTTAACATTGTATTTCAACTATTAAAAACATAAATATTTGCTTAGTGGTCTACTTTATTAAATTTCAAAACGTAATTCATTATGTATATTTCAAATCTTGTGACAAATTGTCATTTTCTTTATAGAACCTGAGTGTGTAAATAAACGATCCTACAACAGTGTTTTCTTCCTTTTACTCTTCTATTAAATCAACCTCACAGGTGTTAGATAAACGAGTTTTATAACTTGGAAAGGGGTTCCTTTAGAAAATTTAAATCACGAAATTATTTCTTGTTTGCAACCAATTTACTGAAGAAAAGCTTATTTTCCATACAAAAATGTCTTAAAAGACACTAGTATTTTATGTATCTTTAGACAAATGCATGTTCTTATCCACCTCTTATTTTAAAGAGAGCCATTTGTATTGTTTTACAATATGTTATCATAATTGAATGTCTCTGTAAGTGTTTAAACTAATTTACAGGCATAATTAACATGAAATAAATTCTGTTTTAGTCGAAAATTTATTTTAATTATTATATTTTATGTTTTCATATGCTATAAATTAAAAATTATTTAATTACATTTTGAACATTTATAAAGTTTTATAAAATATTTTACTACATTATCTGTGTCAACGTGAAATTTTTATGGGAAACGATCAAAAATCGGGTGTATTTATAAAATTATGTAATAATTAAAACAATATCTTCATCGGTAGACACGTATACAAAACGTTAAGTTCATCCAGTCTTGTTTGCCGATATTGAGAAGGTCAGGATTTGAATCACGGCCGTGGTACTGAAGGTGTTATTTCCTAAATGGTTGTCGCTTTCCCTTACCACAAGTTTGACTACATTTTCTCTAAATTAAATCTCGCTCTTCTCAAACCAATCAGTGTAAATATAATATAATCTTATTTGACTAGTTTTTTTCATCACAAAAAGACTAAAACCATAAATGAGTGGATTCAAATCAGTTTCTTTCAGTGTTGATTTGACAGTAAACGTCCAAACACTGACGACAATATTATTATTATATATTATTATTATTATTTATTATTTATTATTATTATATAGCACCGCGTCTTACTACCCGTTCGGTTTATACGCACTTAGCTAATGTGTAATGGTAGGGTGATTGTGAGATGAAATGGAGGACCTACAGTTTAACGGGGATCCTAACCACGGTGGAGGCCTGGCAGTTCTCACATTCACAAGTTGTGATTAATACACGTCTTGTCAGAGGTGAAGGAAGGGGTTGGCAATCAGATAAATCTGTGCCGGGACCGAGGATTGAGCCCCGGACCTCAGCACAGAGGTCTGACACCTTACCCCTAGACCGCCAGGTCACCTCTGACGACAATAGGAAGGATTCAAGGTAAAATTAATTTGTATACGGTACTAGAAATGTATACTACTTTGCATGGTATTATATTCTAAATAATTCAACGGTATAGGGGTCCGACACCTTAGCTCACTCGGTAGAATGTCTGCCTACTGATCTCAGGGTTCCGGGTTTGATTTACAGCATGGCCGAAAATTTTTTCATTGGTGAAATGTGGGTTTACCCTTTCACAGTGATAAATTAACAGCCGGGTACTGGGTGTTGTGCCTGTCCTAGTCTTAAGTTATATTCTAAGACATAAGAAGCTACGACAGGCCTAGTAAGCGGTAGTGGAAAATATATATGACTAGAATAAAAAACTGACCTAGGCCACAGACTGTAAACAGTAATGGATGTAAAGTAAAAAGGGTACGGGTGGTGGGGGAGTGGAGAAACCCACATTACGACAAAGGCCTCTTTAAACCGTAATTTAAAGTGAATTAAAATTCATCATGATTGTCTAACAGATGGCAGCACAAACGCAATTTTATTAAATTAAACTCTCCTTCTTTGCCCCTCTACCCTTCAATAAAGTTTAATAATTAACGTGCTTTTTAAATTTTGAAAAATTCGAGAAACACCATTTCAGTATTTAGTACATCTTTCTGAAATTTGATCTTAAAGAAACAGTGTTCAATACTTGATAGAGCCTAGAACTTAATATGTAGTAATTTAGTATGTTCCTTTTCATTGACATTGTTCGGTCTAGAGTAAAGCAGATGAAGTTATTTAAATCCTGCCCAGCAAAAATAAGTCGAATAAACAAATAATCAAACAATTGTTTACAAGTATGAATTTAAAACAAATTCACGTTCACTGGAAAATAATTAGTCTTGATAAGAATTACATTGTTTTTATGCGTATCTAATAATTCGATTTTATTTTTGAAGCTATGTTTCTGGCGAAGTGCTTTGTTCTCAAATCGTTCCTAATTTCCTTATTGATATATGACTATTTATATTTTAACAAGCAGAGTTAAGCAATCGATATTTAAATTGTGAGCAAATAAAATAGCATAGGCATCATATTTTATTTTATTTTAAAAAATAGAGTTTATAAAACAAATAAACAACCAGGAAGGGTGAAGTAATGTAGATAACTATATTACTGTGTCAGTCATATTAATTGATGACTATATCTACAGGATCCAAAGACAGATTATGACCGTTAATTATCTAAAAAATCTCTTTTCTATGATATATCATGCATGGAAGCTGTTTAATTGAATACTTCCACAACTTTTAATATTATACTAGTATTAAATCTTAAATTAATTTAGTTCATCAGTGATTTCAACAAATAACTTGAGGTGTCCGTATTTTGAGGGATGTCTGCGTACTTCAAAGACGAAAAAAGTTATTGATTATGTGACTGAAACAGTATTGTAGTAACATTACTTCATAAACTCGATTTTTTAAACTTGCAAATTATGTAAAATTCTAATATGATAAATTGCATTTGCTTACAAATCTACTAATGACTGCTAAGCTACATCTGTTAAAACAATAACACAAGTTGTCAAATATTAATAATCTAACTTACCTCTTGAAAAAAAAGTTTTCTGAAATAATTATTTATTATATTAATGGCTCAGTTGGCCTAAATTTTGGTTCAAATTGTATTATTATACTATAAAGAATATTTGGAATATCTCTTTTATATTTATAAATTTTTTCAACTTTGGTCTGGTCCGAAATTTTATCACACAATTTACTTTTGAAATTTTAATTACTATGTTTCAAACAAAACTCTAAAGATAACCACTTCTCTTGCGTATTTTATTATCAAAGTTTCAATAGTTATAAATCATAAGTATTAAATTATAAGTAATATTTAACTAACAACTGTCGCAATGTTTATTCATTGCAAAAGTTAATAGCCATAGCAGTGGAAACCTATTTTACCAGACATAGCATTAGAATAATGCTTGAAATGTTTTGTTTTGACCATATTAAAAAGATTGTTTTATTCTCTAAACCATTTTTATTTAGTATTTGGAAAAACTTCTTTTAATTATTACATCTGAATAGCACTGAAACGAAAAAATTCTCATTTCCAAAGAACACACACAGACGAATATCTTAAGCTGGAATCTTTTATTTTGTTGTAATATTGTCCAAACAAAATTGTTATTCATATAAAATCCCAACCTTGAATTCAACGTACTATAAATATATCATGGCCTAGCTTTACTTGACATTAGTATTTAATATTGTTCTTGAAATCCATTAATTCGTCTCTTTCCAGGAAGTATGCTTTTTGTAATCCTGGAAGCCATTCATTACAGCTCTGTTCAGCTCTACAAAATGATGAGCAGCATTAGTCAAAAGCTGAAAATGTGTAGAATGGGAGGTTAAAAGTAGCAAAAGCAGAAGCCGTTCTGTATTCATTGTGATTAGAGTAAAAGTTATTACCAACATAATAACACGAAGACATTTTGTACGAAATGTTCAAAGGAAGGTTTGGTGCCACGTTTACATAGCTTCCGACAGCCGTAGTCTTGCTTTATTACCAACATTGTGGTTAGAGGAGTTTAATAATTAATTGCCAACACTTATAAAACGCAAGAATTACGAGGGAAAATAGGGTTACATGAGGGTAATGTTCTTATGTATCATTTAAAGCACTATAAAGATGACACATAAAATCTTTGTTTCTTTCAATAAGTTGTATACAGGTTTTTAAATATGAACGATATGCATATTTGATTTCTGGTATGTAACTAGTTTATATTTAGGGTTTTATATTAACCTTTTTAAGCACACATTTTATCAGCACGCTATATATATATATATTAAATACAATTAGGGCTAATACTCTAATTTATAAATATACAACCGAAATTCTTGAAACTTTAGGGGTAAAGTATGAACATGGTAGAAAGTATGGTTAGTAAATAATATTTAGAACCTTTTTATAGATCTACTATAATTTGTGATAATTTAATTACATGCTCTGCAAATGTAATTTGTAGATAGTCTAAATGATTATAAAATAATGATGACAAAGCAAATAATTTCTTAATTTTGACAGCAAAAACATATTTTTAAATATATCTTTCCACCGTGATTCCATTGTAGACTATAATCAAATATTAAGTGATTTTAGGAATCACTGGAAAATGAACCTAGGACTCCAATAAAGCTGACTTTTCAACCATAATTCCATCAGGATGTTCCGTAAATTTTATTTTACCATTAGTTTAAAAATAATTATAATACTTAAAATGAACTCTTGTCAGTGGTCACATGGTTTAGTGTCAAGATAGTTTGGTTTTCCGGTGACCGAGGGATTGGGGTTCGATACCTAGATAGGTTTACTAAGTCTGTTTTATCCTAAATGATTTTACACTCTTCTTCCACGGAAAATGGGTATATAATGTCCAATTTTTTACTTTTCTCATACCTACCACTTTAGAGTAATTAATGTAGATGTGTAACCCGAACCGTTTGGGAGACTATTTTTTTATATATCAACTTGAATAATTGTCAACTGGATTTATCTAACACTGAATCATTGTCAACTGGATTTCTCTAACACTGAATCATTGTCAACTGGATTTCTCTAACACTAAATTAATGTCAACTGGATTTCTATAACACTGAATCATTGTCAACTGGATTTCTCTAACACTGAATCATTGTCAACTGGATTTCTCTAACACTGAGTCATTGTCAACTGGATTTCTCTAACACTAAATTATTGTCAACTGGATTTCTCTAACACTGAATCATTGTCAACTCGATTTCTATAACACTGAATCATTGTCAACTCTATTTCTATAATACTGAATCATTGTAAACTAGATTTCTATAACATTGAATCGTTGTCAACTCGATTTATATAACACTTTATCATTGTCAACTCAATTTCTGTAACACTGAATCATTGTCTACTCGATTTATGTTACACTGAATCATTGTCAACTCGATTTCTGTAACAGTCAATTGGATTTCTGTAACACTGAATCATTGTCAACTGGATTTATCAAACACTGAATCATTGTCAACTGGATTTCTGTCAAACTCCTCCTAGTTTTGTCGTATGGCTTTTATTCTCATTTTAAGGATAACGTAATCACATAATTCTAATCAAAGTATGAAGTCAAATCTTGTCGCTCTCAAGAAGTACTTAAAGAACTTCACGAAGCAACTTATTAATAAATACTTGACTAAGTTTCTTGCTTTCAACGAGACTACAATATACGTTTACAAAGTGAAATCGATAACCGGGGTCGTATCTAGGGTATAAGTTTAAATCAATATAGGAATTAACAACCGTTGGATTACGATACTGCTTTTACTGGGAAATAAAACGCACGATCTTCCAATGAAAACTTGACTAAGTAAGATAATATTATAAATTAAAATAAAACACAAACAAATATAATAATTTATGTATAATGAATATAGAGTACAAACAAATGACGCTACAAAAATATTAAAATCCGTACAAAATAAATTTCTAAATTTTTTAAAACACTAAAAACACGTGTTATGGACTCTTGGATGTATTTGCCTGGGAGGTAGGAGTTTGAATCCCAGACCAATTTCGTCTTCATGTTTATCCTCATATAATAATCACCAAAATGTCGGTGCATTTTTTATAAATTAGTCTTCTATCTTCTACCACTTAGATTAAGTCAAAAATATATTTTGTATTAAATTAAAATCGTTATAACCATGCTTGAAAAACTTGAGTTTTTAAAATTACTCATCAGTAAACTATCCTTAATTTAAAAGCTAATCTCGAAATAAAAGAAATACCTCATATAACAACTACATATAATATTAGAACAAAATTATTTTGTTTTGGATATAGGTCTAGGAACAGACAGACAGGCAGACATACTTTTAATTTTTCAGGGGGGGAGTGGGAGAGGGCATTTAAAACGGAAAGACTCATCATAATCTCAGGGAAGAAATTTGCCACGCTTACAATATCTTATCCTTATATAAGAAATTAAACTGTCCGACACCTTAGCCCAGTTGGTAGTGGGTCTGTCTCCTAAGATAAGATCCCCGAGTTCGATTCCTGGTATGGCCTAAAAATTTATTATTGGTGAAATGTGGGCTTCCCCTTTCTCAGTGATGAATTAACGGCCGGGGCTGGATGTTGTGTCTGTTCTTGATTTAAGTCAGTTTATAAGTCGTGTGATATCATCAGTCTGTTTAGAAAGTGCACATTTAATATCTCAAATAAATAGAAAAAAACCTAGAAACTAAAAGTGAAACGTGTTTGAAATATCCCATTCTAATTCTAGTTCCAAAATGTAATCCTTCATTTCTCCCCAACTCCCCCCTATTCTTAATAGACCGACTTTAATCTTGACTTTGTCCACATTTCATAGCTAGATCATTAAACCTCCCCACCTCCCTCCACTAGCTCTAAATAAATAATGGACGCCTAATATTTGTTTGGAAGACCGATGCTGTGTGACCGGACCAGGTGAACTCGGCTGATGGTGTGGGTAACTTTCAATTATAGGCAGCAACGTCTCCCAAAGTCAACACATCCGCTTTATTTGCCGGGACAATTGTCGATGGCGTGTCCCGGCAATCGCGTGAGCCTCGAGACGGTCGGAGGGGAACGGAAAGAATAGGGGGGGAAGAGACAAATGTGTGGTTGGGAAATACAATTTAGAGAAAGTGCTAGGAAACCTCACACCGTGGAGGTAAATATAACTCGTAGAAATTTGGAAGAAATAAACAACATGCAGGAAATAGAAATATAAAAGTGAAAAATTGACAAAATACGAAGTTTAAATTAGAGGAAACAGGTGTAGAGTTAGACCCACAGTGTAGTGGGGTAAAAGAAAGGGATATAAAGAAAAATAAGAACAAATTTTTATAAGAGTAGAGTAACTGCTTGTTATACATCATTCTAATAACTATCGTCCGAGAAAAGTAAATCATATTCACACTAATAAGATAGAATTTAGATGAAAAGTTCCCAAACTCACGTGGAGGGAGGGTAAGAAATAGTTTTAAAAAATCAACCTATATACACACCCGGCCTGAATGCAAACCCAGCATACTGGTTACTGGAATACCAAACAAGATGAGACTGATATCTTAAACTGCTTTTCCATCGATGCGGGTTGCGTAAAGTACAAAAAGGTGATGTTAGTGATAGTAAAATATAGATTCAAGCGTACAAAAATAGATGTGAGATTAATAAATTAAGTACATAGAAATATTGTTTGAAAAAAATTAGACACAATTTGTTTTATTAAATCAAATCAATCTATTTCTGGGCACTACTAGCAATGATTGGAAAAAACAAGAGTTCCACCCCTACCGGATGCGCTGGGTATTATTTTTACTAATTACAATTTTTATAATATACTAGTGGACCCGACAGACGTTGTCCTGCCCTAACGTGGATTTTCGTTTGGTTGGCATAATTGATTTCGATAATAAAACAAATACTATGTGATCATCTCAATTACAAATTCACAATGAACTCTAATTAGTTAATTACACAAATATTACAAATTCAGTGTTTGTCAAGACCACATACAAAATAAAACATCTTTACATTTTTGGCATTTCGACCACAACTCCACAAATATCAGCTGTATCAACAAAAAAAATCCATAAAAAATAAAATAAAATTCCTAGAACCCGATTTCAGCCCACCTACCGGGTCAAATTGTGAATCCAAACCATCCACGGACCCACTCAAACACACACACAAAATTTCATCAAAATCGGTCCAGCCGTTTAGGAGGAGTTCAGTGACATACACACGTACAGAAGAATTATATATATTAAGAAAGATTTTCAGATGAATGTGCCATAAACCATTATAGTTCACATTCATCCTCTACCCTTAGTTAAGTTAAGTGAGTGACAGCACAAAACTCAGTGCGGAAGAAAGATTCAAAACCCTCATATGACAGCACAAACTCATAGTGAAAGAAAGGTTTAATTAAAACTTGATGTTAAAGAAAGGTTCAAAGCCCTAATTTGACAAAACTAACCTCAGTACGGATTTTTTTGATTGAAATCATGTTTTACCTGTCAGTGTCAGGCACAATGACCGTGTGAGGAACCCTGCTGTTCTAAAAATAAACTCGCATGCTTCTCACTAATCTACATAATCTTAATTTTATCTTCTCCTTACACTCTGGTATCCACCATTCCTCACACCGAAGGGGGACAAAACATGAGTGCAGAGTTGGTTACTTGAAAGTGAGGGATAGAAAAAGAAGATAAAATATGAGACATGGTAGGCTGCTTAAAAAACGTCGACGGCATTAAAACGTGTGCCAGCCCAGGAAGCGCGACGATGGAGAATTGGAAAGGGGTTGAGAGCGCGCTAAGGGTGGGTGGGAGAAAGGGGTAATTCCGGTGAAGAGTTTTCTAAAATCTAGAAAGACGCGTCGCCGTCAAGTTTGAAAGGGCGTCCCGCCAAGCGTTTCTACCCTTTCTCTGTATCTCCCGTGATGCGCTTCTTGATTCAACCACCCCAAATCTTCTCCCTTTCCTTAACCATTCTCGTCGTCCTATATTGCATGAGCAATGAGGGTGCAAGAGACGAAGATGAGTTATTCATGATCGAAACAATTGTTACCTTGGCAAATATTATATTCTTTAAAAAAAAATGGTGGTTTGGAGCTGTTTTAGTGAGTTACTAATGTTTATTGAAGATGATAAGTCGCTTTTTTTTGTTGTTTATACTCGTCATCCTCGTCTTATTGAAAATTGTAAGTAAAAACACAGAATAAATTTCAGGAAAAGTGGATGAAATTTTCCTTAACTTAGTTTAAACTATATGCAATCATGATTAATGTGTAATCAAATATTATGCAAATTTCGTCAGATAAACAAATGTATTACCCGTCTTTAAGGAAGCAGTGAATTGTAAAGTAACTTTTGTTTAAACTTTGACCTTGCTGGTCTTGGGGTAAAGTAACCTCAGGACCCGATGTTCGTGTGTTCAAACCCAAATGATGTCAACGGATTTTTCTTGGGCGATAAAAATCCGTAGCACAACTTCCTTCGGAGGGGAAGTAAAGCCGTCGCCGGTCCTATATCGATTTTGGCATCTAAAAGAACCCTGGAAGGTATGTGAAAACACCCTTCCAGCGAAATTTGTAGGCCCTTTCGCTATCTTTTATAGAAATTATTGTGTTTTGATATAACCAGTCGGTTCAGAAAGTGCACGTTAAATACCTTTAATAATAAATAAATGTATTTAAATATACTGTTCAATTAAAATGTGTGTTCATCCTCCAATATCACTTACATCAAATAATATTAAAAATTGTGCTTTACTTATTTTTATTATGAAATTTAAGGTGTACACGCATTAAGGGTCATACCTATAAACCAACTATTTATTTCTTGCCCTTTTTTTACCCTCCCTTAGTCCTTACCTATGTGACACCAAGTAGACATCTAACCTGAACCCTCCCTCCCTTCTCGTACATGTTCTACGTATAATATTTAGCACCACGTCTTACTACCCGTTCGGTTTATACGCTTAAGTACTAATTACTCTAATGGATTAGGAATTGGGAGGGTTGAATTTAGAGGAAGTGAACCCGCATTTACGTGGAGGGAGAGTGGAAAACCATTTAAGAAAAACCACCCCCAGTTCACCCGACTGAGATTCGAACCTCGATTTCACCGTCCTCGGTGGTCGAGCTCAACACTACTAGCGCGTTAGACAACTACGCCACCGAGGCGGATATGTTCTACGTAGATTTTCACATCAGGAATGAATAAAGTGTCAACAAAAAGTTAACCCCTAACTTTAATTCTAAGCACCGTGCATATACTGAAGTTTTCTATAAGTATGACTATCAACGGGGGAAACATCAATAATAATATTGTTTTTTAACATTAGAATTTAATATGTATTTAAAAAAACAATAAATAAGATCAATTTATAGTGAAATATGTGAGAATGGTATAATAATATTTTCTCACGTGAACGTTGCTCTTTTGGTTATTATTTTTATCTGCTTGGTTTAGTTCTTTCACTGTCTATTAAATTTATAAAAGCAAAAAGAATTTAATGGGGAAAAAAAGGAGTCAGAATTCACTTTGAAAGATGGAGAAAGATAAAAAAAATTAAAACTATATCCTTAATCTGGTTGAATTAAATACAAATCTGACCTATCTAATCAGTATTTTATATAATATTTGTGATGTTAACTCTGAGGGTGATATCCTACGTTTGTGAGGTCAAAAGTGTTTTTTTATTATTATTCTATTAACTAATGTGAGAGAAACATTTGTAATTAGAAACATAATATTCTAATATGATCGAAGATACTGTTGCTAGTGTTGTGCTATTAGGTATGGGACTACAGGGCGGCCGCAGTAAGGGGAAAATATGGAGTGCCTGAAAAAGTCAGGGAATTTATAATTGCCAGGGAAAAATATCAGGACATTTTTTAATCGATCAGGGAAAATAGTATATTTGACTATGTACACATGAGAAATGTTACAATTGAATATCATTCAAACACTTTGTTTATCAAGGTCAATATATATTTATTTACAAAAAAAATTTCAAAAATAACTAAAAATATATATCAAATTGAGTATTTGGATTTTTTTAGCATTATTATAAATCCAGATGAATTTCAGTCAGATAAATTTGGATCATTGGATAGTAGAAAAGTCAGGAAATTTTAATTATAAGAGTGTGTGGGCCCCCCCTGGTCTAGTTTGGGTCAACGAAATATATCAAGGAATATAACTAAGAGGTCACAATATTTTTAGGAATGTAAGTTCATCGCCATTAATTATAAACAATCTTGAATACCTGCCTCAATCTATCAAATTCTTAATTAGTGTTTTTGTTACATTTGACACAAGGGTAATTGATGACTTATTATTAAGGCTAGAAAGAATAAGACGGTTGTTTCGTAGGAAGTGCATCCGTAGTAGCATGAGGAGATGATAGGAAAACCATCTTCAGAACAACTAATCGAGATAAGGACTCAATCGTTGATCAGATACAACAACTGGGGGACCAAGGTTCAATCCTTGTTCCCGGCACAGATTTATCTGATTGCCAAACCCTCCCTTCTCCTCTGACAAGACTTGTATTAATTACAACTTGTGAATGTGTGGAGTGCCAGGCCTCCACCGTGGTTCGGATCCCACGTTAAATTGTAGGTTCTCCATTTCATCTCACAATCACCCTACCATTACACATTAATGTAAGTGCGTACAACCCAAATGGGTTTTAAGATGTGGTGCTAATAATAATAATTATTATTTCAATTTCAATATCCTTTATTATAGTTCTGGCCAACAGTCGTAAGACGACCTATAACAGGCCAGCACTGAAAAGTACACAAGTACCATAAAAATACATCTATTTACACGAGAAAATATGATAAACAAAAATGGCTAAATAATGTTGTATACTGATGAATAGTTACGAAAAACTTTATTAATAATGATAAGAATAAAAAATAGCATTAATAATAAATAATTAAAGAGTGGTTAAAAGCAGTAACAATATGTAAAAATAGATCAGAATAATAATAATAATAATAATAATAATAATAGTATATACAACAAAAGCCTTCGTAACATAGTCTCACAGTGTTGAGGTCTTAAATGGTAACGGAAGTCATGAAAGCTTTTAAATTACATTGATTTAAAATGGTATTATTGATTAATTTAATCAAAGTTGTTCAGTGGCTGTGATCGTTGAGGTTACACTCCTGAGAATTCGAACCATTAAAACAGAGAATGGCGTTTGAGATATAATTGAGCTAGAATCAGGAGTCACATCCTAACACGATTGTATGTATTCTATAGAATAGTGGCTCCCATCGCGGTTCCCACGGGTGTCGAACCGAGTAATGTATGTTTTCCCACGATTGAGCAATTCATTTAAGCATAAGACTTACACATCGGTGGGCTGTGAGAGACATATATTATCACATTACTGACTATCCAGCACCCAATAGTACGGCCGTCCAGGAGAAACGAATACCATCCGACTGTCACAGCCACGATATATTTGCTGATCTGAACCAGTGCCAAATACCACACTCACATAAAACTTCAATCAACAGTATCTATTTAATTTCAGATTGGCGTGTAGGGAAATATGTTTAAATTTTCAGATAAATCGGATGCAAATTAATAAAAATCTTCATTTTTACAAACGAATTAATTTCTCTTCCTAAAATTTGGAGTGGATTAAAAATGGACAATACCAATATGGTTATTGTCAAAGAATACTTTCTAAGTTATTAGATTAATAACTTATAAAAATGTGTATAGCCCAAAAGTTTCATATGTACCAATAAAAATAAGACAAATTTTTCATATTTTGGAGTATGCAGGACACAGGTTCAAACTTAGCTTAGGCCTAAGCTATGCATTTAAAAATATACTATATATACCTCTAAACGTGGGTCTTGGAATGTTGTGTTACCCCCTCAGTGTTGATACACCCCCCGTGTTTTGAAAGCGCACGTTAACCCCATTTGTATAAATCTTGCCCTCACCAGACCCACAAGAGGGGTACAAATGATACGCGGGTTTTGAAGTGGATTGAGCGGACATCGAACACACAACATGACACCAGGAACATGTTTCTCTCTTGTTATTGTGGCGTATAGACACATGTGTTTTGAACATACATGGACGAGGAATGAGGTTTCAGTAGTCGCGAGGGTTGAGGGGTTAGAGGAGGTTTTATAGCGTAGGGATGAGGGGTAATCCATGAATATTAATAAGGAGTAAGTAGGTCATGCGTGAAATCCAAAATGGATGGTAATTAGCTTCAGTAAACTTATTCTGAAAGGATACCACATTCCTAAAATACTTAGGTGTATTAATGGATTATTATTGAATAAACCTACACATCTTGTTTGATAGTAAAATATCGATCTATATTTCTTCATAATTATGATATAAAATATTTATTTTTTGGCTAATTTTGACGTTTAGAGTATTATATTGTAATGAGTAGCTTTGCTGAACAGAATTTTTCAATAAAAATAATGTTTGCGCTCTATACACTATTTTTCTAACTGGTTCAGCTTATATATATATATTATTTTTAGCTCATATTTATCACAAATTGATACGTGCCAATTTTTCACAAAATAAATCAGATGTGAAATTGAAAAATATGTATAGTTTCAAACCTGTAAAACTCATTTCCTCGAGAAAAATATCGATATTTTTTGAGCTAACATAATTTTTTTTTGAATTTCGTGAAATTCCGACGCACCATATTTTGCACAAACTTTTAAAATTTCATAATATTTTAGCAACGTGGTTATGGGCTATTTATTTATAAGCAAATATTTATATTATATTTGTTACATGAAATTTCGATTTTTTTTAAATACCATACTTAAAAATACACTTATCTCAGAAGATTAAGTTTTTTATTATTATTAAATAAAGATTGTTTTAGTATGATATAAACGTTAACTTACTTCTTTATAAAAATATGAGGGAATACTTTTATTTGAATTAAGAAAGGTGTGTTATTTAATTGAATATCGAACATCACTCTAATTTAATCTTTATTCTTTGTTTGTACTTCACAGGAACAATAATTGCCACTTTCAAAATTTAAAAACTACCACCTTCATATAGGCCTATATTTTACCATTACTAAAATTGTCTGTTTGCATATTTTGGTTTGGAAAGACTAAACTGTGTTTCTATTTTATACGTCATTAATTTATTTTATTAATATTTACATCTACAATAAAAAAACTGTTTATATCAACTGTTTAACCTAATATTTTATGAATCAAAGTGGCTTTTACTTTGATTTTGACATAATATATACACCCATATTTGCAATTTAAATGTCAATTAAAGATACATATAAGATCAAGTGTATACGACTGATTAAAATTAATATTTTTTATTGCCTTGAAAACAATAGATTTCAAAAGCACAAAATTACCGAAAAAGTTAACGAAACCAAATAGTTTCTATTGTGAGATATTTCTCTTATTTCCTATTGAGGTTATATTGCTTGTGGTTTAGTAGAGGGAGACCCAACTTCTCAAGTAGAACAATGTTCTCCTCTCAGCTTGCCTCACTATGAAACTATGAAGTGTCTATCGTAGCTAGTTTACTCGAAGAGAGGCGAAGCAAGCCCCAGACTCTTGAAACGGTTGGTAATGATGTGTACGAACCTTCTTAGGGGAGGGAGGAGAGGAGACTGGTTGAGTTTAGACTAGCCTAGGTGTCACAGCCAGGCAACACATTGCACTAATGTGAGGGCCCCCCTCCTACCCCTACCCCCCCCTCTTCTCCTCTTTGGCAGGCAAATTATCAACATGACGGTGGAAGGCTTGTGCCAACTCAACTCAGTGGCTCGCAGCATTATTATTAGGGATGAATTTGAGCTCGTGATGAGAGTGGTTGGGGTAGAGGTGTATAGTGGGGGGTGAGAGTGGTTTGGTATCTTATCTAAGAAGCTCTTGGCGCGTTTACCTCCTGCGAAGTAGATGAGAGAATTAACCATGAACTGGAGAAGTGAGATCTTCGGGATATCTAAGTACAAAGGGATTTTTAAAAGGTAAGAAGTTTCGAAATGATTTATAGTTTCGTTATTCAATGACACAATAACTTTAAATTTGTATAATATTTTATTTTTGCTGACGGGTAAGATACATATTCCGAGCTTCTGGCAGGAGATACCTTTTAAAAACTACAAACGAATGTTTGCGCTCAAACCAACGTTGGTAAAACGGCCATTAATCTTAGACTTAGATAGACTAAACATCTTTCCGACTTTAAATACAACATAACAAAATCCAAATTTGCCCAACACTTAGTACATAAAGCCCATAAACCTAGATCAATCAACAATTGCATGAAACTCCTTCAATCAATTATGAAACTTATCATTAAAAAAAAAGGTAATAAAATGAACACAGTTAAAAACGTATACGTTTAGGCATCCATTTTACAGAATATAAATGTACTTAATGAAAAACTGCAATTTGAAAATCAACCACTAAAAGTACTTTATATATTTACTCAAAAATGTAAAAATCCTAAAACTGATTCATAAATTTCTCTACCTTCCAGAAAACAGCAAGAAATATATTAAAAGTAGAATAGCGCAGACGAATAAAGTTTTTCATAACAAGACATTAAAAACCTTTACTAGCATAAATTTTGAACGTTACACTTTACGAATGGGAAACATGAATCATTAGCGCAACCGAAAGTAAAAACTTAGAAGCATTTGAAACGTAGTGTTATAGGAGAATCTTGAAAATATAATGGATTGAGATGGTATCAAATAAAGAAGTGCTAAGAAAAGCAAATGAAGAAAGGAAACTTTGAAATTATACACAGAAAAATAGTTAAAATTGTATACTGATATATGATAGTTTGACGAAGGTAATTACAGGAGATATGGAGGGAGACCAAGACTGAAGTACATGAATCAGATACCGGGCGATGTGGGCAGATAAAAATAAAAATATGTACAAAATTTGGCCTAGGATAGGCAAAAGTTGAGAGCTGCAACAAACCAATCCTAAGATTGATGACCAAATGATGTTTTACCATCCAAAAGTAGTAGCATTCCTGCAAAAGCCTGCGTTATCAACATATTTCACCTCCAAAACATAACTTATGATCCAATGTATGCATATAAAGGATGATTTGTAATTGTATAAAATAAAGTGGTGCATATCCGGCCATGCAAACGGCCTGTTGCGTCCAATCCATTGCCTGGGATAGTATACGTCTAAATGGTGTCTCACTGCAAAGTCGTAAAATGCAAGGGCTTCATTCTGAAGCAGCCAAATGTTCAACCACGCTGCCAGCGGATCGTTCTCCAATAGTTTGGGGAGAATGGTCTGTAGAAAGTCTGAGTAGTTTTCACCTTGTAATCATGCGTGCATTGTGTAGGATCACCTATAGGTGAGTCAAGCCATTGATTAAGCATTCCTTCCATACTTCGTTCTGTCACGAGCTTCTTAGTGAATCTATTAAGCTTTTCCATATCCTCTAAAATTTCTTATCACGTTTTCTCTTATCTTATCTTATTCTTATCACGTTTTTTAATAGAACGCATAATAAAAACCTTAACCCAAGACAGACGTCAATTACGAACCCACACAATCAGAACACAGTCACTTCCCCCATTCTCAGCCGCAACCCATCCTGACAATCTAGGCCCACAGAAGGAAGAGGGGGGGAAAGGTGGCACATCATAACTTCCCATATTTAACTAGTTTAAAAGGTGATTATTTGTAAAAACCTGTTTAAAGTGTAACCAACTAATTGAAATAATTTCCTTCATTAATAATATACATATTCTTAGATTTAAAAAAGAGTAATATTTTATAAGAATCTATTTGAATAAAAAAAAATAGCAGCTCCGGTTTAGAAAACGTAGATTAATTATCGGAAGGCTCATTGTGCTGACCACATGACACCCTCTATCCGCTAATGTTGGCATTTACATTGCTAACGGCAGCGGCCACTCGGTCGGTATAACTCGCTTCCAGGCTCACACCATGGAGTTATTTCTATATGTATCTGGACAACTCATTATTTATGTTTCGCATAACGGCAACGATACAAAATTATAACAAAAAAAAAGGTTACATACCCATACATGTGCATGTATATTTATGTACCCTTTCACGTCTCGCCAACACATCCCAAAGATGAAAGGAAACTTTAACTAAGATTCCTTGTGTTAAGGTTTACAAGCAAACTCTCACACCTGCTTAAAGCGGTATAGTGAAAGTTTCCTGGTTAAGTCAACACTGACGGATATACTCCTATCTCCCATCATTCTATCATAATATATGAGTAGAGACCTATTATCCTTTGTGCTGGTAACGTTCCCTGGAAGTTGTCGACGCTGCGGGTGTTCTCAAAACTAGTATAAGGTTCTAATACATTCTCCTCAGCGATTTAAATCAAAGTTGAAAGCAGGGGCAGAAGCTTTCCAGAAGGGATTACTTAATGTTAGCGTAGTATTTGTATTACGGTGTAGAGTGGTATATATTAAATGAGATGATTATATCATTTGTATTTATTGTTCATTAATTAATTTTGATACGTACATATTTTTTACAATTTTATTAAAATAAAATATTGTTGTACTGTAGATAATGATGGTCAGGCAGTTTCTTCGTTTTTAGTTTTGGTTTTTGGGAAGTATTGCCGTAGTGAAATATTGATTTGCTTTAGAGGAGTTTTCTTGTCGAATTGATTTGGGTGATGGTTGGAATTGGAGGTTACTGAAAATGTCTAGATAGTGATGGCTTACTGTCATCCACATTAATAAAATGAAGAGTTTGTTTATCCAGTTTTCATGAGCGCTGCGCGATATCCATCACAAGCAGAGGACTGAAATTTAAAAATTAGTAGCCCCTGTGCACGAATATGTGCACTTCGAAGCAGGAATTTTACAATTTAAATTGAATTTTTCAAATTAATAAAAAGATCTTGGTCATAAGAAATACAATTAAAGAGATAATTTTTTGTCTCTGTTTGAAGATAAGAAAAATTGCCTCGTTGGAGGCCAAAGTCCTGGGATCAAGCTCTGTAGAAGCACCACGTGGTAACAGTCAACTTGGTCAGTCCAAATATTCACAAGTCAAGTCAGTTCTTCCAAGAGCACGCATTTCCATTATTCTTATTCTTTATCTTATGACCAAATTTACATTTTATATAATCCTTTAGTGTTTACTATTACACCAACATTCACAAACCTGCATATTATTTCGAACCCACACAACTACCTTTTCTGCAACCTTACCTTTCCCGCAAGCCCACGGGGGTTAGGGTCGCGATAAGAAGTAGCAGGTGCAAATCACAGGACATGTGTGAGTGCTTAGAAAGGGTTTTATTAAAATTTTCAACTGTAAAAAAAATATTCTCTTTCCTGAATCGTTATGAAGGTACACAGAAGATTAAAATCAATTATTAATATGGCGTAAATAATTGTTTACTATGATATAACAATTTAGTCTATTATTTTATAGCCTATATAGGTTTTTTCCTAAACGCAAAATAATACACTATTTTTTTATACATTACTCCCCATGATGTTTTCTGTAAATTATACTGACTAATATAATTATATACCTAATTAGAAGGGTAGAATTTGATTTAATTTATCAATAAACAGAGTTAATGGTTCCGGAGTTGATATGAAAGCTTCATTACAAAAACAGAAGGTTAAATTAGGTAATATTAATCAGTCTAATTATAACTTTGTAATAATAACGTGGACTAAATAATGTAAAAAAATAAATCACACTTAATTGGCAGCATAGGGTGTACTAAAAATAAATATCTGGCCCCATTAGTTTAATATTTTCAAAATAAAATTTAAAAATATTTTTTTTCACTGCTCTTACTTCCCATCCTGCTAGTTATTCACATATTCATAGTAGTGGGCTAGTTGTGATGGAGGTATAATTTAGAAGAAATGTAAAGGTGACCTGGTGATCTAGGGGTAAGGTGTCAGACTTCTGTGCTGAGGGTCCGGGGTTCAATCCTCGGTCCCGGCACAGATTTATCTGAATACCAAACCTTTCCTTCACCTCTGACAAGATGTGTATTAATCATAACTTGTGAATATGAGGAATGCTAGGCCTCCACCGTGGTTCGGATTCCGCGTTAAACTGTAGGTCCTCCATTTCATCTCACAATCACCCTACCATTGCACATTAGCGTAAGTGCGTATAACCCGAACGGGCAGTAAGACGCGGTGCTAATAATAATAATAATAATAGAAGAAATGTACCCATATTTGTTTGGATACCAGCTGTAATTCTAACCCAAACCTCTTCTTCCCTGGAAACCAGTGACCACAGTCACGTATTTTTATTTAACACAAAAGATTACTCACACAGGCAATTTTACCTCATCAGTGGGGTTTGAGTTGAGGAGAGTATATTAAAGAGAATGCACCCGAATCAAAGTTGTTGAAAAAAAAGGCTGGGAAAACCATGGTGATAAGCCGCAAGTGTAAAATCAACTCTTGCCCACCCGGCCAAGATTCAAACCTCAACCTCCTCATCATCAACGATCGATGGACAATTTTTAGCTATGTGGCCCGAGTATGCATCACATAGGCTAGCTCTTTGCTCTATAATTTGGGAATATAATTTACAGTGACTAGTTTAAATATTTTATGGATTTGTTTTGTTTGATGTGTACAAATGTTTCACTGAGTTTTAGGTTATTCACTTTCAGCCTCTAAATAGTCTAAGTAATTCTGAAACATGCGCTAGGACACCATGAAAGTTCCATACCACGATAGAATGCACGTTTGCGATGATCCATAAAATATTATGTCCGTAATTAGTCCAAGGTATAAATGTCGCAGTCACCCTCATGGCGTGTTGTCAAGGCAGAACAATGCCCGAATGTCCTTTCCACTGCCCGGGACATTTTCTATGAAGTTGACATTAAGTTAGAACAAAGAATGAACGTGATATTTATGTATATTGACATACTTTATTGAGTATGACCTTTATTTGTAGTACAGTTTTAATTACCGCCTAAACATTACCCCAGATACACTTAACACAAGTATTTATCTGAGGAGTACTAACCATGACATTTTATTTTCTATAATTTAATTTAGAAGCACCGCGTATTACTACCCGTTCGAGCGATCTTAATATTTACATTATTGGGGGTTAAGTATGGTAGAGATAATGTGTCTATATTTGCGTGACCCGCCTCGGTGGCGTAGTTAGCTAACGCGCTAGTTAAGTATTGAGCTAGACTGCCAAGGAAGGGGAGATTGAGGTTCGAATCTCACTTGGGTGAGCTGGGAAAGGTTTTTCCCTAAATGGTTTTCCACTCTCCCTCCAGGCAAATTTGGGTTCACTTCCTTTATATTCAACCTTACCAAGACCTAATCCATTAGCGTAATTAGTACTTAAGCATATAACTCGATTGGGTAGTAAGACTAGGTGCTAAATATTATTATTATTATTATATTTGCGTGGGGCGTTGAGTGGAAAACAACTTAGGAAATATCACCCTTGTTATACACATCCGGGATTTGAACCTCAAGCTACCCATGACCAGCAATCCACTTTAATGCAAGAATGATGCACTAGAACTTGCACTTATGGTTTTTATTATTGAAAAGTATCTTTCAGACCAATATATATATATACTTATTATAATTTAACTTTTTAATAGAATTTTCATTCACAATATAGACGTGTATTATTTTGTTAGTGATAAACAAAGATAAGATAGTTTGAAACTGCTTAGGTGATTTTTTCAGCACCGCATCTTATTAACCATTCGAATTATACGTCCTTAGGTTTATTTAATATACAGTACGTTTGAACACATTTTGTGTGTGGTACATAATTAATATTAAATTTCAATTTCAATATAAGGCTACTTTGGTGGCCTCGTGGTCTAAGGCACTGCACTCTACATAAATTAGATTGCCAATGATAGGGAGATCGGGGCTCAAATCCCAGTCGGGTGTACTGAGGGTGGTTTTTAAAATGGCTTTTCATTCTCCCTCCACGCAAATTTGTGTACACTTCCTTTAAATATAACCTTTATAATCCCTAAAACTATTAGCATTATTAGTACATAGGCGTATAACCCGAACGGGCAGTAAGACGCGCTGCTAAAAAAATATAGGCTTATGCCTTTTAGTGTACCTAGTTATTTGTCCCTATAGAAATAACTTTCCAATTTATTTAAATTTAATAAATCAATATAATATTATTAGTAAAGCACATGACAGACTTTCAACATTAATTACAACACCAGTTTAGTAAAATACATCAGGAATAGTTAATGCGTGATGCTGAAGTATATTTGTGACAAAAATGTATATAGGCTAACTGGTTAATTGATATTCATAATCATGATTTAAACCCTTTATTGAGATATTTTGTTCAATTGGTATCAAAATAGGGCAAACCAAACTAGTTTCATCAATGCTAGACAAGGAAGAATGGCCATTGTAAATATATTATAAGGCATTACCGACGTGGATTAACTGACTCCAATCAAATTTAATGAAGAGTTTTCAAATACACTCCATTATAAATGGATTCTGATTATAAAATATTTATGTATAGTAGGAAGTGCTTAAATTATGTAGGTTACAGTGTGTTGTCAAAGTGTATTGACATTTGTAGGGTGGGAAATCGTTACCAATATTTTATTTCATTTATCGCACCTTACTATATTACAATTTTCTTATGATGGACATATATGACAGCTAGACAAAGTTCCTCGCTCTAGTTTCACATATTCATACATCAATCAATGTGGGGTGGAAGGGACATTTGAAAATACAAATGTTTTTTGTGGTTTTTATAGCTTAACTTATTACTTTTCTTAGAGAATTATTTATTTTCAATTTTCAGTTTCCATGAATACGGTGCGAAAAATGACGTACCGAAATATGTCGGATTAATTTTTCCAAAATTCTCCATTTGATCTGGATTTACAAATGACTAAAGGGACGTCAATTTCAGATAAAACTTGGATACCGATTTAACTTAACCTTTTCAACTAATTAAATTTAACCCGTTTAACTTATTTATATTGCACCATTATTCAACAAATTTGATTTACAAGCAGATGTTAACGTAATTTTAACCTTCATGTTTTTTAATATGTTTTACTCTTTCATTTTTATCTTAATTCACATATGTTTGTATTAATATTTTATACAATGATATTTTGACTTTTTTTTTACTGTTTTAAATGAAAATATAAGTCGTTGAAGTATTTTTACATTTTCAGAAATTTGTCAAATAAATTATTAAATTTGTCGTGTGTCTTTCAGATCATACTACTTTTTCAATTAGTCATAGTTAAAACAACATAACGCTGTAGTAAGAAATTCTTTAATCTATAAATAAAGCATCTAAGTCTTAACCCAAACCATTTGTTTTGTCTAAATAAATAAAATATTTATTCAGTAGTAAAATAGAGTTCAATTTTCTTCAAATGGTGATTGTCAACGGTTCTTGAATATCTTTCATGAGCATAGTGGCATTAGATGATAAACTTTTTAAGTAAAGAGAAAAAGTTGTCATTACATTCCAGTACACTATCTAAATAATAAAGAACAGTATATGCGACCTAAATTTTTTTATGTCATAGAAATTACCAAAAAAAATGAACTTTTCTCAAGTCCCCTTCCAGCTGCAGCTGTCACTTTTTATAGACATCATATATAGCTATAAATTAACACTACGGTAATAGTATGATACAATAATATCACTTTGACCAAAAAAGAGTTTTCATTTTCTAAAAGGTGCTTTAACTGTTTATTCTTAAGAAAATAAAGGAATGTCTGATCTATCTATTTTTGTATTTACAGTCTGGTGAGATAAATATGATGAAGGCAGAATTTAGGGAAATGTACACTGAAAAGTATACTCTGAATTTAATAGGAAGCTTGTTTTAGAACATACAAACATATTTTGTTGAGGCCAGCATTGATAACATTTTACAAATTATTATTGTCATTTTATAGGTATTGATAATGTCTATCAAAAGTGACGGCTGTAGATCACATGAGTTGACGTATGAAAACTTAAAAATTGATTTATAAACTTTTTTAGTGTCAAATAATGGGTTTTAAAAGCTGTCAAATAAACATAATGGTATTTTGTCGTTGTTTTCTGTGGTACATTTATTTTTCATAACTATATTATTTATATTGGCATCAACAACAGTATATATATTTTACATAAAAAATTATTTGAAACAAAACTGTAAGAGTACATCTATTATAAAACTATTTTTAAGGGTTTCTTATTAAAGTTATTTAAATAACTTGACAAAACCATTCACGATTTTCTTTTTATAGTTACCATAAATTCTACATGGAAGTATTTTCCTTCACCTGAAAAAGTTAGTAAAAATTCTTGGTATATTTAGAGTTAGTAGTAAAAATGTATAATCACGGCACTTTCATGCATTATAATTGTAGTTATATTTATCAACAGTATATTAGTTCACTCTTGCAGCTTATTATAATCTCTTATAAAAATATATAGTTTACCATACTTATTTGGGATGAGATGTATGCCTTGTTATTTTTTATTTACATTCTTCGCGTTAACTACCTGTCTGATCTATTCATATATTTACACTAATGGAGTAGAGATGAGAAGAGAAGAATTAGGAGAATATGTACCAGAATTGGCGTTGAGGGGAGTTGTGAAACCATCGATAAAAAAATACCTGAATACACCAAGCCCGGAATTTTAACTTAAACTTGATCGTTACCGGCGAACAAGGCGAAATGAACGTGATATATTTAATATATGTTCCTACCGATCTATTTGATGTTAACTACGGGATATTTTAAAGCAGAACACATCATATTTTACCATAGCTAAGCATTTTGGTATCTATATCAGGGAGTTTCATATGCTAATTTTTATTTTCCAGTACCAAAAATTTGAAAAACTTATTTTCATTCGTTTTACTTATAAAGATTCTGCTAATCTTCTTTTCACATAAAATACTCAGAAATTATTTTATTTTCGAGTCATGCCGAGTGTCTTCCTGGGCTTCTCAAATAAAACTCTAGTCTTAATATTGGATTATTTGCGTTGTCAGATATTTTTCATTTTTAAACGACAAAATGTTTTCCTTTAAAAAAAAAAGCGCCTCTCAACTTTAAAATATAAATATATCACGGGAACAACTTTTGAAAGTAACGAAGTTTTCTACACAAAGTAAAAGTTTAGTAGCAAATTTATACTTGTTAAAAAATATCCTGCTTACCTATCAAACGGAGAAAACAAACATTCTTTTTTTAAATTTGAAGCGTGCACCTAAATACATATTACTTTGTAACCAAGTCAGTCTTGTTAGAATATATTAATTAGTTTCTTCCCTTTTCATACGTACCTATTTAAAATAAAATAAAAAATATATATATTTTTAAATAATTTTATATGAGTTTAATAAATAACCATATAAATTAATTGAGCTTACACATTTTCTGCTGATGACATGGAGATCGGGGTTTGAAACCTGATTGGGTTTACTGGGGGTGATTTTCTCTAAATCGTTCCCTACTCTGTTTCCAGGCAAATGCGGGTATGTTACCTCTAAAATTCTTCCTTCATCATCCTTATTCAATTGGAGTATTTATCAAATATTCGTACAGCCTGAACAGGTAGTAAGACTTGGTTCTTGGAAAAACGACAACACAGTTTTAAGGTATAACAAATGATCTCTTTTTTTAAATTTTTTATTAAGCTTTTTGATCTAGACTCTTTAGAGCAGATAATACTTAGCATACTTATTTATATTTTTCAAATTACCGATATTTTAGTATTATCACATGATAAAAACTGCATGGACTATCTAACTTATTTTAACAGGATAAAGAGGATGAATTTTAGGCTAAGATAAACGAATGACTACCTGAAAGAGGTTTGAAAAATATAACAAGTAAAGAAACACCTACCATCTTGGTATATTATTATCAAACTCTGACCTGTTGAGTCAGAGCAAGATTTTATAACCACTTGTCTATGCCCTGTTGGTAACTAACATTTTGAAACTAATTTGGACTAGCTAATTGATTAAATTAAATAATTCAACATATATTAATACAATAGCTCATAAAACACATAAGAAGGCGAGTAAGAAATAAATGCTTAAATTATGTTTTATATTTTCTTAAGTTATTAAATGGTTTGAAATGCCTTAGTTGGGTATTAATCCATAGCAATATAGAAATATGTTGATATAGTTATCGATTAAATTAATACTTTGGAAACTTTGAGTCCATCCTTACTATTATCTTTAACATATTTTGTATTCTTAATAGCATGGCAGCAAAGTCAGAAAAATAATATCCACTTGGCTCATTAAAAACCTCGAAAATTATTTTGTATGTAGTTGAAAATTTCAATGAAATTCTTGCAAAGGAAAACTTAATGGGGACTTTATCTGAATGTAAATAACATAGATACTGTCTAATATAAATAGTATGTTTAAAAAAGCACTGGTCCAATTTAATAGTATCAAATTTGAGGACTCTTAAAAACAATTTTTATGAAAGTTGCATAAAAATCATTAAAATATATGTATACTGATATAAAATCAATAATTCTATTGTGTATATGTTGTATCTAACGAGGTGACGAATGCACACTCTGTGGTCTGGTTGATATCCATTAATTTTAATTAATCTAGGGAAATTTGTTAATAGTCACTGTTCTGGCGCTAAAATATATCTATAGCACAAATCTGTATTACGTGAAACTTTGGAAACGAACCAAGCAGTCGTTGATAACACACAAGATAATCGTAGTGGTGACTTAGAGGTCCAAGGTGTTGGAATAGCATTGCACAAGGTCACTCTGTCCATTGAGGCTTTCATGTCTTATCTTTACCTGGATCGGTGGTCACGTGGTATCTATGTAAATGTAATTTAAAATCAAATAAGGTTATATAAAGTTACCTGTGTATTTTTATTTGTTAAATGAACACTTTTTCGCATAATAATGTGAATATAAATCAAACTATAAAACATCTGACTTTGTATAAACTCCTGTAATTTATGTTTGGATTTCAAGCTGAAAATATCTCCTGTACTTTCTTGTTGGATTTGATGTTGATATTTTCACTTGGTGATCCAAATAATAGGATAGTCAAGTGAGTACTACTGTGTATTAAACAATACATAATGTTATGGAATTTAACTTTTAACGTAAAATAAAAACACCCTCCTAATTACATACCATAAATTTCCCCCACGTATATACCAAATTTAATATCTCTAATTTTCTTGGTTTTAGGGTCATAACATTAACCACATTATATTAATGTATAAAATTGTATTTGACAAAGTCATTATTAACGCTCAATTTAATGAGATGGTTATAATGAAAGTGTTTTCAGAGGACGGAAATTCGAAACTCACCCAATTCCTAATCTAAAGCTAAGCATATTGCTTTATAGCATGCCTGCCCAACCCGTAGCTCGCGGCCAACATGCTGCCCGTAAGAACATTTAGAATGCCCGACTGGAAATCTCTCATTGAAAACTAGAGTGAATGATACCAACTTCTGGAATTTAGTCCTGCTGACCAGTAATCTATTCTAAAACGCATACATTAGAGGTTAGTATATGTTTTGGTTCCACCTACTTAAGCGAATCAGGGTCTTCAACCATGAAAATACTGAAGTCAAAGTACAGGTCATAATTAACTGATAAACATTTAAATGACTGCATGAGAGTATCTCTAACCAAATAAACTCCCAACTAAAATGCTGCCTGAAATATGCTGTGCCAAGAATCGAATTCAACTCTGAGAGAACTATTTTCAGAGCTGAATAATAAAATCTTGTGAAATTTTTTGAACTGAATTTAATTTTGAAATTTTTAGCCATTTTTTTTGATTGTTGTTGTAACTTTTATGATTCATAACACTTAAAATTGTAACTGGGAAATTTTCTTCGTACAATAAATGTTTTCTTCAGACTGAAATGTAGCTACACTTAGTAGTTTAGTAGTAGTTAGGTAGGTTTACTAAACTTTTTCTAAACATTCAATTTACAACATTTAATATTTATGACCTGTCTCGGTGGCGTAGTTGGCTACCGCGGTCGTGTTGAGTCAGACCACCGAGACGGGGAGATCGAGGTTCGAATCTCGTCGGGTGAACTGGGTGGTTTTTCCTAAAGGTTTACACTCTCCCTCCACGCAAATGCAGTTCACTCCTCTAAATTCAACCTTCCAATTCCTATCCATTAGTGTAATTAGTACTAGCGTATAACCCGAACGGGTGTAAGACGCGGTGCTAAAATTAAATTAATATCTTATGTTACTCTCGGACAGACAACATTTTGCCGAAGCTGCCCTCACTTCAGTCAAGGTTGGAGAGGCCTGCTTTATACTGTGTGATCACCGATGTGGTAACAAAGTTGTGCACACCACAATATTACTACACGTTTGGGTTATGTGAATTTTGTACTTTATTTGGAAAACGGTGAGTTGTTTTTAATTGAGAAGAGATGCTACGAATCTTTATGGATGAAGAGAAGGAACATGTTTGGGGAAAATCCTCCCTAGTTAAGTAAACTGACAGTATATAAATCCGATTTCCCCTTTACTGGCAATCTGGTTTGTCGCAAGAGTAACGACTTGGACCATGCGATCACCGATTGTGTGAATATATATGCAAACTCCTTTAATTCTTTGCAAATAATGTAGGTTTTTAAACCAAAAATCGTATTCTCTAAGGGCTACAGATTTACTTTTAAAATATATATTTTATTATAAATAATTTCAATTAGTTGAATAATGACACCTGGACAAGGGAATCAAACCCAGGACCTTTAGATAAGCACGCCAATGCTATACCGCTGAGCTATCCAGGATTCTCCCGTGCTCAGGGTCATTCTTAACTCATATTTTAAGTTTGAGTTTGTGATGGACGTGTGATAATCGTCAGATGCCAATGAACGACCAATATTATGCGAGCTATAAAATACCATTTCCATCTGTGACCAAATGACTGTGGTATCTGATAGCTCGTGATAATATTGGTCGCTCATTGGTAGCTGATGATTCTCACTCGTCCATCACAGACTCAGCCTTAAACTATAAGTGAATAATGACTCTTAGCACAGGACTAATCCTAGATATCTCAGTGGTAGAGCACTGGCGTGCTAAACCAAAGGTTCCGCGTTCAATTTCCATATACAAGTCATTTATAAACTAATTAAATTAATTAATTTAATTGTGGCCCCTTCCGCACGGTGAGTGCCGTAATTATATTGATTTGCAGTCAATGTGTGATATTAATTAATTTTATTATAACTTAAATGGAGGAGCTTTTAAAATGTTGAGTCTAATTTTATTGTTGACATATTCCCCTTTTGCTGGCCGCACTAATAGGAACTTATCGCAGTAACACCTCTCCTCCGCCATGTGATAAAGACAGCGCAATGTGCCGCTTTTCTTGGCTGGGATATAATGCTCAAGATTAACACCCCCCAACTTAGAGTATTGCTACCTTGAAAGTGAACACCCTACAGTAGCTTTTAATGGCCTAGATATTGCGCCTACATGGGATTGTTTATGCCCTTATCTTTTTTTTCTCTCTCTCTTTACGATAGCCTTGAGCTTTGAAATTTTTTCTCTTTCAAAATGGAAGAAAATGTTTCGCCTCATAGAAGTTTGTGTTTCATAAAATAAAGCGCAACCTGCTGGTGGTGACACAATGGTATAGTTATGTTCATAGACCATTGCGTACTATAAATAAGTTAGCCTATGAATTTTCTTTACTAAAAATATATATATATACGTATATAAATATATATTCTCAGCCAGGCACACGAACAAAGGTCTCTCAGTCTTGTCTTTGCTGGTTTGCCAGTGACGTGGAGATTTAAGTTTCAACCCCGGATTAGTTTTCCTTTAATGGTTTTACATTCTCCCTCCACGTTAATTCACGTACACTTTCTAAAAATTATACTTTCCTCATCATCCTTACCTTATTATAGATGAATATGCGATTATCTTGGATGAGTAGTAGGACAGGGTGCACATAGTCATTTTGACCAACGTCACATAAACATGGTAAAATTTAAATTTGAATATATTTTGGTTTAGATAATTGTAATAAAATATAATACTTATTGCATTGAAACATTAAAAAAATTTATATTATTTAAAAACAAAAAATTAAAATAATCACCAATTTGTGGGTTTATGCAATTTTAAAAACAACAAACATATTTATTCATTTGATTAAAATTAGGTTTCCCATCTATTTATTTCGAACAACATATTATAATTTTACGTGGTTAATTAATTTAAATATTTAGGAATAATTTTAACTAGCAATAACGATATAAGATTAGGAAAATAATAAAGTCGGGAAATACTTACTACTACTCGGTCAGTAAGTTGTTGACATCTCGCCTGCTGTCAAGGAAAGTAAAACTCAGAATATACAAAACAATAATTTTACCGTTTGCTCTCTATGGTTGTGAAACGTGGTCTCTTACCTTACATGACAAAAACAAATTCAGGATGTTTAAAAACAAGGTTCTTAGAAAGATATTTTATTCTAAAAAAAAGTATGAGGATACTGGGTAAAAGAGGTCACACAATGAGTTGCATGTTCTGTATTCTTCAAAATACCTTATTATGATAGTAAAGCCTCACAGATTACGGTGGGTAGGACATGCAGTGCAAATGGAAGAATCTAGAACCGTGTCTAGGGTACTGACTGGCAAACCCAATGTGAAGAAACCGTTGACTTTCGAGTCCCTAATGCTACGGGGTAAGTAAATACAATAAATTTAGTTTTGTTTATCAAATGAACAGATGAAATGATGAGATTTACGTTTATTAAATAAATCTAGCATTTAAATGATAAATGTATAGAACACCTTATTATAAAAATAAAGGTCTCAGGTCAGCACTAAGGGATCTAATATCGACCTTTAAGATAAGACGCGTCCTACATGTATTTTTTGTTGTGACGTCATTTGAACCCATTATACATGCGCAGACTTCATTAATAGACAGCTTTATTTAATAAATTACTCGTATCGTCATTGAAGGCAAAAGTGTTACGGCTAACAATATACACCAATTTTTTTTACGAATGACACGTCATTTAACAGCTAGAAAAAGTTACTAGATCTACTTTCAAGTTTTCATACGTCAAGTAATGTGATCTTCAGCTATATTGTTTGATAGATAATACCTATGAAATAACATTAATAATATGGTGAAATGTTATTAATTTTGACTGCAAAAAATATGTTTGTATTTTTTAAAAGCTGCTCCAATTGTAATAAAATCAAGGCTGTGCAGTCTAGAAATAATAGGTTTAGTGAGAGGAATTATCGCCATATAATGACATATTTAATCGGTTATTTCAACAGTAGGAAATTTTAAAATGAGAGAATCAATCTGTTTGAATGAGTACGTCTATACATTGTATTTTATTTAAGTTTTGTTTCATGAATTTATGGATTATTCAGGCCCAATTTCAGTATGTCATGTTAGATTCCTAAGTAATTAATTAAACGTCTGTAAAGTTTTAACTGCTGGATAAATATGACGTTACATTTATCCATCTTGTATTCATTACGTTAATGATTTTTGGGATTATGAAGGTTATATTTATAGGAAGTGTACCCACATTTCCGTGGAGGGGAAAAAGGAAAACCATTTTGTAAAAACCACCCTCAGTACACACGACCTAGATTCGAACATCGATATCCTCGTCATTGGTAGCATAGTCAAATGTGAGAGTAGCGCCCTAGACCATGAGGCCACCGAAGTGAGTGAGAGACAACTCAATACCGAAAGCGTACTAATTTAATTTTTAAGATAGAATGATCTTATATTACGAATACCATTCATACATACCATTTCAACTAATTGAAATAAATTTTATTTGGTCGTACTTGAAACAATAAAAGTTGAATTTCTTCACATAACCGTTGGCCGCGCTACGGTTGGAAAAAATATAGCTATGCTAGATCATAAAATTGCGTCATTAAATTCCTTTGAAATTTAAAAACAAAATTAAAAAAAGGGTCCAGTTTTTAATATTAGTTGACCATTTACAGAAAATGGTGTGCTTTTTATTGCGTATATTACTGTTATTGTAAATTTAAACTATACACATTTAAAGCTGGTGTACTCAATGCTGTCACACACCGGCAGAGCCAGGGAAACACAGACAATGATTTGTGTCGGTTAAAAATCGTGAAAACACAAGTAGTTTGGAAAAATCTAGTAAAAATACTAGAATATTTTTTAATTTGGGACATTTAACTGTAAGCTTAAAATATATTAAGTCTTTGGATGAATTAAAAAAATAGTTGAACAATTGAGCACGCTGATCACCACATGTCTTACTACCCCTGTGAAGCTACAGAAGAGGTATTTCCCTAACAATCTTAAATCATCATCTTTTAAACATAAGTTACACTACTTCACATTAGTAAAGTTAATGAAAAATTAAATTGTATTACTCCTTCCTTCTTTTTTTTCAATCCAAGCTGCCTGGTAAAACGGAAATTCCTTCTGAAAAACCTGGAAAACACAGGGAACTCGGTAATAAGGAAATAGTGGCAACTCTGGTACTTTATTTCTCTAGTTTATTTTATCGACACCAGCTTACACACCCTTTTGAATATATTTTTAAAGCTTTGTTATGGAAAATTAAATTGGGAAGGGACGTAATCATTTATCATTCATTTTTATGAGTAGTAGTCTTCAAGCACTATCTATTATATTCAAAACATATTTATAAAAAGTGTTTTGAGCTCAAATTGGAATTTTTTGTAGCAATACAATTTTCTCTTTTCATAAAACTTATTTATATTTTTTAGATATAAGCTATCAAAGACCCGCCTCGGTGGTGTATTTGGCTAACGCGCTAGTCGTGTTGAGCTTGACTGCCGAGGACGGGGAGATCGAGGTTTGAATCTCGGTCGGGTGAACTGAGGGTGGTTTTTCCTAAATGATTTTCCACTCTCCCTCCACGCAAATGTGGGTTCACTTCTTCTAAATTCAACCCTCCCATTTCCTAATCCATTAGCGTAATTAGTACTTAAGCGTATAACCCGAACGGGTAGTAAGACGCGATGCTAAATATTAACCTATTATTAGTTATCAAAGAATCTAAAGCAATATTTATATTATTTAATTACTCAAATTTGCTAAATAATATTTTTATACAGCCATTGATTTTAAAAAACATATTTAAACATATTTGAGCAAAAATAATATTTTGATTACAGTTAAATTAAAACGATTTAAACTTTAGGCCCACTAATTATTATTTTTTTATTTTGGTTAAAGTAATGCACGATAAACTTTATTGAAATACACTATCATTAATTCACCAATCTTAAACTGTTTGTTTTTTAAATCCATCAAAAATAAAAATTAAATTAAAAAAACACAGTATTGTATGTGACTAACACGAATGGTGTTGTAACCATCTTTTTTATATCGCTTATTTTAATTGTAAGTCGAGCAAAATTAAAACAATTTATGTCAAGTGATAATAATAAGCATACAAAAGGTTAGTTATATTATTAGTTAAAAACACAAGTAGGCGTTGCTTATACCCACATCATACTTTGATAAACATTTTCTAATGTTGTAATTGGTCGAATTTGCTTGTAATAAACAAAGTACGTACACATTGAAACGCCTCTAGAGAAAAAGGGTCTAAGGTTTCATAGCACTATGGTCTTGATTGTCTTGCTGATCTACAATTAGTATGTTTATTCATCAAATTAAGATATTTAACACTTATTTTTCACAGAAGAACCAAATAAAATAAATTGAAGGCGTTATCTGAAATGAATATTTTGAGTAACTCTACTTCGGTTGTTTTCAGAAGAGCTTCGAAAATATAAAAAGGTTTGTTTACAATTGTGATGTTCAACGTAGACCATTCAAAGACTTTGTTTAAAATTATCGTCGCCGAGTAAGATAACAACTAGAAGATAGTGAAAGGATCCGTTCTTGATTCTAGGATCACTCCAATGTTTGATTGTAAAATGAAACGTGTGAAAGCAGATAAATTATTTAGGAAAACTATCTAAGTACACCCGGCTGGGATTCTAACCCGTACCTTGCCATCACTGGCAAAACAAACAAAATAGACCTATACGTTTGTCAATATACTTACCTATGCGGGTATAACATTTTCTAAAAAAAAATTGTTTCAAGATAATGATATTAAATTAGCATAAATTTAGGTTAAATGACGAACTTTTTTGTAAATTTTCTTCTTGTGAACATTGGTTTGTGAAATTAGATATTATGATGTTAGGTCTTGTGGTATTAGGTCTGTGGTGCTAGCACCGTGGGAAGTAGTGTTTAGGTGAAGTGACTTTTTGAACATTTAAGGATATTTTTATGGTATTTATGAAAAATGTATATTTGGCCAATGATGAGCTCCATTAAAGTAGTGTGGATTTATAAAGCTAGATGTTATATCCAAAGGTGTTAGTTCTAGAATTTAATAACCATACCGGTATGAGTGTGTGTGTATATATATATATATATATATACATATATATACATACCTGTGTGTGTGTGTGTATATATATATATATATATACGCTATAACAGTAAATACAGGTGTATATTAAAACAGTCAGAACTATTAATATAATTAATATAAAATCCTTATTAATAAATATACACAAGTAATTATAAACATAAATATATAATCTTTATAAAATTTAAATTATTTTTGTAAAAAAATTCCATATACCATAATTTTTTAAATTTGACGTTAGTCTTAGTAACGTTAAACAATATAACTTAGGAGTTATGATTTGGTTTTTATAATCTTACGTTCACTTACTCATGCTGAGTATTTTTTACAAAAAGGAGGTTAGTTTTTTACAGTTAAAATATTAATAGTTAATCTAACATATGATATTAGTTTTTACCTTCATGTTCATATTTTCATTTATTTTACAAAAGAAAAACTATTATTTTATCCTCAATCTTTTGCACTTGTAGCTTAATGTTGTTGATGTATTATATTTGACTGGGGATACTGTTGCTGGAAACATCTTCTATCTAAGCTAGATTTCACGACACGAAGAACATTAGTTTTATTTTCTATGGGGGGGTGAAGTCCAAGACATTACTCTTCATCCCACAGTAATCTTGGAAGTAGCACACTGGGTAGGCCTAACCTGTGTCATCTGGGACCACTATGTACTTCTATATTTTTACATCTATGTATTTTCTTTATTCTGACGTCACGGTGAATTCTTCCCTTGCTCCTGGTGTGCCGTAGGCATCATTCCGTTTCCGTCTCGAGCCCATCATTTGTCTTTGCAGTGAAATAAGCAAGTGGCTGGAAAAAAAAAGGAGAATAGGGGTAAAAATAAAATACTTTAGAGGAAAGAAACTTTCCATGTATTCCAGACAAGGAAAAAAATGTATTCAAAGAGAGCTGGATATATATATCCAGCTCTCTTTGAATATTTTTTTCCTTATCTATATATATATATATATATATATATATATATATATATATATATATATATAAAAGAAAGGGTAAGGAGAAAATTGAAACTAAGGTAAGAGAAGGTGATATTATAAGACGAAAATCTCCCAGTATAAAGAAGAGATGAAATGGAAAGAAGTCGGGGGTGAAATTGTAAAATGGTCATAACGGCTTTGAATGTGATTGGATTGGATTGGACGTATCTCTGGCTAAGGGGTTTCTACGCCTCGCCTGCTGGATTAGGTTAAGAGACACTATAGAACTTATCTATCGAGTGAAGGATTCTCTTATTAGAGTTTTAAACCAAATAAAACTACTATAGATTTACAAGCTTTATATTTGGGACATTGTTTTTACAGATGTACTTTTATGGGTCATGACATTTATTTGGCCACTTAGCTTAGCATATAATAAGTTGTATTACGGCATCCATGCTACGAAAGTTGGGTAGGCTCAACCGACAATAAATTCAGGTCCGAATTAAGGTATGTGCCTAGTGTGCCACGTACAGGGGCCCCGAGGTAGGGACCCCTCCCGCCTTGCAAATAAATCTCTTTGACTTGTCATATTTATTTTGTGATATATTATATTTCAATATTTTTTATGTTTTTTCGTAAAATGTATCCCAAACTAATCCTAGAAATTCCCTAATCGAAGGGCCCTGGAAGCCTGGTATTACGTGAAGTCCAACACTCCGTTCTTAAAAATTAACGCAACCTTTGCTTTTGGCAAACCGGAAATAACACTACATATCTGCAGATGGTACCGTTGACTTTTGACAGAAAAATAATAGTATTAATAATTAATATCTTGATAACAAAGCTCACCATGATTTCTTAACGTTTGCAAAAAAAAAGTTTGTGTCTAAATAAAATAATCAATTTATGATTATATATTTAAGATTCATAATCATTCTTTGGGGAACTAATTTCTAAGGGCCCCAAGCTCTACTTTACACAGGGCTCCCAAAAGTGTTAATCCGGGCTTGAATAAATTATTAATCTTAAATATAAATATGAACATAAGGACTGTTATTATTATTATATTATTATTATTATTATTTTTTATTATTATTATTATTATTATTATTTTATTATTATTATTATTATTATTACTACTACCACGTCTTACTACCCGTTCGGGTTGGACGCACTTACCCTAATGTGTAATGGTAGGGTGATTGTGAGATGAAATGGAGGACCTACAGTTTAACGTGGAATCCGAACCACGGTGGAGGCCTGGCATTCCACACAGTCACAAGTTGTGATTAATACACGTCTTGTCAGAGGTGAAGGAAGGGTTTGGCAATCAGATAAGTCTGTGCCGGGATCGAGGATTGAACACCGGACCATCAGCACAGAAGTCTTGCACCTTACCCCTAGACCACTAGGTCACCCATATATGAACTGTTAAGAGCCATGTTGTTTGTAGTAGACGATAGACTGAATTTACAATATTGTAGGAGTACATGTCGTAAAAGTGGTATTTTGGGAATGTTCCTATAGTTAGTAACGTACTACAGTTAAAATGTGCCAGGATTATGGCATTGATCAGTTAAAACCGACCAAAGAGGAGAATCTAACATGCATCCTCGCCAATTTTTTTAATATATGTTAGAGTACAAGGCTAGTACACGTAAGATATATGTAACATATTCTAACAAATGCATCGATTCAATATAAAAAAAAGTTTACATGTGCATTTCATAATAAAATATTTAGACTAGTTAGTATTTTACTATATCAAAGACTGGTTTATTTCAAAGCCACTTTTTATTGAATATTAAATTGTGTTGATTCAAAGGTCTCGGCTTCAATACTCACTGCTTTCAGATTTTCCCGTGAAGCAGTGGGCTTTGAACGGAGTAAGCTCAGCCGCGTCAGGACAAATGAGTAGCTATTTAAGTGGAAAAGTAACGGCTCTAGTCTAGAAAACTGAGATTAATGCATGTAGGATTTGTTGTGCTGACCACATGACACTCTCTATTCCCAGAAGTTGGCACTATCTGCGTGAGTCTATTAAAATAAATTACAATATTATTTGTTAGAGGAGGGCTAATTCTGGAGTCCTAATTAATCAAACTTAGTCTCATAGCTCCGCAAATATTCTTAAAAAAAAAGTCTCTAAAAATGAGCTATGTTACTCTTCACACATTTTTTTCTATTAATAAAACTCAAACCATAGGATTGTTGAGGGAAAAAAAAAGCCCTGTAAGTAATAAAATAGAGTTTCCTACCCCTTTTTGAGGGTATTCGTGTTTATGTCCCTTACCCTAACTGCTATTGACGATATAAAAGGCAAGATGCGAGTTATTCGGAGACAACTCTAATCAAGAGGTCTCAAGTTGCTACAATCCCAGGAGTTTTAACTGCCAAAGAAAGACACGCGTGAAAATAAGAGGGGGATCAGATTTCAGACCACCAATTTATAATGGGGACCATCCTCAAATATGCCCTCCTCAACTTGTGACCTATTTACTTTCAAGGGCCACCAGGCCACACCCTTTTCTTCCCGTATAAAGCCTCGTAACCCCTTTCCCCCCCCCCCTCTGTATACGTGAAACATATTTAGCTAATGGAGTTCTAAGACCCCTCCGGCATAATGTACATGGGCGAACGGGTTTAAATTTCGCACCGGGAGAGCCATATTAGAAGACATAAATCAATACAACACCTGTACACCTGCGAGAAAATAACCTTTCACAATATACAGGGTGTAAATTAATGTGCCTTACATACGTGGACGTATTGTAGAGGATACAAAAACGGACATGTACTCATTATACACATATGACCGCAAATGCCATCTTATGATACAAATATATCTTATTAATTTACTTTTGACTATCGGAAAGGTAATTAGACAAGCATTAATTGGTAGCAATCCTATATAACAGCATTACCAGTGTCGAATGGTGTATGAAAGAGGTCATGTGTTTCTATTTTTGAATCTTCTACAATCTCTCCGCCTTTGTAAAACACTTTCATTTTCAATTTATATAGTAAGACATTGGTAGGAAAATAAGGCTGGAAATTACAAACTTTCTTTGCGGTCAACATTGATAACATTTATATTATATATCAAAAATGACAGCCATCCGTTTCGATTGGACATAAATGTACTAATTACGCTACTGTGTTAGGACTGTAGAAGGTTGGAATTAGAAGTTTACCCACATTGGCATCGAGGGAGTGTGGAAAATCATTTAAGAAAAAAATAATTTCAGCACACTTCACTGGAATTGGAAACCCAATCTCTCCGTCATCTGCAATCCAGTTTATTGCGAGTGGGATGTCTTAGACCATTCGACCACCTAAGCGGATTTCAAAAGTTAAAACTGCAGAGTATATGATTGGACTTATGAATTTATAAATATAGCTTTATTATCTATCAGATATAGTTTTTCCTAATCTGTTCCTACTAGAGTTTATGTTTCGTTGTTTGTCCAGCCTGTGTAATATTTTTAGCGTGGAGTTGGAAAAATGCTCGTGGTTAAATCACCAAGTCATAAAATGAGATTTTCAAACTGAAAATAATTATGAGATATATTTTTAGTTGAATGAATTCAATAAGTATTATTGCGGGTAGAAAGGCATATATACAAGGTTGGGTGAATGTGTATAGCTGGGCGTATCAACAAACCTATATTTTATAAGGTGTTTATTTTTTTTATTTTGTTTTTCGAATTATACAGTCGTTATGTTGTTTCTTTCCAAGCAAAAGAAGAGTTTTAAAAAGTGCAACTTTTACTCAACAAGTTAAGTTTATATTTGTTTTGTGGTATCCTGCCATTTGGATGGACAGATCAATTTTGATTTTCCTGTCAAATAGAGAGACATAAAATTGTGTTCTCCCATCTAAATAGACAATCAATTTTTATCCTCTGGTCATATGAGTGGACATACATTTTATAGTTGCATCCATACCTCTCTGATCATGATGTTCCCTTATATCTTTCAAATTATTTGAAGGATTTATCTCCGTTAGCAATTTTTAAGAGCTTTTTATTATCATCATATAAATTACAAACGAATATAAATCATATATATTATCTTTTATAATCTCTAGTTCAATATTTTCTTGCATCCTCGAGTATTTAATGTTTATTAAGGATTTGAGGGCTCACATATCTCATCCCAATTAAAAACTAAACACAGGAAACACATGAATCCAGGTCAAAGAATCATGACTCAGGAGCGGATTTTGCTTGATCTTAAAACATAGACAGTTGATTTATATATTCATTTTATGTTATTTATTACGAGTAAATTATAATAATTTAAAGTGCCTATAGTAGCCTCCTTCTGCTTGTTTTAGTCTATTTTATGAATAAAAGACTTAAAGTGCCTATTTCGGGTTTGTTCTCTCTTTTTTCCATGCGCCATAGAGTTTCTTATACCATTACAGGAGAAAAGTTTAAATTTTTCAGAAATGTCAAATTTGAAATTTGGTCTATTTATATCGTGTGAAGTAAAACGAAGCTTTTCAAATCATAAAAACATTTTATCTGACAATGAATCCAATTTGACTACTGAAAATCTATAAAAGTATTAAGTAATTAATAGCAACGCGAATTGCCTGTAAGCCCGCTTATTCAATGGCCGCATGGTCTAAGTTGTAGCTCTCACAATATATTAGACTGCCAATAACGGGAGATCAAGATTCGATTCGTGGTTGGGTGTAGTGAGTATATTTAAATAAATATGTTCCACTCTAACTCCACGAAAATGCTGCTACACTTCTTGTAAATTACACTTTCCTCACCCCTAGCCCATTAGTATAGTTAGCACATACACGTTTAGTCCGAGCGATTAGTCTTGCAATGCTAAAAACATGGATTGTAGTAAAATTAATTTTACAATATTTATTGTGTGCCTGTTTTTTCCTTAATTATATATTTGGGTATCTAAGTTCCATATTTTGAATTCCTATTTGCCTGCCTATTAAAAAATATTTTCTTAAGAATCCACTTACTAATTATCATTGTACATATAATCATTCGATCATGCATGAAGCCGGTATCTACGATATGAAATAAGTCTAGCCATCTAATAGAAAAGACATGTCAGAAACAATGACGCCATTTTATTCTTAATAGATAATATTGCCAATTTTATTCCTCCTATTAAATATTTATCTTTTTTTAACTTGTTTGCAAAAAATTGAGAATACGACTTTTATAATTATTGTATTATTATTGTGTATTAATCTACTGCTTCACATTAATGATTGCTAACCGTGGTATGATTGAAAAATAATTTGGGGGCACAAAATGTGAGATAAAATAAGTTGGGGTATGCCAGAAATAAAGATTGAATCCCCCGAGCAACACATTGTAAAAAAAAAAAGTATCCAACCATTTAGCCAAAAGGATAATATTGAGGAAGATAAATTTTAATTAAAATCAACAAAATTTGCCTGAACAGAAGCTAAGAAACAAGAAAAGTGGAGGAAATATTCCTTTTGCATCTACTTAGATTTGAACGCAGGTCCACTTTTATTGATTTATTAACGTATAACATCTTCAGAGAATATACAATGATAAAGTATAAAAAACATAAAAAATATATATAAGATAGATTATCAATGTGAAACGGTTATTACAAAAAAATACAATAAATTCACGTTAATATTACTCCATAAGGTCTAGAAAGACTATTACAGATCAATGTCTAAAGAAAGAAACCAGTTAACTTCTTCTAGTATGAGTAACCTGAAGGGAAAAACCCATCCTAGCGGCTCAAAATCAGCTGAATGTAGTAAAAAAAAACACGCATCTTCCTTTCTGTCTTTTCCAAGCGTAGAAACCCACGTGTGATTGAATTTAACGCTTTTATACTCCCTTCTAAGACTACATGTCACGTGTCCAGAAAGCCCAACTCCCGGGAGTATTAGAGCCATCGTCCTTCCCTCCTTAAGGACGAACCCAAGCCTGTCAGGTTTATCTGCTTCCCCTTTTGCCTTTCCATTCATTCCCCACACCCTCCAACTCACAATTTACGTTTTCCTTACTGCATTTTTTTTTAGGTGACTTTAAAAACCTACCGACTCCCTAATGAGTGCACGGAGAACGATACGACAGTTATATTCACACTTGGATTCATTCTCATTACATATCTCTCAGTTTAACATTTGGTTTTTTTCCTTCTTCATTTTTACTCGTATTCATGCCTATGTTTCTTACTCCGCTCTAGGCGCTTCGTTTTTCCTGTAGTTATTTTCTCTTCTCTTCATTTTCTCGTTTTGTTTTTTTTTTCGCATCCGTTCAGGCTACCCATATTTAATGACTTGAATGTAGTAATTATGAGGAAAGTAAATTTAAAATAAATGTAACAACTATTGAGTAAAAGGTGAGTGGAAAAATATTTAGCAAGAATCACCCTCAGTATAACCGACTATGATTCAAACCCTGACCTTCTTATTATCGGTGAATCAGACTAGACGATCTTGACGTTTAGTATGCGTGGCCACCAATGGCCGAATGGTCTTAGGTGTCACTTTCGTATTACATTGGCCTGCTGATGATGGGGAAATCGGTTCTATAATTCCAGTTTAATCTACTGAGAGTGTTTTTACCTAAATAGTTTACCACTCTCTTTCCATACAAATGCATTACACTTCATTTAAATTCAAAACTCACTCATGGATACGTCATTAGCGTAATTAATATAAAATCATATTACCCGAATGGATAGTAAGACGTGGTGCTAATTTTTTTTTAAAAGACACAACTTAAGTTTACAACGCTAGGTCTACCATTTAGAAACATCAACTGGGAATAAAATGTTGGACCTAACGTATCGGACTCAATGATTTTTCATATTTAGAGGAACATCCAAAGCCTGCCTATCCTAGCTCTCCGAATAGAGAAGTAGTTTCCCCACATATTTTTCTTGAGTCAGGATTAGCGCTTGGCATACAGCCCGACTGTATTAATTAGTTTATTTTAATAATAAATATATGTGCTACAATTTTGTAGATTGTTTGAGAGTTTGCTACCTGAAAGTTGGTTTGATGTGTTTACTTATTAGTATATAACCCAGTTCGTGGGCACGCGATCAAAATATCAAGCTCATGTATACATGTTTACTCTTGATGAGGAAGTTAAGGTTTGAATCCCGCCTGAGTGTAGTGAAAGTATTTTTTCACTCTCCCTGCAAGCAAATTTAGGTATATTTCCTTTAAAATCAAACCATACTCGTCTTTATATTAACTAGCGTAATTAATTTATCTAAACCCAAACGGAACAAATATATTATTTACTTTATTGCCTTATGAACTCGAAAGTTCAATGCCACACTTAATAAATCAAGCCACCTATCTCATCTTAGTTCTATCCAGTCCACCTCATTACAACTATCGCTTTCAGGTACATTCTAGTATTATCCTCCCATCTGGGTATCGGTCTTCCCATAGTCTCTTCCCATTGGGTTTGTCAGCTAGTATTCTGAAAATGTTATAGAGTCTCCCATTCGTGTTGCATATCCTGCCCACATAATATGCGAGATTTGACTATCTAACAATGTCTTGTGATGAGAATGTTAGATTTGCATTTATATTTTTAAAATGTTTTGTCATTAAAAAAATTAGTTTTCATAAAAAAAATGTTTTTGATACTCTTAAAAAGGTCTACTCTAAATTAATATGTTGGTAGTGCATATACAAGCCTATACTTGGAGAGTTCAAGCATTCAGATTTATTTATCTTTGTACACACTCTAGTACATCCGGGGATCAAATGAACAGCCGGTGATTCTATGAGAAGACTGACAGCAAATATATCGAACATCGACACGGGAGGATAAAAGGTTTAACACAAGTGACTGTTTAAATAGATCTCGCTGCTCTGTTTTCAGTTAGTAAACACGTATGTAACGCGGGAGTCAGCAGTCACAAGGAAAGCGTGGTTGACTTTGACCACGGGAGCTATCAGATGTTCCATCTTAAACATCCGTCTGAGGAACAACTATTTACCCCTCTTCAGCGTGTTTTCCCGCCATTTCTTCATCGGAGTTTGGTTTACTTAGGTTGGCAATATTTGTTTGGTGGTAGTAATTATAAATAGAAATGTTGGATAACCTTGGGTTCTTTCACTCACCGAAAAACAAGAAGAGAACTGACCTGTAGTCATCTGATTGGCTCTAGACCAATCATGAGAAATCAGCGCGACCGTAGTCTAACACATTGCAATAGTAGAAACATGGACCAATACAATTAGTTCAAAACCAACCGACTCAATTAATGCGCAAGCGCCTAAAACAATCAACTCAATCTTTGCGCATGCGCCTAAATTGATTGTCTCAAAACGCGCATGCGCTACAGATATAGAAACAAGCAGACAGCTACGTGTTCTTTTTATTTTAAGTAAATATGAAATAACTCGTTAAATGGAAATCGTGCCTGTCTTCGTGTTGATTTGTTTCACTACACCCCACTATAGTTAGAAAATTTCCAACGTGACATTAATACAAATGAAACCCTTAGCCACCAAAAATTAAATTTATAAATAGCCAACTGTTTTAAGTGTGCCTTGCAAACCAATATGGGTCGATATACATTTTGGCTAGCGTGGGAATTTCTGCGCCACTCAAGCAGATTCTGCTCTAAATTTTAGGTAAGCAAATAAAGCTTTAGCGGTAAACTGAGCTTTAAATCGAAATCAACTTCTGAAGGAGGATAATTATTCAGCCGGCAGGAAAGAGAGAAGGTCATCAATAAGGGCCATATTTATAGTTAAGTCTCAGGAACTAATCAATCTCCCGGTATATGAATAACAAGCATTTAAGATAAGATGAAAGATTGGCTGACCTCCAGATCTCGTGCATATATATATATACATCTTTAAGAAGGCATGATATTTAATAAATACATTTTATTTGAGGTATTTGACATGAGAAGATAAGGTGGAAATACAGTGTGATGAATTAAGTCCTAAGAAGAATGGACTGGAAGAGAACCATTTTTGATATTACTCTTTAGTACAAAGCAAACTGGATCGGGCACATCCTTAAAAGAAACTGTCTTCTGCTTGACGTCATAGAAGGCAAGATTCAGGGTAAAAGATTAGGAAGGAGGATTAAAATCTTGGATGGCCTGAAGGAAAGAAGGAAATTCTGGGAGATGAAGGAGGAGGCAGAAGACTTGGCGGTCTAAGTTCACTGACAAAAGGAATGGACCTGTCGTGAGACAGAACATCTAATAGTAAAAATTTAACATTCTCTTTCTGAACTGACTGAATATATCAGCGTATGACTTAGAGTTTAACTTAAACACAGCACCAAACACCCCGATTGTTAATTCATAGCCGCATAAAGGAAAACCCTATTTCACTTATGATAAATCTCTTGGCCATGCCGGTAATCGAACCCTGAAATCTGAGCTAAGTAGGCAGACTCTCTTCTGGCTGAGTTAATGCGCCACACAGGAAATATAACACCAATACTTGAGACAATTAAGAAACTTGGTACGTGACTGGGAGATAGGGCCTTGTCCAGTTAGCACTTACAATATTAGATTATTTAAGGGCATATTAATTAGGATAGGTAAGTTGTAATTTGCCATAGCTATAGAATGTGTTGTTAAAGAGATATTATATTATTATTATTAGCACCGCGTCTTACTACCCTTTCGGGTTATACGCACTTACGCTAATGTGCAATCGTAGGGTGATTGTGAGATGAAATGGAGGACCTACAGTTTAACGTGGGATCCGAACCACGGTGGAGGCCTGGCATTCCTCACATTCACAAGTTGTGATTAATACACATCTTGTCAGAGGTGAAGGAAGGGTTTGGCAATCAGATAAATATTTGCCGGGACCGAGGATTGAACCCCGGACCCCCAGCACAGAAGTCCGACACCTTACCCCTAGACCACCAGGTCACCTTGATATTATATTAGAGAGACTGTTTATGTGAATGAATGTTTGGGTGTAGCGGCACCTACCAAGAAATGTGGATGGACAGTATAAATTACCTAGCATAATTATATTTATCACTCTTATGTATTTCCTCTAAATTCCACCTTACTCACTCCTATAGCATTAGTGAAAATATTCGTACAGCCCGGACGTGTAGTAACACGTGTTGTAAATAAATGTCCTGATAATTTGAGGACGTTGTTTTCAAGACTGAGCGATTTTCATATTAAGGCAATTTAACTGAGTAATATGTTTCATAGTTGTGGTACCAGCTGAGTTTCAGTAAGAGGAAAACTGATCAGCCATTTTCAATCGTGCACAGAATAGTTATCATAAGTTTCTCATTCAGGTAGACTGAGTTTCATTATCTTTTCTTGCTATTTACTCACTTTATTTTGTTCTTAAAAGGGTAATATGGTTAGAACCTGGCTAGAAAATTAAGTCCTTTACCTAATCTACTAAGTTTTCCAATCCTAGTTGAAGTATCTCTCACCCTAAACATAAATTTGTACAAACATTTCGATAAAAAAAAATGGGGATTGTATCTAGCTAGCCTAGGAGTCACGTGCAATCTCTCCTGCACCGTGTCTTAAGTCCCATATGAGGCTTTATAAACTTTTTTAAGTATGTTCATCAACAAGATAACTAAAAATGTATCCTTAAAAAAGAGTAAGGGGATAGTGAAAGTAGTTCAAAGGAAGTCAACCCACATAAGTGTGAAGAAGTAATGGGTGATCCACGCTACCAAATCAAAGTAATAAACACTCCAAATGCACCTGAATGAGATTCAAACAAAATCTTATTGACACCTGAAATTTCAGTTTAATTGGAGTTGGCTACTGGCACAGAAATAAACATTGTTTTCTTCACTTGGATAGCTATTATCATGCATACAGTTTTCTAATATCTGCTTCGGTGGCAGCGTGGTCTAAGGCGCTACTCTCGCATTAGACTAGACTACCGATGATGGGGAGACCGTGTTTGGATCCCGGTTGGGTGTGGGTGGTTTTTCCTGGATAGTTTACCACTCTCTCTCCATGAAAATGTGGGTAAACTTCATCTATATTAAACCTTTCTCATCCCTCCCCCATCAGCATAATTTGAACACAAGCGTATAATCCGAATGAGTAGTAAGACGGGGGTGTTTTGGAATATTTAATGGAGCCTCCATACTTGATCGCTTTCATTAAACAACCTTTTGATGTTAATTTTATTACCCAAGGCTTCCGAAAAAAAAATGGTGTCGTGTCTAATCATGCTTAATAAATGAATAAACACAAAGCTTTACACTACATTTACTCTGATGGCCTATTTTAAAGCTGTTTAAACATTTTAGATGATATATTTAAAAGAAAGTAGCAAAAATAATGATAAAATGGGATTTGTGAATATAATTAATGCCAGTGTCGTAACCTAAGCGATCACTCATATATATTTAATATTGTCACTGCATAGTATTTATAATCAACATTAATTACGGTGATCAAATTCTACCTTTAAAGAGACCAATAATTAAGAAGATATCACAATATTATGTCATTGAATAAAATAGCAGCCAAACAAACCGTGTCACAACAAAAAACATTTGATCTTTATGCTTAAAACATATGTAAACATATTTATTTATACACCCTCTGTCTTGACAAATTTAAATATTTCTTTGATATCGTGTTTAAACTTCTCATCTATAAAATTACATCCTCTAACTCCATCCTGCCCTTCTTTCTACAAATGTTTAACCTATTTTAATATATTATCATTTCCTTATTTTTATAGCAATTTTTTTCCCATTAAATTCCGAAATATACTTTTGTCACTATGTTCTGTCTACAACTAAAAATGCGTTCAAACAACTTGTTGACCACCATTTCTTCAATGAAATTATAGAAAATGGGCTTGGTGATGAAAACTTTTAAATATTTTCGAAAACAAGTTAAGGAAATAAAATTAAAAGCAGTATGAACAAATATTGAGCAAAGAAAATTCAAACAAGTATTATTTTACAAATAAAAACATTGCTTTAATGCGCTAAATAATGAAAATTATGGAAGGAATTAGCTCGCCAGTCAAATATTTTGATCATGAGTCAACTTTGAAGGCCTTACTATGATTTAATTGATCTGCTGAGAAGCTACTAATGAATAAATGAATTAAATTTTACCCTGTAATGGAATTGCTTACTATTCTATTTTCACCAGGAACTCGAAATCTCTTTGCTGCACTTACAAATTACGTCACCTAGCGCTATTTTGAGCTATATATATCCAGTCCACCTCATTACACTCTATCACTATCTTGAGATAGTTATATAAAAGTCTACATCATTACACTCTATCACTATCTTTATCTAGTTCTATCCAGTCCCCCTCATTATATCCTACATCTTTCACGTCCATTCCAATGTTAATCTCCCATTGCTCTTAGGTCTTCCCAATGGTTTCTTCCCATTAGGTTTTCCAACCTATATCCTGAACATGGCTCTAGATTTTCCCATTCGACTTGTGTGTCCTGCTCACCGCAATCTGGGAGACTTTATTATCTTAACAATGTCTTGTGATGAGTACAGGCTATGTGGTATTGCTATAGAGTAAAAATGGTTCATTACGAAAGGTTGGTAACATAGGATGATAAGCTCTTCTTTCATTTTTTACACTAAAAAAACAATAAAAATTTAATTCGAACTAACACTTGTACCCACGCTGAAAACAATGCTGTTAGGATATAAAATCGTCTATGTATAATGCATTCTACTGGTTTGGTTAAAATGAATAATGTTTACATTCGGAACAAAATTAAAAGTATTGCTATCTATAAAATTTCATTACACCCAGTATTTTACTCGTTTTAGTTGTACAGCTTTCAAAAAAAATGCATACACTTAACTAGAGGGCCTATAAACTAAGGCGCTGTCTCGTATTGTCTGGCTCATCAGGGACGATGAGGTCGGAGCCCTAATAATGTCCTAATGCACTGAGATGTCCAGTTCTAAAAAAAAACTCCCACCAGCCATAAAAATGTCGGTGTACCACCTTTTTATTTCCACCCCATTAATTAAGGATGTAAAAAGCTCGTAAGGGGAAAACTTTGCAATAAATCGCTTGGGTAAATAATACTTAATATTAGTGTTTAATTTTAGCTTTGCAGACACATTTCTATTTATTAAGTTGTAGAATTAAAAACGTTTTCCTAAGTTCAAAAAAAAAAAAATCTGACGAAAAACACAAAATGCTGGTTTTACAATCAAATCAAACAAAAGCAGAATATGTTTGATTTTTTTTTCAAATACAACCTTTCTTTTTCTCTCCTTCCCATATCTTTGTATTCGTAGAGAAGGTTTGCATGTAACAAATTCTGATATTTCACTTTCACCCTCAGAAATCAGCTCGGCGATTGTTTGCCATAAAATGATATTGGAAAATAGTTCACACCCTAAATCCCTTTTCCGGACTCCTTATCCTCAGTCTAGATGGGTGGACACGTACTTGGGGTTCCCACACACCCCCTACACATATTGGGTGAACACCACTTTAGAGAGATGCAGGGAGATGAGATGTTTTGGGTTGAGAGCAGGAAATAAGACGGAGAAAGTGGCCCTGTAAGACTCACATTTGATCAAGACTCAAGGCTAGCTACAGCATATTCACAGCAAGTTAAGACTTTTAGAGAGAACAAAATTATTACCGCGGCCTACTAGACATTCGGGTCATACGCTCTTTTTTAGAATAAAACTTAACATTCATTCATTGACAGTGGTGACTTGTTGATTTTATCTTAACGATAAAATATCAAATGTGATCTAAATATGTCAACAACTACATTTAAAAATGACATCATATGAGAGGCTGTATGATTTAAGTTGTTTTAGTTATTTTCAGATCTGTCAAAAAGTAGGTAAACTCATCATGAACGATCTAACGGTCTCAAGTGTCCCCGAATTTAATCACGTTAATAATAATGAATTGAATAATATATTATTAAGAGGAAATATGTCTACGTTCGTGTGGATAAGTTATATGGAAGCCATTTAGGATAGATAACCCACACAAGTACACCCGAAAGGTAGCTGAACATCGACATTCCCGTCAACAGAAAACCAGAATTGTTGAGATTGCAGCTTTATTCTGCATGCCCAACAATGTGTTTCTCTATTAATTAATTTTCTTTTAAAATATCAAGCCTGATATGAATTAAACAACTGTTAAGAATTACGTTATTTGAGTGAGCGCATGAAATAAGTCGATTTATTTTCTTTTAGATTTATCAGAATTGTATCTCAAATAAGTACTTTAGTTTTCAGACTAAAACTGTTGTCATCATTTAACATAAAAATAATTTTGATCAAATAGGCTTTTATCCATATTTACCCACTTAGGTGGGCGCGCGATCTAAGTCGTAAACCTATCCTGGTCTAGTTTATCGGTCATGGAGAGGTTTGAGTTTATATCGCCATTGTGTATACTGTGAATGGTTCTACAATAATTGTTTCACACTCTTATTCCACTCAAATACAGGTTCAACCGCTTTGCTGTTTGAATGGTCTCAGGCGTCAGTCACACTCGCGATAGATTGGACCACCAATGAGGGTTGGTTTGGGCTAGAATCCTGATCGAGTATATTGAGAGAGGATTTTCTTAAATAGTTTTCAACTATCCCTCCTCGCAAATTCGTTTATATTTTCCTTAAATTCAACCTTCCTCATCTCTAATCACACAGTCGTGTAGTTAGTACATATACGTACAAGCCTAACTGGTAGTGAGGCTCGGACAAAAATAAAAATATTATATTTTCTCTAAATAATTCTTATTTTATCATCTCTACTCCATTAGTGGAAATAAGCTCGTACAGGTGTTAAAATGTGATAAACCAAAAAACACTTTTATTCACGCATTCTTAAAAATATATTAATAAGTTTAAATAAGACCAATTAAGTTTAAGTTAATTTATAAAGTTCACTCGGTTTCATATAGAAATAGATAATGGTCGATTTTGTATTTTTGCATTAGTTGTATTTTCTATTTTTTAATTACCAGGCTATACTTTATAATGCCATAAGGAGAAGGCAGAGGAAAGGGTGCATTAGTGGTCTAGTCTCAATAAAAAAAGGAATGGAACTGTCGTAAGACAGAACACCTAATAATAATGACAATTCTACCTCAACCTCATCCCCAGTGTTTGATAGTGAAATAAAAGTATTTCACAACAGACCATATCTACGAAGTTAAACTATATTCAGACTAGCCGCGACACAAGTAATTTACGACCTCTCCACTAGATAGATTGGCGGATTTCAGTTTCAGTTTGAAACACGTCAGCACATTGATCAATACTTAGTTGACGCTTAAGAGAGTAATGAAAACTAAACCTCAAAGAAATATCCTAGATAGTGCGAATAGTTGGCACACAAAATAAAAAATTGTTTTAATACCTTTTGGAAACTGTTCACAATGTCATTATACTATATATTTTGTGAAGCCAAAATTTATTACAACGAAATGTACAAGTATATAAAGAGAATACTTTTTACTTAAGGACAACTCGTATCGATGGTCTTTTAGTCTAAGGTGTCAGTATCGCAGTGCATTGGCCCTACGATCATGGTAGATCGGGGTTCGAACCTAGGTTGGGTGTACTGGGGATGTTTCTTCCTAAATAGTTTTCCACTGTCTCGCCACATAAGTGTGTGTAGACTTCCTCTAAATTCAACCTTAATCATCCCTTACACATTATCATAAATAGCACAAATGCATATAACCCAAACGAGTAGTAAGAATGGCGTTAAAATAGGTTGGATCGCCAGTGATGGGTGGATCAGGGTTCTAGTTCAGGTCATATGTAGGGACGATAATTTTTTCCTAAATGGTTTTTACTATCGCTTCTCGCGAATGAGGGTGCTTTCCCTCTAAATTTAACTTCATCATTCCTACCCCATTAGTTAAAATATCAGTATGAACTGGGCGGGTACTGTGATGTCGTGTCCACCCAAGAAAACAGCCATTGACGGCTTAATATAAGAGGTACAGATTGATATGGTATCCAAGCGGATAAGTACCTGTCTGATCAGGGAAAATAATATAAAAACCATGAGTATAGATCTCATGTGAAAAACCCTCCCCTGTTCACATGACGGGACTCAATCCCCGACCTCTTCATCGCCGTCAGTTCAGTATTTTACAAACCTAGAGCCTAAGGCCACGTGACTAACTGTGCTGGCTCTTAGAGTTTAGAAACGCGATTTGTATTGAACTATATTTTATTATTATTTATATTATTCTTTTATTATTATTATTATTATTATTATTATTATTATTACCGCGTCTTAATACCAGTTCAGGTTATACGCCGAACTATATTTCCGCGATAAGATTTTCCTCTCAAAAGAGGCGGTGCCCTTTTGCTTGGTAGGGCGTAGTTCTTAATTGGCTAGGTGGACGCCCTGGTAGCGTCGCGTCTGTTGACACACGGGTTCAGGGTCCGCAATGAACACATGTGTCTCACACCCTGTCCCACGGGGCGCTAAATGTTTAAAAAAAATATGTATATGTCTGGGACTTTTCCAAGAATTATACTGTTAAAGAGCCAGACAATCCTGCCTTGAAGTCACACTTTCCAGAAAAATGTAAAAAAAAAAAAAATTGTGGATAGTGGTTGAGTGGAAAACCATTTAAAATATAACGCCTGCAATCCACTCGACTGGAATTCAAACCCCGATCTCCCAGGCACCGGCTGTCTAGTCTATCCAGGCAGCTAATTAAGCTGGATGCACCATATAGTATTTTGCTTTAATCTGTATTCAAGCATTTAATTATTCTTATTCCTTATCTCAGTCTGCATCACGTCTATATACTGATTTAAAATGGATTGACCTAAATATTATATACAGGGGTACGCTCAAACCAGAAATCACGTTAAAGTGATATTTTCTACATTTTATATTTGACAACAGTAAAATTATGATCACTGAAAAAGTTTTGTAAATTTCAAATAATTATTTGTCAATTCTGGGACGGATGAGAATGACCGAAAGTCGTACTCGACTGAACAGAAGAACAGAGAGATCTGTCAATTTCTTTGTATTTTTTTTTAAATGTGGTAAAACTGTATTACTGTTGAGTGACAGAAAATCACACTACAGTGCTACACTTGACCCTTTGGGCTACATTAATACCTTATATAATTTTAGCTATTAACGGTCCTTACTTAGATATATTCCTCAAACTAAATCTTATTAAATTAGAAATTGGGATTACCAATTTTACGCAGATGAACTAACGGACGAGATCTTTATGTTATGTCTGTTTTTGAAGTCGGGTTGCTAAATTGGTAGTTGTTTCAAAAAGTTAACGTTTAAGGTTTGCCTACATTGTTGTATTATTTTTAATTTTTTTTTGTGGGAAACATAATGTGCTTTTTGAAATTAAAATTTCCTAGTTGAAAAAAAACCATTGTTTAGTATCTTCAAAATATTTGCATTGTTTTATAAAAATATCCCACAATATTTTATTGAAGTTTTAGGTCTTAAGCAGAAAAATTTCACATAAAACTCTCCAATGGTTGCTATAGCCATGAAAATAATGCGAAAGTTTCCGAAATATTTGTTCTAGAACTATGATTGGGAATTTTCATAAGTAGTAGAATTTCTCTGACAAGATATGAATACAATGTTGAAACTAAAATCAAAACCAAAAAGGTGTGCTTAGCCAAAAAAACATTTAATAAGAAGGGAAAATGATTAAAAAGTATAGTATGACACTTTCTCATAGATATATAATTCCTACTAATCAGAAACCATTTTTATTTAGAATATAAAACTGTTTATTTTTACCTCTTCTATCTTTCAACCTTGTGATCCATCTCAAGCAACTTGCACTGAGGTCTGCTTCGGTGGTCGCATGGTCAAAGGCTTCACTTCGTTTTATACTTGACTGCCGATGACAGGGAGATCGAGGCTCAATTCTCGGTCGGGTGTACTGAGGGTTGCTTTTACAAAATGTCTTCCCACTCTCCCTCCACGCAAATGAGGGTACACTTTTATATATGTAACCTTCCTCATACCTATCTCACCATCGTAATTAGTACATATGCGTATAACCTGAACATGTAGTAAGACGCGGTGCTACAACAAGCTTTGCTAAGCGTGTTTTTGTAGGAACCGAGCATTTGAAAGCATGCGTTATGGAAGTGTTCTAAGACCCGGTGGTTTATTGAGTTTACATATGGGTTGTTCGAAGATATTTACTTTATCATTTAGAGCAACAATTGTAATCTTGAACATTTTTGACCTTGAGGCTATAATTAATTTTGACGTATTATGGTCCTTCTAAACCTAAAAAATGAGCCTTAAAATTATCTGTAATCAGTATAAATGATTTATTAGATTTTGTTCAAAAAATTGATATAGTAGTTTTGTTAAAATTTATATCTGAGGAATGCTTCATATCATTATCAAAATGGTGTGTGTTTTTCTGAGTAAAACTGATTAAACGGTAGTTTATTCAACTGATTTTTGAAAATTTGGTTAAGTTAATTAATTCCAAATATTTGATCTGAACGGTAAACGTATTATTTATTTTCATAATTTTACATTGTAACGTTGATAAGCTAGGTTATAATAATTTAGTAATATTTATAGGTTTATTGAAATTCTACATTTGAACTTAATAATTCGACATAGAATTGTCTTTTATATTTTATTCTATTTTGATTTAACATCATTTAATTATGTTTATGATTTTGAATGTACTGTTTTCTTTTAAGATGAATCATTTTCTTCCTCAATTCTACTATCAGGTAATCTGTGAAGTTAGATCCGCAATAATCTCATTTAACATTGATGGGAATCTTTTGGTTTTAATCCTAACCGGAAACACTGGACTACTGGTTCCACATTATAACTTTACCCATAATTTAAAAAAGTAGATTTCCCGTACTCCCCTGAAGCTAATGCGCCTTACCTTCCATACACCACAGCTAAATTATGTCGTCAATAATCCTTTCGAAAAATGTAGAAAATTAATTTCATTACAAGATTTTATACATAATTAAATAGAGCCCCTACCCGTATTGGTGGTACATGGGTTAAGACATCAACTTCATCTTGTATGGTTTGCTGGCGACGGGGAGATCTAGGCTTCAAATCTGGACTGGGTGTATTGGGAGTTATCCTAAATGGTTTCCAATCTCCCTCTACGCTATTTCCTATTTAGCTTACCTCATTATTGTAAGTAGGCTGATATTGCGGACGCGTAGCAATAAGCGGAACTCAAATAAAATTGTTTTACATTTTTATTTTTCATTCGTTTTTCTTTCACATTAATCTTCCTTTCACACAGCTACTAGACATCATGGTTAAGTCCTCTACTTTAAAACCCCCCTGCACGTCATTGTCTGTCAGAGTCATCTGTCTACGTATTGCCATCTTGTATAGCATGAGTAAGTACACGGTTTAAATGTAAAGAGTGCGCCAGGGGTCTTATATGTTAGTGAAGGCGGACAGTTTTAATTAGGGTAACCAGAGGTGTCCTGCTATGCCCCTGTGGTGCTCATTACCATCTTGTCTTCATTATGTGGCACCCCCTTCCATCTCCCCCATACCTCCAGCGGGGTCACGATCTCTAATAAGGAGAAGGATAGAGAGAGAGAGAGAGAGAGAGAGAGAGAGAATGAACAAAAAACCGTATCGACTAAATGCTATCTCCAGCTTTTATGTTGGTAGACCTAGCTTTAAAACTATAACTATATCTATTAATATTTTTAATGATATTTACATTTCTAACTATTTGACCCACATATCGGTGGGCATGTGAACTAAATGTCAGACTCAACTAGTATGACTTAACAGTGACGGAGAGTCTTAGCTCTTAATCTTGGAAAATGCATTGAATATTTGTTTTTCTAAATGGTTTTATCACTCTATCTCCACGCAAATTCTGAAACATTTCCGCCAAGATTGTACCTTTTTCATTCCACCGCTATTGGTGTAGTTAAATTTGGCAAGAATAGACAGACGCGGTATGAAAATAACACGACTTTTCGGGTATCTAAATTTAAAAAATATATATTTATGCGTACTTTCCAAGCAAATACACTAATTAGCCAACTTAACATAATATGCACATACAACACTAGACACTCAATACATAGACATGAATGTTAGTATGTGGATAGTATAAACTATCCATTTACATAATTTACTAAAGTATTTATTCATTCTTTTATTTATGGTTGAAATCTGTAACCCCAACGCCATGAGTATGGGAAATACTATATGAACCAAAATAGCTGGAGTTATGTAAAGTATTATATAATTATAGTTGTAATAGTTGTATTCTTATTCATTTAATACACTGCATAGTATATATTTTACTTTACAAATACACATAAATTAAAATGTGTTTCGTAAAATTAAATTTTTTAGTAACTAATTTTTTATTACTAGACGATTACAAACGATAGCGCGAACGAATTATTCAAGACTATTCCAATAAGTTTTTTAAAACTCTTTATTGTGCTACTATGATTTTTGTTTGACTGTTATTATCTATAGAAAAACACTTTTATGAGTCAAATTAATAAAAATAATTCAGTAAACACGTTTGGTTTAACTTTCTACACATTTTAATCTAAGCAGTTCTTGACTATTTGTCACGGGTATCGCTTTATTTGAATAGGAATTTTTCTATTAATTTAAAAATCAAATATCCCCATGAGAGATATTCAAGAACTACTGAGGTAACAATATGTAGATAGTTAAACTAAACCAATCTACTGGAGAAATATTTGATTTATTTGGTTGAAAACTTTTGTTGTTGTTATAACTAGTGTAAACACACTGAATTAACTCGCAATCCCTATCATACCACCTTGATAAAGGCAAATATAGCTGATCCTACCTTTCATAATGGTGTAAGAGAGAACATAACTAAAGTTAAATAACGGTAATAATACGCTTTAAAACACTTATTGAGAGTTAACCAAAGTATCCCGTTATTACAGACGTGGCACTGTTCAAAGCAGTCTGTGAATAAAACAAAGAGTTTGCTTCACAGCACGCTATTAACAGACTGTCTACAATATTATTAATATAGCGCCCTTTGTGTATTTGATTAAAACTATAAATATTCCTAATAGCAGTGAACCGAGCCTTGAAACCCATTTAATGGTTATTTGTGATACCTTTATTCCCACTGATATCAATTTAGTGGAATGGTCTGTAACTTTAAAGGCGTTTACGAGAGATCCCAGTTTTGTTTAAGGAATCATTGGTTGGAATGGAAATCGCAAATCGAGGAAGAGAAAATTAAATAGAGCATTGTATTTCCTATTGTGTGGGTTATTCTGTAGGTTCCATTTCGCAAGTTTTGATCAAATATACAGCTTTTAAAAATATCTACACCCGTCGATTTTACCGAGGGCTAATGTCATTTATTAAGTTAGTATTTAATTAAAATTATAAAAGTACAATATTACTATTTGAACCATGAAATCTTATTTTTAATTTAGAGACCTATCCCCCTTTCCTCAATACTTAGTACTAAATATGTGTTTGTGTATGAGATTTGCGCTCTTACTATTTGGAAAGGGTTTATATTGTATATTAAATATATTGTAATGTCATAAATCTTGGTGTGCTTGTTATATAATAAGAGATTGTGATGCTATGTGCATTCATACAACACACACACACACACACACACACACACACACACACACATACACACACACATAAACACACAATCCCTCTTAAAATACTTTGTTCTAATGAACTAGAATACTGATATTAATTTTATTCGCTATTAAAAGGCCAAACCCTTTAAATAATTTTTTGACTTCATTGCATTTTCCAAAATAGGTTAAATCCCATTATGTGTCTTTAGTAGCTGAAGTAAAAATTAATTATTCCTAAATGAACGAAACTGCCTTGTTTTGAGCAATTATCTGAATTATATTATAATTGTTTATGATCATCAACGCATTATTCTTCTCGCCCGGAATATCCACATTTCAATAGACCATTAAGATAGGTAAAATTTAGAGGATATGTATCAATATTTAAGTAGAAAGAAAGTGGGAAGCCTGCTTCATTACATCTGGCTGGTATTCGAACCTCGATTGAACCCTCGGTCAACGGAAAACCAGACTTAGACTAGATTAACGTTCAGTCGGTGCGACCACGGATATGGAAATTGGATATGTATATTGTTATTATATTAAAAAAGTGTCAGTGTACTAGATTAAAAACTACTAATATATTTAATTTGTAACTAAAGGGTATGATGTATTTTAATAAAATTTCGTGGAAAGCTTAATTTTTGAAAGTCCCACCCCTGGAGAGTCGAATACCGTCCTCTCTCCAGTCCAGAGTGAAACACAGCGCGAGCCTGAATCGGACTATCCTATCCCGTTAAACCTCTTGGAGCTTTTTTATTTAGCACCACGTCTTACTAACCACTCGGGTTATACGCTTATCTACTGAATTATTTAATGTGTTAGGGATTAGGAAGGTTTAATTGATGGGAAGTGTAACCACATTTGAGTGGAGGGAGAGTGGAAAACCATTTAGGAAAAACCCTCCTCAGTGCACCCGGCTGGGATTGAGCCCTGATCTCCAGGTCTTTGACAGTCTAGTCAATTGTGATTGTAGCGCCTTAGACCATTCAGCTACCGAAGTGGGTTTGAAGCATTTTATTTTATTTATCATCACTAGGTCTTACTACCTGTTCAGGTTACACACACATATGATAGTTATTCTAATGGGGTAGAGATGAGGAAGAAAGCATTTTAGAGGTAGTATACCCGCATTTACGTGTAAGGAGAGTGGGAAACCATTTATGAAAACACAGTCTCAGAAGACCCAACCGGGACTCGATTCCCGATCTCCCCGTCATGAGCAGGTCCGTCTATAACGATAGCGACGTCCTTAGACCATGCGGCCACCAAAGCAGGTCACTCGGAGCTGATGAGCTGTGTCAGTCGAGCAGTTAGCACAGAGAGGTGATCTGATTGTACAGAGTGTAACTGATCTGAGTTATTGGACGTTCGCTACTGGAACTAATCCACTGATTGTTCCGTTTCCTGGTCCCTGTCATTTGCTTGCTCCGTGCAAATCTATTCACTGCGAGCACAATGAGTAGGTCTATTGTGATTAGTGGGGTTAGTCACATAACGGGTGCAGACAGTGACTGTAGCATATTTCTCCCGTTGTGTGTGTGTGTGTGTGTGTGTGTGTGCGCGCGTGCGCTCGTGTGTGATTTCAATAACAATGGATATAGATTTGAGGGCTCATTAATTATTGTTAGAATATGATCTATGGAACTTTGATATTCACACATATATTCATACATATATATATACTTAAACATATTTTTTTAGGTTATGGTTCAATTAATTAATATGTAAGTATTAGTAAATGGAAATTAACACCTAAAGAGGAAAAACCAGTCACACAATTCTAAAATATTGAGTTTTTTTAAATTTAAAAGCACTAATTTTTTTTTTACGAAAAATTACCTGCCCTTGCTATCCGGGTATTTATACAAGTGTGTTAAATACGAGATGGTAGAATTTAGAGGAATGTTAAAAGCATTTGTATGAAAGGAGAATGAAACCAAAATGTAAAAACACAGGCCAAGATTCGAACTTTTGTCTTCCTGTCATTAGAAAATAATACTTGATGAGACTGACCATTTTTTCTACATACACATTAGTGCAGGTAAGTACTAATATTATTCTTTTACTATGGCTCGTTGAATAAAAACTACAAAATATTTATTAGGGGTACATAACGTAAACTAAATAAGAGTAAAGTTCAGCTAATAGACTGATTAACACGAGAAATAATATTTTTATTAAGAAAATAGTAATTCAGAGTGTGAAGAAGTTATTTGAATATTTTAAGTGTGTATCAGGTAAACATTCTTTTGAATTTCACAATAAATGGAATATTTTTTGAACATTTTTTCTTGGACGCAGTCGTTATTATACTTTCAAACCCTCCCAAAAATATTACGTTTGTAAGAACGTGATTAAAATTATTTTGTTTAGTTAGAAATAGCTGCGCGCTGTCCAGGCACGTAAAAAACATTTTGTCAATGTTTACATAAGTAGCAAATTAATAAGGAGGCCGGTAACCGCTATATGAGTAACCTGGTTCGATACCAAGGTGGACCTAAGATAATATGATTTTTGTGGATAAACTTTTTTTTATTCCTTTATATTACATTCTTCACTATATAATGGGATGATTTGTTTTAAGTTTGTCGGACTATTTTGATTTATTTCTTTTAAGTTTTATTATTATCTTTATTATCGTCACGTCTTACTACCCGTTCAGGTCATACGCATACATGATAATTACTCTAATGGAGTAAGGATGAGGAAGGAAGAATGTTCGTGGTAATATACCCGAATATGCGTGAAAGGAGAGTGGTAAACCAAGTAGGAAATCCACCCTCAGTGGATCCAACTGAGATTTGAACTCCGATCTTCCAGTCATTAGGAGGCCATTCCAACACGAGAGTGAAGCCTTAGACCATTCTACCATTGAAGCAGGTTTTTCTGATAGAGCTCTGTTTTATGAAGTGTACCTACACGGTGATTGGTCCAAATCAAACCACACCGGTGAGTATGTGGACCAAGGTGCCAGTCTCGTCTATTCTGGTTATTTTTGTTATGGGAGGATGGAGGTTTAAATCTATGTGGGATTTACTGATTTTTATTTTTTAAGTTTAGTTATTCTTTTGTTTAGTGTTTCTGTTTACTTCATATAATTTCTACATTCACAATCCCTATCCGTTTAGTGTGAATTAGCAGATGTACTGAACCGATGTACCATTAGCTAGAATCAAAAATATATTTGAAGCAACATTCTTATTAACGACCATGATTGAATTTCGACATATTGATGAAGTCTTAATCATTATATATAATCCAATTTTCATTGGAAAGGCTTTTTATATAAAAATGCAAACTTATTTACTGTCGAAATTAATAATATATTAATATTTGTTGGTTTTATGAATGTTGATATCAATCCTAACTGTAGAAAACATTAAAATATATAAATATATCAAAATATATCAATTAATTTTAGTGTCAGATAAGACCCGTCTCATGAAAAATGAATTATATGAACTTAAACCTGTCCTCAAACTCCACTCATTTCCGCCTCTCTGGCTTCTATGAAAAATCTCCTCAAGGTTTTTTTTCTAGTAAGACTTGTTATTCGGATAACATCAAAATTACTTTTTTTAAAAAGTACACTAAAGCCAGATGAATACGCCCTCAACGGCCCCTAGGGGCGCTCAAAAGCAACCTTATATAGATATAGTTATGTCTAAATGATAAAGGCAAGCTGCCCTTACGGCCTAATGCTACACAACCTTTGGGTAGGGGCGGGGAAATGTAGAAAATCCCGCTCCATGGCCAATATCGATTCACCTCAGCTTTAACAGAAAAATGATGATCAAATATAGACCCCCTCCCCTACAATGCGAAGGGGAACCATGGAATAAATAAAAAAAAAGAAACACTACCAGAATATTAAATTCCACCCCATGATCGAACCTGGACCGCAGTTGTTCTGATGGTGTAATTAGCACCGATGATCCTGCCGAGTAGCATGTCGGAGACCTGTAACGAACTAATTAATACTCGAAGGGCCCTGCTTGGGTCAGCTGGACGGGACAGGCAGGTATATACTCTACCGGTTTCATGTTTGATTGATGGGTTGCACCTCTCTTGCCACTTAGCCCACCCATCATTACCACTACCTCACGTGGCGGTTGATCTACGCACGTGTGTGCACTCACGGGGGCGCTAGGGGGAGGAGGAGGGAGAGTCGGGTGCGTGATCTCTAGCAGTTGATAGTTTCATATAGAACCGGTTTCATTTAGGTTTCTTTGGATACATTTATAAATCCTATTTAATTTACTAGAAACTTCATCCTTCGCAGCTAAAATAAGAAAGGAGTGTTGAAATTTTATAAAAACACTTGGCGTATTATTTCATAGGTGGCCTGTCAATGTCTTACGCTACAGTTCAATTTTCATAAAAATGGCATTATCTGATGACTAGAAAAATTTATAGATCTACTTTCACGTATTTATGTGTCAGGTCATGTGATCTGCAGCTGTCAATTTTTATAGATCTTCATAAATACCTAGAAAATTACATTAAAATGTTATCAATCTATATTGATCCCAAAAAAGTTTGTATTATCTAAAGGTCAAGAGTTATAAGCGAATTAGAGTGAATTTGAAGAAAAATGCAAACGAACATACATATTAATATTACTTAGCATCGCGTCTTACTACCCGTTCGGGCTATACGCTTAAGTACTAATTACGCTAATGGATTAGGACTTGGGAAGGTTGAATAAAGAGGAAGTGAGCCCGCGTTTGCGTGAAGGGAGAATGGAAAACCATTTAGGAAAAGCCACCCCAGTTCACCAGAGTGAGATTCTAACATCGATCTCTCCGTCCGCGATAGTCTAGCTCAACACGAATTAATCTAGCACGTTAGCTAACTACGCCACCGAGACGGGTAATATATACATACATATTTATAGCTTGTTACTAAAGTAATATAATAGCGTTATAAATGTATATATGATTAAAACTATTCCTATCTCAATATTACAAATTTTAACTCAAGTAAACTTAATGACTTATAATCAAATTTTAATTTGTAAGCTTTAAAGAACACTTTAAGAAAGGGTATTAAAACTTTAACTTGTACAATTATTATAATAAAAATATATTTGTCATTTAAATGATACTTGATTCGGGTTTAGATAAGCACGGATAAGAAAATGTATTAAATAACCATAAATTTAATATTATTTATCATAAAAACTAATAGATTTTTACTAAATCAAGATTTGGAGATTCTTAGGTTCAAACTTTCTTGACTGGACTAACAATGTTTTCTAAATTGATGGTAACAGTTTTATCTTTAACTAAAAAGATCGCAATGACTAAATTTTCAGTAATATCAAGCTCATTAATAGTCTGGTTTGCTGGTACTGGGAGTTTGGGATTTGAATCCCGGTTGGATGTACTCATAGTGTTTATTTCTTAGTCGTTTCCCCACTTTCTTTCTCAATCAATCTCTCTTTCTCACCACACAAATGCATGTACTTTTCCTCAAAGTCTTACATTCCTCATCCCTACCCCAACAACGTAAATTATATATTTATATACGAAAGTAATAATATCCAAAGTTAATTTTGAGAAAAAAGCTGTAAACGAAATGATAGTTGTCAATTGTAGCTACTCTCCAGTAATAACATATTTTGGTTAGAAATAAATGCTTTATACATGTTATAAAAAGTATATATTTAAATAAATAATAGTTATTATCATTATTACTAATAGTACTAGCTATAGTAGTAATGGTCATGGTAATATTACACTTTTAATACTTATATAATTACTGAAAATAATCTCAATTAAACCAGTTCGGAAAGAACTACGGTATATTGTGTCAAAGTCATATAATTTCCATTTAGGCCTGCCAGGTTAATTTAGTTCATAACAACATTTAAAAATTCTATATATGTTAAATATTTCTCACATAGATAAATAAAATAATGTTTCTAATATATATCTATATCTATATATATATATAGGGTATATATGTATACAGGGTATTTCCGGTTTAAACAGCTAAACTTAGTGAAGTGGATAAAAAAAAACTAGCTCAAAATGTATTTTGAAGATTTGGTAGTTCTCGCTTTCTTTTTGTGCAAAAAAAAAGTTAGGTAAAGACCAAAATATTTTATTTTTATTTTGTTCAAATTGACGGCCTCTAGACCGGAGACCAGCATTACAGCTATCAATGACAAAACGAGCGGCTGACCAGCATTGCAGCTATCAATGACAAAACGAGGGGCTGACCGACATTGAACCTATCAATGACAGAACGAGTGGCTGACCGACATTGAACCTATCAATGACAGAACGAGGGGCTGACCGACATTGCACCTATCAATGACAGAACGAGGGGCTGACCGACATTTCACCTATCAATGACAGAACGAGGGGCTGACCGACATTGAACCTATCAATGACAGAACGAGTGGCTGACCGACATTGAACCTATCAATGACAGAACGAGGGGCTGACCGACATTGCACCTATCAATGACAGAACGAGCGGCTGACCTACATTGCACCTATCAATGACAGAACGAGCGGCTGACCTACATTGCACCTATCAATGACAGAACGAGCGACTGACCGACATTGCAGCTATCAATGACAGAACGAGTGGCTGACCGACATTATGAGACTGTTGTTTCTTCCCACGCTTTGTCGTAAATATTGAAGGAAATTAACAGGCACTTCATATACTTTTTGTTTGAGTGATCCTCATATAACAAATCTAAAGCCATTGTTAAATCAGATGAACGCAGAGATGAAGCCACAGGTCCAGCACGACCGATCCATCTTCCAGGATAATTAATATTAAGCCATTGCCAAGGACCTCTGCAGAAAACTTGTTTTAATTTAGTTTTCTTCTGTTTGTGCGAAAAGGAAGCTAAGACGAGCAGATCTCCAAAATACATTTTGAGTTAGTTTGGTGATCCACTACCACTTCCCAAAGTTTAGCAGTTTAACCTGGGAACGTCATATATACATGGATTAATTATCCTAGAGGATGGGTCGGTCGTGCTGGACAGAAAAACATATATACACCTATATATAAGCATCGGATCTTGTTCAGGCTATACGCGTTTGTACTAATTAGCCCTACTCTAAAGGAGCTAGGTATGGTGAAGGTGTTAATTTAGAGGAAAATTTACACGCATTTGCGTGGAAAATAATTTCGGGATAGACCTCAGTACACCCGACTTCGATCCGAGCTCCAATCTCCCTGTCATCAGCAGTCCAATCTATGGTGAGAATGACGCCTTAGACCATGCGGTCATCAAATCGTATACAAAGGATAATATTACTATTTAGTTGTATTATTGTTTGGCTACTTATAATTTTAAATATGATATAATTTTATCCACTGGATTTTGCAAATAGTGCTGGATGAATTCAGTTTAGTAACGTTAACTGGTTATGCACGAGGAAGATATAATTTAGAATAAATATACCTTAAATCTCATGTGAGATTATTTTATTAAAATAATGGTTTTCTAGTTTAGAACTATCCGTCCCCAGCTAGCAGCCTGGATGGGTCTGAAATCCAGTATATGTTCCCACTGATGAGGGTGTTAATATATTACATCAGTTAAATCAATAATTTAAAACATTATATTAATGAGAAGAGAATTTAGTGAAATCGTATTAAGTGGCAATTTAAGTCTGAACTCGTTGTGTGAAACAATTTCTGTAAAACATGTGGAATAACGTAGCATAAAGTGAATTAGGGAGAGCGTGTAAAAGCGACAAATAAAATGAATAAATGAAAAAAAATAACAAGTTTATAGGGTAAGGGGAAGGGGGAGGAATGTTTGGAGTGGAATGAAGGGAACAATAATTTTCAACTTCTAAGAGAGAGGAAGAGTTTATGCTAATATTAGAAAGATCTCGCAGTTGATTCAATTTCTTCATGACAAGAAGAAGGGACGTTTCTTAGCTGTAAAAAAAAAGCAGTTTGGAAGTTCTCTTTACTAGGGAACTTATTAAAAAGAGAGGGAAGTGGTTAAAAGAGCGACATTTCGCTTCAATGTTCTATTCTCCCTCCCTTACCTTTAAAAAAAAGGTTTCTTACTGCGAATTTCAAGTCTCTCTCGTGTTCCTCTTACCTGACTTTTCTATCCATCACACTTCATATTGCTGCTACTACCTCTTTGATATTTTTCTTCCCTAATCTGTCACTCAGTTCTATACTCTTGAAAAATTTACTACATGACTTTTACACTGGCATATCTTATATTATATATAAAATACATTATATTTTACAAAGTTGAATTTTATAATCTATCCTAAAAAGATTTGTAAAAATGACTTGTAAATGTAAGCATATCTAAAATATAATACATTCTTATATTACAGGCCCACTATTTGATTTGGTGTTAGTTTTTTGAATATAAATAATAGCATAATTTAATTTGAAACATAATCAAATTATATTTTAAAACAATTAAAAAGAATTTTTGGTGAAATTTTGTTGTAATTTAGTAGAATGATACATATTCTAGAATATTATATTAACAATTATTATTAAAAGATTAGGATTTTACAATAGCTAGTTATTCTTGAATTTATTGAGTAAAACATTTTAATAAAATATATAGAAAAAAATTAAATTCGTTATATTATGTTTCTCATGTTTTTATTAGAAAAAATCATTATTTCCTATTTTACTAAGAGTCCTGGCTATACACATTTAAACCACGTTAATGGGGCAATGAGTAGTAAGAAAGAGCGTAGAGGAAAGGTTCCAGCCTTTGCTTGGATTGATAGTAGGAAACCAATTAGGGAAAAGATACCTTTTCTTACACCCGGCCAGTATTTGAACCCAGTCACCAGCAAACCAAACTAGGCGGGTCTTTATTTAGTCGTCTTACTCACCAATCCGGTTAGTAATATGAAACTTTATTATTTTAAAATGGCTGACAAATACTAACTTTAATTATTCTAATATTTAAGTAAAATAGGGTAAAAAGTTGTTTTATTTAAAATGCTCTGAAACAGTTTGAAGTTAAAAATTATATTAATATTATGAAACATATAATTTGGACATGGTGTACTCATAAAATTAAAATGAGTCTTTTTTATTTATAAATATCATATTACTAGCTCAACCTAGCATCAAAACCATCATAACACTCTAAATTAGTGAGTATTTATATATTAGATATATCCTATGATATTTATTATTATTAGCATTAATAACAATAATTTCATAAGTTTAGTAAAATATCAATAGTAAATAAAATTGCCATTATCTTTTTTTTGTTTCTATGAATTTAACAAATGCATCCCCTTCGTTAGATAGATACAGAGTTATTCAAAGAATGGAATACAAAATAATTTAGAGAGGATCAATTCCTTACAATTAATTTTGTTCTATAATATCAAATTTCCAATTACAAATCTTATTATTTTAGATTCCTTTACATGATCATTTTTTAAGAAAATAACTAACCTCTTTTTATCTTCTCCTTTAACATATTATTTAATTTTACTTTAATATTTTCATAGAGCTTTATAAATATGTAAAAATAATTTTTCCAACTTTAGTTTTTTTAACATCCAGATCTTAAGCATAAAAATAAACTTAAGATGTAAGATTTAATTTAGTTAGCTTAAATTTTATTTTTAAATTGGAAGAATATATGATTATACTTTTCAATAACTTATTTTGTGGACCACGTCTTATTTTACGTCCAGAATATCTGCGTTTTTATAGTCTAATAATGGTATTAGGATAAGTAAGGTAAAAATTAGAGGAATTATACCTGCATTACTCCGGGAGGGGAAAACATTTAATAGAATTCTTCAGTCCACATGACCTAAAACCGCCCCCCGCAATAAAACCGGACTAGACGAGACTGACGTATTTATCCACAAACCCATCAGTTCTGATATAAATATAGGATAAAAACAGATTTGTTAGAATTTGAGAACACCAAAATATCCTGGACTTTATCCCTAGGGTGATGAAATATATATATATATTTTTAATTCATTATTTAAATTTTCTTTAATATTTCTTGAAAATACAATACCACGCTTATAATATCACACTTTAACATCTTACACAATCTGGGCTAACAAAGGGTTTGTATTATGTTTATTTGTGTGTAACAACAATTATATTAATACATTTTCATTCATTCTTACAGCAATAACTATTGTACAAATAGTAAAAGTTTCTTTATTTTATATATATATATATATATATATAATAAATATATATATATAAAGCCCTTACACGTGTAATATTAAAAAGCAGATCTGTGAGCGTTAAAGGAAAAAGACCAATAACATATCTAATTTAATATCAATATAAAAAATAGTATCACTACTAGGCAATTACTAATTATTTAAATTATTTATAAAACCAGACAAAACGTTTCCTTTCACGATGATTATAAAAATAAACTCAATTTAAAAAAAAACCTTCCCTCTCACATCCAAGCAATTATTTTATATTATATTATTGAAAAGCTAATTTTCACATTAAAAATAATTTACTTTACTTTGTACATGAAATTGATGATGATGATTTAAATCATTTTACGTGGTCTTCTCCTAGCCATACAGTAGTGCGCGTATTCCAGGAAATAGTGTTGCAGAATAACACTATTAGTGGTTTAGTTTTTATTTGTCTGAGTTGGTGCTAATTAGTAACAACTGTTGATGTGGTTTTGCCATCATGTTGAAACAGCTCTGTTGTGGCTTACATTTCATCAGTAAAGGTGGCGAGTATATTTGCCATACCCGTGCGTTTGTTAAATGTAACAATCTTAAATGGAAATTCTGTGCAAAATAATTAAAATTATTCTATGTTGACTTTGTTTTTATGTTAAAGATCTTCATATTGCCAATATAGATATAGCGTGTGAAAAAACACTGTTGGAAACATAAACGAAGTCATATACGGGACCAAATATAATAAGTCATTGCCGAACTATTTTTTTAGCAGCGTGTATTACTACCCATTCGGGCCATACGCCTATGTACTAATTACACTAATACATAAGGGTTTATGAACGCTTTGTTTTAAAGGAAGTGTACCCGCATTCGCGTGGAGGGAGAGTGGCAAACCAGAGGAAGTGAACCCGTATTTGCATGGTAGGAGAGTGTAAAACCACCCTCAGTACACCCGATATCCCAGTCTTCGGCAGTCCAGTATATTGCGAGAGTAGCGCCTTAGACCATTTGGCAAGCGAAGCGAGTACCAAACGCTTTAGCCTAATATTTTTGAAGTTTTTTTATTATAGCCAGTTTGTTTTAGTTAAAACTGTGCCATGTGTAACTTAAATTTTGTATTTATATTTTATGTAGCTTATAGCTTAGCGTTAAAGGTTTCTAATTGAATACATGAATACACACATTTTACGAAAAAGAAGGCAAAAAAGTTTTGAATTTGTCTCATAAATACATATAAAACATTTTAAAAATCGGTTACTTGAAAGAGAGAGAGATATATATACTAATGTAATTTGAAATAACCTTTATTGTTGGGAGCTATGAAAATTAACAATGTAAGCAAAATACTTTAAAGATATGTTGCAAATATTTTAGTTACAAATAATCTGAAGAACCACAATTTCATCTCTAAAGATAATATAATATCTCTCAGCTGAGTACTCGTATTATAAAAGTTGTTTTAATTATGTGATTTTCCATTTTCCAACTTTAATACATTAGAGTCATTAGTACATAGGCTTATAACGCTAACGGGAAGTAATACGTGGTTCTAAAATTACTTTGAAATAAATGAACGAACAGTACACTTTAGATTCACTTTTCTTTAATATAGTTTATTTTGTTTTGTCTCATCCAGAATGTTTTAAAAATATGATAAAACTAATACTCTGTAGCAACCTTTAACTACTAAAGTAATGTTATAATTATAGCAAGGGGTTTTGTTACTTAAATTAAAGTTAATGAAACATTTTGCACCCGTTCAGAATATATGCACAGCCGTTAATCACACTAATGTGGAAGGGGTGGGGAATGTAAAATTTAGAGGAAGTATGTCCATCTAGGGAAAGTGGAAAACATTCAATAAAATACACCGTCAGAGCAGCCAGGCAGAAATCAAACCGCGATCTCTTAATCAATAGAAAAATATACAAAATGAGTTTGACGTTTGGATCGCGTGCTGACCGGCGTGGCTGCCGCTCAAAGTCTTGTAAGTATTATTAGCTTATCAATGATCACCTTTACATGAAGGATGGTTCTTTCAAATTTTAAAATCCTACAATACACTATCCTGATAGATATTCTAAATTAAAGGATTTGAAAACACTCTAGAATCAAGATCTAGAAAATAGTTTGAAAAATGTTATATTTCAAATCTAAAATAATACTTTGTTTTAGAAGTATTAAACTGCTTATATGTTATTTGTTCCAACATAAGTAATGAACAAACCTAAAAACCATGCTCTACATACAAAAAATAATTGGTTTAAGGTGTTGTCACGTTATAGAAAACACTAATAAATCACTATTTAGTATTGAGCAACTATTTATATTTTATATAACAATTTAAGAAATAATGTGAAAAATTCAAACCTTATGGGGAATTTAACCGTTCACGCTTACCACATTTTATAAGATGTTAACTAAAGAAAAAAGAGGATTCATTTCTTCTTTAATTTACGTATTTTCTATGTTTTACTTTTTTTTTAAATCGGTATATTTGGCGACTCTATAAGTATTATTACAAATGTTTATTTTTCAGAAATAATTCAAAAATATTAGTAAGGCTATATGTAAATTATGTTTGTGAGGACACGTACCTTTTGAGTTTAGCCATAGTTCACGCAAATTCTTATTTCGTAGCAAATCTAAAATAAAAACATACTTCGCTGCCCACATTTGGCACTGGCCTTCAATGATATTACACCTCTCTGTCGGGGAACTGGGGCTGTGGCGAACACAAGGTGGTGCCAACTGTGCGCGGCTAAAATGTCGACCACTCTCTCTTCAACCCTGTAGCGCGGTTGGACCGAGAGAGTCGGGATCTTGGAGGATACAGGCTGGAGATAAAATTACCTCTCTTTTTCGGAATCTTGGCGGATACAGGCTGGATATAAGACGGCCTCTCCTTTGCGATATCTAAGAGGATACAAGATAGAGATAAAAAGGCCTCTCCTTTTTGCGGGATATTAGAGGATACAAGCTGGAGAAAAAACTGCCTCTCCTTTTTGCGGGATCTTGGAGGATACAGGCTGGAGATAAGACGGCCTCTCCTTTTTGCGGGATCTTGGAGGATACAGGCTGGAGATAAGACGGCCTCTCCTTTGCGATATCTTAGAGGATACAAGATAGAGATAAAAAGGCCTCTCCTTTTTGCGGGATATTAGAGGATACAAGCTGGAGAAAAAACTGCCTCTCCTTTTTGCGGGATCTTGGAGGATACAGGCTGGAGATAAGACGGCCTCTCCTTTGCGATATCTTAGAGGATACAAGATAGAGATAAAAAGGCCTCTCCTTTTTGCGGGATATTAGAGGATACAAGCTGGAGAAAAGAACTGCCTCTCCTTTTTGCGGGATCTTGGAGGATACAGGCTGGAGATAAGACGGCCTCTCCTTTGCGGAATCTTGGAGGATACAGGCTGGAGATAAGACTGCCTCTCCTTTGCTGAATCTTGGAGGATACAGGCTGGAAATAAGACTGCCTCTTCTTTGCTGAATCTTGGAGAATACAGGCTGGAGATAAGACGGTCTCTCCTTTGCGGAATCTTGGAGGATACAGGTTGGAAATAAGACTGCCTTATTTTACGGAATATTGTAGGGTACAGGCTTGTCTGTCCTTTGCGAGATGTCTGGGAGAATACTGGTTGTATGGCATAGAAATTTGATTCAGGATAGATAGAGGCTACATACTAAGATTGTGACTCATATTATTTGCCACGCATACTAATAAGAAATAGATATAGATTATTTTAAAGGGTGAGATTAAGATTGGGGTTCCAGTCCTGACCGGGTATACCGAAGAGTTTTTTTTCCCTTAATTTTACCCACCCTCTCTTTACAGAAATTCATACCCATTTAATCTAAATTATACATACCTCATCCTTACCCCACTAACATTATCAAAATGCACGTAGCCATGACAGGTAGTAATATTCTGCGCACTAAATAATTAGGATTCAGATAGGAAAGATATTTTAGGAAAATAAATTTTGTCCTTGCGGCCAAAATTGATAACATGTTACTGTGTTACTTATGGTTAGTGTTATTTTATAGGTATTGATATTATCTATCGAAAGTGAAAACTGCAGATCACATGACTTGATGTATGAATACATAAAAGTAGATCTAGTAACTTTTTCTACCTGCCAGAAAATGAAAATTGGTATTTAATTTCTATACTAAAATGATACACGAACAATAATACCTTGTTTGAAGTTTCCTTGCTTCATGCTTCCCCCTCCAGTCTGTATCCTCCAAGGCTTGAACCTAGTGGTCACCGCTGATGTGACATGACCCCTCCTCTCCCTCTCTCTAATCCCTTATTTCATCCATTTCTCTTTCAACCCCGCCCCTACCATCATACCCGTGTCTCTTCTCATCCATCTCTAAGAGAAAGGGTCACGGAAATCAGATTTCTCGAATCGGGAAGTGTAGACTACCGTCGGACGTTATTCTCAATACTTTAAGACGTGTTTTCTCTCTGAACTACCTCGATTTTCTCTTTGTATTTGAGGAAGTTCTTATCTAGGAAGAAGCAAGCTTTATTTAAATTTTGTTCAGTCCGTGTTTTGTTTCGATTTTGTATATTTAAATATGAAAATTACTCTGTCAAAAAAAACACTATAAAAATAATATATATAAATAATAGTTGCTTACGGATTATGGCCATTAACTTGATATTCATTTAAATATAATGTTGAAAAAGGTATAATCATTTAAAAAAACATGGGCTTACAAGATATTAGGATGTATTCGAATCTATTTTTAATTGGATTAGCTACGATTTCCTATTTTACAGTACTAACTAATATGTTATGTAATATGTATGCAAACTTAAATAAACTTTCAGTTTAATTTACCTCCTCTAGGTATTTTATCTAACTGCCCATTTACTTCAAAAAGGCCTTATTTTTATTTAAAATAGAAGTTTGACAGTTCCTACCTTTAATTGAAGATATCTATATACTATAATTTTAAATTATTTTAAGATAATTCATTGCGATCATACATATTTCAAACATACCATTAAAAACAGAATAATGCATATTTTTACAACACATAGCTAGTAGCCCTTTGTGATAGATGTAAAGGTTTTTAGTTTTTACTAATGTTATTTTCATCTAATAATGAACCAGGTCATTTTACTTTCTACAGTGGGTACAGATTTTGGCAGTTCTTGAAAAAATATGTTCTGCCTATAAAAATCCTCGATTGATAGCTTTTATTTCAATAATGAATAATGAGTAAACATTTATTTAAAAAAAATACAAGTTCAAGAGGTGTGATAATATGATGTATTAAATGTCACCGAAGAGAAAATGCCAGTGTATAGGTTTTTGTGTGATATAATTTAGTATAGATAAGGTACATTGAAAATAAATTACTCTACTCATGTATGAACAGGTAAAACAATATATAAGGATGATTCTTTTATCTATAATTTTATTTAAGCAGCAAATTACGTATAATATACTCTCAAAAACGTATTTAAGCTTGTTCATTTTCAAGGGGAAATTTTGGAAACGAAAGCAACACGTATAGACATTAAAATGTAGAATACCCCTGTGAAATACTTCACGTTCATCCCTGATCCCAACACACAGTGCCAGAATTGTTTACTGATATGTGACAAATCGATTGAATATTCTCATTCATTCTTCATTCAGTCATTCATTCATTCTAGACTATTTGTAAACACGTGAATAAGTAAATTTTTTTTTCCTATTCTGTGTATACACTTCTGGAAATAAAATATTCAAATAGTTTGTTTTTTTCGTTTCGCCCAAAAATATGTGTATGTGTGTGTGTGTCCCAAAAGTATATTTAGGGCTCACTTCACGGGAGGAAGCGGGAGCTGTAGATATATGACAGCATTTTATGTCCCTTGGGATAACTTCCCAGGCACGGCTTAGTGCTTTTCACTTTTTATAGATATGTATAATATAGAACACGTGCGCAAATCTCTTGCACTACAAACTGAACAAACTCCTCATTAATCATAGAGGAACTATTTCTCTCTCGCTTAGCTTTTAGGTAAAAACTTTTTTTATCTCGTTTATTGCATTTGTTTGAGAACTGAAGATGATTTATATTTTTATTTGCTATGGATATTTAAGGGTCTACAAGGTTATGGTAGTTCTTCACAGAGTTCTGGAAATATCCAGGTGTCACTAGCTTCACGAACTTTCCAAATCACCTCCTAGAGACTCTGATTCGACACTTGGATGGGATAAAAGTTATCACTTACGTGGTGCGAATACATTCAACGATGGATTCATTCGAAATTCACTGTAATTTTTGTTTCAGGTCTTAATAATCCCGCTTGCATAACAATTCCGACAACATAAACCACAATAAAAACAATGATAATAATATAAATAAATATACTAGTAAGATTGGTTCAAAACTACCTACTGCAAATTTCCTTCTCAGCTGATTGCACTAGTGATTATTTCATACAAATTGTTTTAATTGTTTCTTTTTATCCTCGTTTCAAGCGAATACTGGAAAATTTCCTTGAAGTTCAAATTCCTTATCTCATGAATTTAGATTAGTAATTTACAGAACATTGGTTACCTGAAAAGGTGGTAAAACACAACTTAATGATGATAACTATTATATAAGATAGTGGAAAATGTAGATTTTAATTTTACGAACACATGGCTATCTAGGTCGTAAAATGGTATGCTAAGCCAAAAATTCTGGTTTCGGATCTTTTACTAGAATATAATTACAAAAATACTTAATTGTATAATATTTATTCAGTCGTGTAATCTAGCAACACGTTTAAACTCCATACAAACATCAAATCGAAGCACAAGTTTATAAATTATTCAAAGCAAAAAAGTAAAACTATTTATCTAGAAAAGGTTTTCCCGTAAAAAAATAATAGCTTAATCTTATTTCTTAGAGTAAAATTATTCCAAACCATTTAAACCCCACTGCCTTATATTGGATAATTCAAAAAACAGAACAGGGACACTTAGCTGGTTTCAAGCTACCGACTGCTCTTAATAATATCATTACTCGTATACCTAGGATCATACATACTATATTGCTTTATTTGTCGGTCTATGTATTTAATTTTACATGTCCTTGTGTTTGGGGATGTATATTTAGCGTGTTTCCCAAGGATAATAGTTGTCGATGTAGCCATATAGAGCCATTCGCATATTTCTATTAATGGCATAGGGCTGGTATGGGCTGATGAGGGAGGTAGAACTAAATTAAAATGTATAATCATTTGTGAGGTGACCATATTGGAAAACCTAATCGGGAATTGAAACCCAATCTCCCCCTCACCGATAAACCATTCTACGCGAAACTGACTGAGGTTCGAACTTCGGACGGGTGCAGTGGGGAAGGTTTTTTGCATGAGAATTATCTTTGTGGTTTTACTCTTTATATAACCCTAATGTAGGTGCACTTGTTATGATATACCCTACCTACACACAACCCTACACATGACACATATTAAAAGACTTGTGTTAAAACGTATGAACTAAAAAAAATCTATAAGCTCCTTGTGTTTTAATTCAAATTAAATATTTTGATCAAAGCCACGTTCTAAAAGCAAATTTTAAGCTTATTAAATTAATAAACAATCTTCCTTTCAACTTTGTTAAGTCTCTGGTATATAATCAAACTCCATAAACCTTCATTTCTATAGGGTCCTATAAACTTCAAAGAGAAAATCACCGTTGTAGTGAATTATTGGTAGCAATGGCTGTCCGCCGATTGAGGCAGTAAAGGGGGCCTTAACTTTGGTGGTCAGAGCTACATGCTCTAAACTCTAGTACTTACATCCGGGTGAGGGCCACTAAACAGTTCTGTCCCGGTTAACCGGCTGATGAACGACCACCCTTCCTTTCTCTCCGTTACTAACGGTTGGTCGGGTGGTCGCCACGTAATCCTCACTCAAGATTCTTGTTTCCTACGTGGCTGGCTACTCACGTGAAAATACTTAAAAGTGTCTAGCTCCAGAAAAACAAATATGTTAAGGTATTTTACGTTAACTTTGTAAACTGTGAGACCCACTTCAGTGTTCGCATGGTCCAAAGAGTTACTCTTGGAAATAGATTGGACTACCGATGACGGAAAGAACGTGGTTTGAATCCCGATCGAGTGTACTGACGGTGGTTTTCCCTAAATTGCTTCCCACTCCCTCTTTTTACGTAAATGCGGGTACATTTCCTCTAAATTCAACCTTACTTATCTCTAACCCATTAACGTAGTTAGTACAAATCGTGTAACGCGAATAGGAACCAAGACGCGTTACTAAAAAATATATATCTAATTAGAAGGAACTTTTATTTTTATATTCTTCAAATTTTTTTAAGGGATGGGCACACTTGTCAAAATTGACACTTTTTTTTAGCACCACGTCTTACTTCTCGTTTGAGTTATATTCTTATTTAATAATCACGCTAATAGTTTTAGGGATTTATAAGGCTATATTTAGAGGAAGTGTACCCACATTTGCGTGAAGGAAGAGTGGAAAACAATTTTGGAAAGAAACCTCAATACACCTGACTGAGATTAAGAAAATTTATATTTATTAACCTACTCAGTAAACTTAATACACAGAAAAACATCATTATAATTTTAAAACTATCAATGAAGAAGACATACATAGACAATTTTTAATCTAAATAAAAAAAAATTGTTGAAATGAACGATAAAAATGTCATTAATTTGCTTAACGCTATTAGATTTATTCTTTAAATTGAAAAATGACACTTGAAGAGTCATACAATACCTAGGTTCATTCTTCATTCATGTTTTAAGACAGATTTTTGATGGGCGTGTATAAATTAGATTAGTAAAAAAAAAGCTTCATCTGTATGATACCATGTTTGTATACGAACAAGCAGCTCGGAATTCTGTCCCCAAACGAGTACATACTTGAGTGGGGTACTTAAAAAGACTATTTTACGTTATGATATGCTGTATGTTAAATATATATTATATAAATAAATAATTTCCTGATGTGTGTGTCTTTACACACTCTCCAGAAACTCCTAGATGATCTAGAAAGTTGAAACTTTGCACACTCTAGTATAAACAACGAGACAGAACCTAACGAAGTCAAATTTTTTATCTTCGATTATTTTTTGACTGATGCAATTACTTTAAAGCCTTTTATTAATTAAAATAATGGAGCTATGGGTTTCCGTTTTGCAACTTATACCAAGAAGATAATTAATCACATTATATATTTTACCTAATATCTCATATGGTTGTTCAAGGTACATATTAATGATTTTTATTGGCATTCTGTTAAAAGATGAGATATTTTTAAGATTTGTACATCTCCTACAATTTGGCGCTAAATAGGTTATTGTCGAAATATAATTGGGTTCCACTGTTTACAATTCCTTATAGTCAAGTTGATGGTACCCAGTCCATCTGTTTACGATTCCTTATAGTTAAGTTAATGGTAGGCAATACACCTGTATTAATTTCTTATTGTTTACTCGATAGTACCCAATACACCTGTTTTTATTATTTATATTTTAATTAATATATGGTACCCAATACACCTGTTTTAATTATTTATAATTTAATCGATGATACCCAATACACCCGTTTAAATTCCTTATTTTCTAATCGATGGTACCCAATACACTTGTTTTAGTTACTTATAGTTGAGTCGATGGTACCCGATACAACTGTTTCAATTTTTAATAGTTGAGTTGATGGTACCCAATTCCCCTCTTTACAATTCCTTCTGGTTAAATCAACGATTCCCAATCTACAAATCTCTCGCATAAAAAAGTGCCCAATCCACCCCCACCACCCATCAATAAATACGATGTGCCCCTTATCCACTGAAATTATCGAAGATAAGAAGATAAACTGTGAAGCCGAGCTTCTTGGCAACCAATTACAAATGATATTGGACACTCACATGTTATTATATATTATTATATTGTACTCTATATTTGTGTTATATAAAGATGCCCAAGGAAATTTAAAAATAAATACTTAAAATTATTCCCATTAACAGAAGCAAAACCTTATTTTTACTCTGCCACTGTACATGATGTTAGCTCGTAGCTGTTCGTGGCACTTTTACACATCTATTTTTTAATGTGTTTCATTGTTCAAAATAAAATGTAGGGTAGTGCGACATTGTAATGTGTGTGACGTAGTGTGTTACATATGCTCGGTTTGATATGTGTTCTAAAAATATACAGCTGCTATCTCACGCATTCTATACGTTAAAACATAACGTTGTATCGCATGAGACTTATGACGTGAGAGAACACAAGCTAATAGCGGGAACGAAAATAACTCTTTATATTTTGTAAGATAGGAAAGTAAAATTAACCTTTTTTTTACTATCCGTCTAACCATTTGGCTGTGTGTTTTTATAGCACGAAAGCGTTTTGTTACATTATCATTTTTTTTTTACGTGATTTATAAATCAAGTTAAGGCTTTATTTTTGATTTCCGTCCTGAGATTAAGGAAATAATGCACGCTAGTGCTATATTGTTGTATCTGATATGGATATATTTTTAAAATAATGATGTGCTGTTTTTATTTATTTCAAGGCTTTAAGTGGTTTTACTATAGTACTTAAATTCACTTGCATTAGCACGGAATCTACAAGTTAACTTATTTTTTTGAGAGTAAACCTTAAACTCCACATCAAGTTTCAGTTCATGTGTGTTATTTAATCGATATCAGAATAAACCTAAAACAAAAATTGATAGATAATATCTTCTTCAGCATCACTTGGATTCAAACCAGGGTCTTGTTATTTAACACACCCCACTTGGACATGGGGGTGGACTTGCTAGTGTAATTAATAAGTTCAAACCATTACCAAGTTGATGATATAATTATAAATTTGGAACATGTACTTTTTGATATACACTGAGTGAAATTTATTAATGTTTAATCAAATAAAGGGGCCATTAAGGTCCTGTATGCAATTAATGATTTTTATTGGCTGCAAATCACTAATTTTAATCCATTCCAATCTAATTTTATGGTTTTCGAACAAGAATATTTCAATATTATAAATTTTGAAAAATAATACATAAAGTGCTTAATATATGGATTTAAAATGTAATCTTTGAACACAGTTTTTATTATGATTCAATATCTAAGGAATGTTTTAAACTTAAACGACATAGTAATAATAAACATTTGAACCAAGTTTAAAGAATATTAATAAAATGTAATAATACAATCCAACGGAACTTATATATATATATATATATATATATATATATATATATATATATATAAGTTCCGGAACTTATATATATATATATATATATATATATATATATATAAGTTCCGTTGGATTGTATTATTACATTTTATTAATATTCTTTAAACTTGGTTCAAATGTTTATTATTACTATGTCGTTTAAGTTTAAAACATTCCTTAGATATTGAATCATAATAAAAACTGTGTTCAAAGATTACATTTTAAATCCATATATTAAGCACTTTATGTATTATTTTTCAAAATTTATAATATTGAAATATTCTTGTTCGAAAACCATAAAATTAGATTGGAATGGATTAAAATTAGTGATTTGCAGCCAATAAAAATCATTAATTGCATACAGGACCTTAATGGCCCCTTTATTTGATTAAACATTAATAAATTTCACTCAGTGTATATCAAAAAGTACATATATATATATATATGCGTGTCTGGGCTACATTACTCCTAGCCCAGTTTGAGGAAAGATTAGCCAGTAGGGGAAACTGGGGTTAGTTACAACGGGTGCATATTGTAACAAAGCATTTATCGAAAAAGAATTGTGAAATAGAGCGTGCCACTACGATAGATTACTTACGACAATAGTCGGTTCAACGAAGAAAGTGGGGACACACCTGTATCTTTTTTTATTAGTAGTTTACAGTTGATTTTCTGTTTTTGCGTGTGCTGTGTAAGCACTCTACTTTCATCTAATTTTTTTGTTATTTTATCCTTTTTATATATATTCTAGACCATTATCATAGAGAATACACTCTTTTGGCGTTTGTTTGACACTGAAGTTTATCTGAGCAAAATAAATAATGAAGCCATTTTATAATTTAAGTGGGATTAAACTGTTCTAGAGATAGTTGCAATGAGTGTTGAAACTTATCCTGTAAACGTGGGAATAGATAAACATTATTTTATATAATATCTTAAATATAATAAATATTAATATTAGCATCCTATTGATATATATATATATGTAATTATAAATATCTAATTGCTAGCACATATGATTACTAAAATGGAGCCAGGTATAAATAACTATATAAAGCAACAATGCGTTTGTCATTTATAATAATGTTTATTCACTCTATTCTGGTGACTTACGTATCGAACAGCTCAAATCGTTAATAAGCATTGTAATTAAAAATTATCCTGCAAATTTTAATTTGTTTTAATCTGTATCACCTCAGATCAATCCTCATATGAAGAAGTAAAATTATCATCTTAAGAATGAAATAAAACCAGTGAGGAGTAACATAGCATTTGAAGATGGCTCAACGGATAGTGTAAAATCATACAGTTTGGTCCTTAAGAGGAATTTGAGTCGTGGGTGCAGTGCAGGGTTTACAAAATGTCAATCTGAGTAAAAAAAATCTGTCAATCTGAATATAAAAAAGTTTCAAATGCATCAACTGTGTATCTGATGAATATGAAGAATTTGATTATTTAAAACAATTGTTGTACATACCCTCCTGGTGTTGCAATATGCTCCTTTAAAAGGGAGCTAGCGGCGTATGCAATCTTTGATCCGAAATAATTTTGCTAAAGAGTTTGTAAAGGATTAATAATAACGACATTTATCCTCAATATTCAATATATTTGTTAAATTAATTTGAACTCATATCTTTGTAAATTATAAACGACAATATCTAAGTCTTAACTTATATTATATTCATTTACTCCTTACAAAATATTAAATTAGAATGTATTATAAAATGTTGAATGACGCCCTCCCCCCCCCCCCCCCGGCAAAAAATATTTCAAATATTTTAACTCAAAGTTGAAATTAAAAAAGATAATTGCTAATTTATGGTTTAACCACCAATGTATAAGAAATCAGATTACCCCCACTTATGCTTCTTTCAATTTAAAAGTAACTATCAAAGAACTATGAAATTACAAAGAAACATACAAATCAATAGAATTAAATGTGAAATTTCTTTTCTTCACAAGAAGTTACCATTTTTAAACAAGCAAGCTTTTACCAAACACATCTTGAACTGTCTAATACACTTCATCCCACAATTATAGATGAAACTCTAGAGATCATTAACAGCAAAATCGAATCCATTATTTCTACCAAATATCAAACTTTAAATGAAAAAACTTATCGCTTTATCTCAAATATCGCAAGATAATAAAACTGAGTATAATTCCGAATTTCAATTCTAGCCCAGATTTCTCAACATTTCTAAATTCAAATTAAGTAACCAAGATAAGAAAACTCTTCATAAGGGATACAAATTCAATCTCAAACAATCATATATTAAACAAAAGATCAAATCATTGATAATTGACAGTGAGGATGATATCAACTTACTACCTTCTGATGATAAAAACCTCATCAAAAACATGGTCGCAAACCAATTACACAAGATAACAACCAACCATAAACAAATAAGTAAATTATCAAACCAATCCAAAAACATTTCAACCCTCAAACAAAAACTAGATTCCATTGATATAATTAATGTAAAGGCTGATAGAGTCAACATCGTAGTTCTCCTGGACAAGAAAGATTATACCTGCAAAACCCTTGAATTCATCCGTAATAACAATATTATTGAACTAAAAGTTTACCCAAATAATAAATATAAAAAATCTCAAATACATATTAAAGAAATCCCCATTAATAATTCAACCAAAAGATTCTTTCAGATGTATCAACATGCATTCAAAAGCCCCTACTTTCACATCATAACCAAAAATTCATAAACCTAACATCCCGATAAGACCACTGGTCAACTATCAAAACTCACATGCATACAAACTCGTTAAAAAGATATCCAAAATCCTATCTGAAAATTTAGAGATTCCTAATGAATTCAATATAAAAAGCTCTATCCATTTAACTGAAAAGCTCAAATCAATTCCCATTGGTCAAAATTCAAAATTCATGTCATTGGATATTTCCAACCTATACAGTAATGTACCTGAGACCTTAATAGCAAAAAGCTTCACAAAAGTTTATACAGACCAAATTTCTAAACCTGTACAAATAGTAACCGAACAAAATTATTTCCAATTTAGCAATAAATACTACTCACAAAATGATGGATTGGCAATGGGTTCTCCAATCTCTTGCATAATGTCCGAAATATTTTTACAAAAATATGACCCTATCATCTTCAACAACCTAAACAATTTACTTAACATCAAATTTTATTGTATATATGTGGATGGTATCTTGATTGTCTTTGACAATGATTACGAAATTCCTTCCATCACCGATATAATCAATAATATCCACCCAAAATTATATTTCACTATTGAAAAAGAGAATAATGGCAGCATCAACTATCTGGATCTTAACATCGCTAAGAATTCCCAAAATAAACTTGTATATAAAATCTATAGAAAACCTACTCATACTGATGCAATCATATCCAACGATTCAAACCACTCAACCTCTCAAAAACTAGCTACTTTCAACAGTCTAGTTCATCGATTACTCAACAAATCCAATTACAAAATAAAACTCAACACAATCAAATTGCAATAAATAATGGATATTCCCTTTCCACTATTAACAAAATTTTACAAAAACAAAAATGAATTACGTTCAGATATTTTTTTACTACCCTTATAAATGAAAACAATAGTACTAATTAGCATAAAAATGGATTAAATGTTACTATATTAGTCCTTAAACCCATCGAGTCACCAACATCATCAAGAAAAACAATCCTAATATTGCCTTCACCACCAACAATAATATTAAGAAAAACCTCAGTAATAGCAACTTGAATAGGAAAAATTGAATTTATCAACTTACCTGTGAATGCAACAGCATTTACAATGATAAACTGGAATGGATTTCAAAATTCGTTACAAATGAACTTATTTCTGACTTTAAATTTAATAGAACAAAATCTAAATTTGCAGAACATTTAAAAAATTCAAACCACCAACCAAAACCGACCGAACAATGTATGAAGCCTCTTCATTTTTCTCACAAAGCGACCAAATTAAAAAGAGCTTAAATTTTTTTCATTCATTCAGCTATTCTTCACAAAAAAAAATTTTCTCAATGAACAATTAAAATCATCAAACCAAACCCTAATTAATACTTTAAAACATTTACCTAATAATATTAAAATTCTATAAACCCCATCTTTCCAGCTCTTACCATCCAGCGTAGAAAAAAGACCCGTTCGAGCCTGAGTCGAGAAGATTAGAACCGTATTCTCCTCCTTATTCCAATCCATCTATCATTCCACCCTCACACAGTTTACGTAAACTATTTTTAGTCATCGTTCCACAACCCAACACATATATACCTTGGTCTACTAATTATACCTCCTAACACTGCAATTTCCCACTACACATAATCTGTGATAAGCCACACCCTTCAGTTAACTTCTACGACTCGTAGTAACATATCGTCTTCCATCACCTAACGGCGTAGGTTTGTTTGAACATTGTTACATTATTCTTTTGTTCTATGTTATGGGTTACATTCCCAAATACTCAATTTAACTGTTTATATTATCCAATATTATTTTCTAGGTCTTTAATTTTAATTTCACATTTCCATGACTATGGTACGTTATATCGAGTACCGAAACATGTCGGCTAACTAAGATTCTAGTAATCTTCATCGAATACTGGAACACCGAAAGGAGTAACGGGGACAAAAATCATTCAGATAAGACTTAGATAGTTTCTAAAAAATAGGGTTAAAATATTTTAAGAAAATAATTTGGATACTGCAATTTTACAATTCAAACAAAATCATCAACTTTTAAATAGATATATCTTAACTTGTTGTTTTAATATGTTTTATTTTCACTTATGTTAAAAACTAGTTTGTCAATTAGTTGTGTATTATACCATATTTGTTATTTTGACCAATTTGACTCATAATATAATAAATATAATCAAGGTAAATATTTTAAATATTAAAGTGTGTTAAAAGAAAAAACATATATAAATTGAGTATAAACAACTTGTAAAGGGTTAATCATAACGATATTTATCCTCAATAGTCAACCTATTAATTAAATTAATTTGAACTCATACCTTTGTAAATTATAAACGACAATATCTAACTCTTAACTTATATTATAATTTTGCTAAGCTAAATTAAAAACATATAATTAAACAAACACTTTGAAAATAATCTGGAAATGCATTATTTTATACATGTAAAAAATAAAAAGGATTATTGAAAGATAAAACATAAAATAAAAAGTGAGAATTGTTGCAACATGCCCCAGTCTCCCCTACTAATGTACCGTTACCCAAGGCGCGTAGACTTTACAGTGACCACTAAACCACGGGGTCGGTTGACTCAAAGGATCTTATTTAGGTGCCTCTTAAAATTCAGCCAAGGTCCCTATTTGCATTATCAGACCTTCAATTTTTTAAAGAACGCATTTGATATTATTATACAATACCATCACTACACAGATAAAAAAATATTTTTTAATCGAAAAAGATTAAAAAAACCGTTTTTTAAATTAAAATTCCAAAGCAGGTTAAATGATTTGAATGCATACTTACATTTTTTTTAGAATGTGTCCAAAATATATATTATACTTATAACCTATTTAATAATACAAAATATAATTACATTCAAGTTATTACTTATTTCATTTTTTGAATACGAATGGTGTATCTATATACGTGTGTCTAGTATTAGTGCTGCTTATCAGTAACTTATACTTTATAGGCGAGGTGAATATATCAAAGGAGGTACATGTAAATGCAATTTACCGTCCTTGAAATAGTAGGAGAATGTCTTATTTCAAACATATTAAACACGGCTTCCTAAAGTAGGGTCAGGGATAAGGATTACTTATTTAACATTGCCACATTTTCGACAGCCGTATTAATTTATTTTTTTCTTCTCTCTTTAAAAAAAGATATATATATATATATATATATATATATATACTGTATATTGATCTCGGTGGTCTTGAGGGTAGAGTGTACAGCTCAGGCCCCGATGATCGGGGCTCAAACCCAACCATGGTCAACGGGTTTTTCTTGAGTGGTAAAAATCCTTAGCCCAACTTCCTTTGGAGGGGAAGTAAAGCCGTCTGTCCCATATCGATTATGCCATGTAAAAGAAGCCAAGAAGGTATGTGAAAATGCCTTTCACGGCAAAAATTAACAGGCCCTTTTGTGTTCGCTCATAGAAATTCAGTGTGAAAGGCAACGGGAACCGCCCTAACTTTCTGAACTCCCCTTGTGCATTGGATTTCTAACAGATGGTGCAGGCAGCACTAACCAGCCTGAGTGGATATAAATTACATCAAACCAACCTTCGAGTTGTTGACTTAAGAAGAAGCTATTCTGAATTTAGTATTAAAACTTTTTATTTTCTTAACTTTAACCTACTTTGTAGGATAGATCGGCTTGGTTCTTAAATTTATCAGGTCTTCTTAAAGTTGAATTGCTTTAAACTTTTGTTTGTGTGTGTTTTAGGTACTGGACTATTTACATATTTTTAGTTTGCAAAATTTTGTTCTAAAATAAGCAGCTTGGACTTTAAATAATATTAATAAATAAAACATTGTCATAAATATATTATTTAATTTATTTAATATTATTTTTTTATTTAGTACCGCGTCTTACTAACCGTTAGGGTTGTACGCTTAAGTACTAATTACTCTAATGGGTTAGGAATTGAGAAGGTTTGAAGTGAATCCGCATTTGCGTGGAGGGAGAGTGGAAAACAATTAGGAAAAACCATCCCCAGTTCACCCGACAGAGAGTCGAACCTCTATCTCCCCATCCTTGGCAGTCTTGCTCAACACGAAATTAGCGCGTTAGCTAACTACGCCACCGAGGCGGGTTAGTCACTAGTAGAACTTGAATAAATACCTTAATGTTTTTATTAAAATTGGAATGTTTCAATCGATATAGTTTGATAGAAAAAATTTGTTGGTAAAGCGAGTACCAATAGTTTGTCAATAAAACAAATAAAATGTTTCAAATAGTTATATATCCACCCTCAAAGGTGGTATGCAAAGACAAGGATGAGTGCCTTAAGACTCCACAAACGTTCAAATGACACTCATACTCGCTATTGTATGACACCCTGATTAGTGTGTCAGGATTAATGATGTCACATTCACACATAGTAATGGAGACGAAATATTTATCTAGATTATTTTATGTGGTAAAGTAGATTTTTGACCCAGGAACTCAAATATTAAAACGAACACTGGAACCGGTGAAATGTTGTAAACAACCTATCACTTAGTAGCTAAAAATTAAAAACACATCCATTAAATAAATATGATATCTACATCATTTGTCTTAACTAATTAAATCTTCGTTGATACAAGGAAAATATTTTTTCATCCGGCACTTAATGACACAGTTTCTAAACTGTGAATTTGAAAGTTAGACGAGAGGTCAGTGAAAGCTTTGACCAGGACAAAGCCCTACTGATCTTGGTCTAATCCGATTAATTATTCCTTGCTTTTCGTTCAGCTTGCAAGACCTTTGTGGACACCGTTCGGCCCCTTTGATTCTATCGTAGCTTAGATGTAGTGTAAAATATTAGTTAATGAAAGTCAAATGAATAATTCAAAAGTAACACTTTTGTATGAAGTAACTTTCCTCATCAGGCAAGAAAATTTATTGATTATTTGAAACTAGTTTTACATCTTTTAACTCTAGAAGTTAGGGCTATTATATTATATAATATATACATACAGAGCAGTGAAAGCACGGTTTGATTAATTACTGACAAAAGCATGTACAATTTAAAGGTACTGTACCTCTTTTATTGGTTGAATACATGTTGTTCTATATTATTTTTCTGTCTTCATATAGTGGAAAAAAAGGAACCACCGAGTATTTGATAAGGGCCACTCATTTGACTATGAACTTTGATGTACTCTCTTGCACAGAGATTATCAACTGCATTAAAGTAAATGTCCTGATAATATGCACCATATTATCCAATATAAGTCAAAAATAATAATTGTAGAGAGAATATCTAATAATTCCATCACTTCAAAATATTACAAAAAACTAAAATTGTGTTAGTTATATTACTGTTAAAACTATAATCGAGTTTGGCTTCTAACACAAATTAAGTCTTTCTACAGTAATGAAATACGTTTTTATATTTGAATTATTTGAATTAATTATTTATTTAAATTAAAATACAAATCTCTCATTTAAAACAAATATAGTGTATTTTTCTTGAAATTACAAATCACGTCAGACATGATGTTATATATTTGAAGTATTATTATGGATAGTCCTAAAATGTTAGCTTAAATCTAGCTATAAATAGCATTGGTGTATCAATTAAAGCACTATTTATAAAGGTTTTCATAAATCTATGAATATCATTATACTGGATATACAAGTATTACATATTTGCATTGCATGGGAATTAACAATTTTGAAAATGGTATTCATACCAATATTGAATTATTTTGTGATAATTTTATTTAAACCTAATTATTTGGATAGATAATTTATTTAGAATCTTCAGGAAACTTATTTTTTCTTTATTTATCTACATAACTATATTTTATCTTAACCTTTATACCAATGTTATAACAATCACGAACTGCTTTTAGATTAATGGTTTACTAATTATATTATAATATTATAGTTTTAATGTAATATATTTATACGAAATATTTCCAAGCTTTCGTACCCAGAATAGAATATTTATTCCTGGTTTTCTCATCTTCTAACTCGACCGTTGATGGTTTTATTACCATGACGTAAAAAAAAAAATCAAATATCGCAAGAATAAATGGTCGTTAATAAAGGTCCACCCCTTCCAACGGGTTTCACTAGTGTTTTTTTTTTAAAGTGTAGGTGTAGCCCTTGACACGATTCTTTGAAAAGAGAAACCCTCCATAGTTGACTTTCTGTTGGTGCAGTCTTCCTGAAGACCCGCGGGTTTGGAACCTTAACCCCGCGTGGGAATCTGGGAAGAACACTCGCTTGTATGCAGTCATTCAATACCGAAGTGCATTTATCACTCTACTCAGGCTTTGGAAGTCAACCAGGCTATGTACTAAAAGTGCACATACCGAATGTATGTACCTGCTTTGTAGTATATCAGAAACGCACAAGGTAGCTGCATCAAAAGAGGTCAATTGTTTGGAGTCTCTAGGATCCATATGACAGACAACACCGCTTGTTGGTTCTTTCACGAAAAACACATTTCTATTTCAATCTGAGTTGTATCTTGTTTTCATCCTAAACTAACCTAACCCTGTATTGTTATTATTTTACTGTAATTATTGTAAATAGTAAGGGGTTGTACCATGTTGCCACGTTATATTGTTGTTTTTTCTCTGTGCGCTTTTGATCCATATCTTTATGCACTCATGATATGAAATGTCTCCCTCTTGTGCGCTTTCGATGTTCTTCGATGTGACTGGCGTACTAATCCGGTCTTAGCATACATTATGTAAGGGCAGTAGTTATTATTAATATATTAATCATAATTACTTACCTACATATACTTAAATCTAAATCAATAAATGTATTGTTCGTTTAATATTAATATTCATTTCCCATCCTCATCATAAAACGTAGGTAGGATTCGTAGCTACCTGGCGTCCTAATACATGGAAATATAATCTAGCGCCCACAAATAAGTAACACATGTGTACCAATAGCGATCAAGGCGTAAATTGCGCTGGTCAGGACCATAATCCAAGATTTCCGGTGAAATTACGCCGCGTGATTATACACATTTTAAACAATATATTTAGGGAAAGGAATTTAACTATAGAACCACCCATCTCTACATTCCTTCTTACCAAATAATTCTAGCAGCAAGTTAAATAAAGCTTAACTAATTTAAATAAAACATTATTAAATAAAAACTTAAATAATTTTTACGTAACAAGCTTACAAACACATTTCATTGTATCTATTTTATCTGAACATCTAATCGCATATATCAAATTTGTAAACTAATTACTTTTCAAATTAAAATTATTTTGCTTTCATTATTAACATAAGGTTATTTAAAACTACATTTAGTTGTTTAAATATTATATCCAATATACATATTATTTGCTATCAAAGAGCTTTCGATAAGAATTTTGAAAGCCTGTTTACCTCGAAGCAGTATTTTTTTTTTTTTTTTGTAGAGGAATATGTTTGTGACAGCAGGCATCCAACAAATCTCTGTTAAACAAATCACAGATATATTTTGTTCTCGATTTTACGATATATTAATATTGTAAAACTATGATGAAAGTAAATATACTGCAATGGAGTTTTGATTCACTTCAAAATAAAAATATTGAGATTATTCCAAAGTCTGTTGGGGAGATATAAAAAAAAATAATATGTGTGTTTTATACAGTCTAGATATTGTGATATGTAGAGGAAATTAATCAAAGGTAAATAATTTAACCAACAAACGTGAGATTGATTGATAAACTACTAACAAATTTATGTGATTTAATTCATACATTAAATTTTTTATTTATTTTTTCATTTGTGTAGAGACTTAGAAATATACAATATTTAATCATTTATTGTGTTCCGCCTCTAGTGAAATGATATTTTATTTCAATGTTTTTAGTGAATACATCCATATATTTTATCATTCCTATTTTTATTTCTAAACTAATAACAATATTAATGTAAGCTTTCACTGTTTTAAAAAAAAGTAATACTGATTTCCAAATAAATACAAATGTTGGTTGTTCTTGTTTAAATTATCATAGTTACATTATCGATAAATCATCACAGTTCTATGTATTATTTAAACCATATTGAAATTAAGTGATCTAAATCTAAAAAAAAATCCACATGATTATAAAGACACTCTGTTCCTAACATTTTAAAAACTAGAAAATTTGTTTCAAATTCCGGTGGGGTCTTTAGTGGTAGTGAAATATCTAGGATAAGAGTGATTGGAAACGCACTCAGTTACAAGCGAAGTTGCCATCAATAAAGGTAAGACATTAAAAAAATAAATCGATAAAATGTCTACACTAAAATTATTTTAGATGTACCTACGTTTCTATTACTATTAAATGAATGAATACAACTTCAAATAAATACCTATGTAATCATCTCCTAAAATGTTATGGATCTCAATACATTCTATAAGCTACTCAGATCAACATCCACACCACTAAATCACTAAGCTAATCACTATACTACTTATCTCAGTTTCCACTCACCTAAACTGATCGGCTCAACAAACATTTACCTCGCTAAGCTACTCAACTAGGTAGGTCAGCAACTAATCAGGTGAGCAGAACATTTATTATAATTAAGCTCAGGTCAACATACACTACATTAAGCAAGTCAGGTCAGCATTGAGGAGTGTTTTAATCCCACTTTTGACAAATACTCACTCACTGACGTTATTAATTAAAAAAAAGATATCATCAAAGTTTATTATTTACTTAGTAGGTTTTTTCATAGAAACTTTTAGAGGACGAGTTTAGAATAGTTCACGACAAAGAAGGATTTAAATAGCTGTAAAACTTGGATTTTAAGATGATCACTTCAATGCGTCCTTTAAAACCACATCGATTATAAAAAATAGTATCATTATCAATATTATAGTACGATCTATCGATACTTATTTAGTATTGATTTCATAGTTATCTGGGTTTCGCACAGTTATTAATATAAGTTATATACTTTTGGTTATTACAGCAACGTTATAAATTTCAAAAAGGGCATTTTGATATTGCCTTTACATTGAAATATATAGTCTTTCTATCTCTAATATATATCACAGTAAAGTCAATATTAAAATGTTTGTTAATAATATATATTTGCAAATATTACAGTCAGGAATTGCATACAATTTTCAAACACTCGTTTCGGTGGCCGCATGTCTTAAAGCGCTACTCTTGCTGTAGCCTATACTGCCGATTACGGGAAGATTGAGGTTCGAACCTCGGTTGAGTGTATTTAAGGTAGTTTTCCCCTGGTAGTTTTCCACTAGCTCTTCCCGTAAATGCGAGTACACCTCATCTAAATATTACCTTCCTCATCCCTAACATCATTAGTGTAATTAATACATAAGTGTAAATCCTGAACGGTTAGAAAGATACGGTGCCAAGAAAATGTTGCAGACTTAAAGAGAATACCGGTAGTGAAATAGAAAATTCTACCTAAAGTATGATTTTGGTAGGAAGAACAGTAGAAGTTGGTTACTAATGTTGCTAAAACGATTTTAATTTAATTATACACCAAGTCATGTGATCTGTAGATCTCACTTTTGATATATATTATCAACATCTATAAAATGATACAAATAATAAAGTGAGATTTTAGCATTGCTGTCCGCAAAGAAATATGTTTGAGTTTTCTCTACTGTTCTTCCAACCAAAATCAGGATATAGTTATAGGAACCGTATCAGTGGACACGTGGTCTAACTATCAAGGCTAAATGAAAGGAGACTCGAGAAAAGTTCAGTGTTTCTGCAATTTTATTAGCAAACATTTCAGAGGCAAAATAAATCAAATATCTCTCCAGTAGAAACATAGAATTTAGTTTGTATTTACATAAGAGCCTCAACAATTCTTGAATATTTGTCATTATTCATGATCATTCTAGTATTTGTAGAAGAAAATATGTTGTCATTAAATTATAGGACACCCTTGACAGATATTCAAGAACTGTTGAGGTCACTTGATTTATTTTGCCAAAATCTTTTGTTTGTTATAAAACTGCAAAAATACAGCCCTCAGTTTGAAATACCTGCCACACCACCTCAAGTTCATCTAGTGTAGCTTTCCAGTGACGGGAAGGATGGTGTTCGAATCCCGGACGATTGTGATTGCACTGAAGATTATTTTTTCCTAAATGGTTTTCCACTCTTCCCCTAAGCAATTTAGGGTGGATCTCCTTTAAACCTTACCTTCTTCGTCCTTACCCCGTTAGTGGTATTAAATACGGATAGCCAGAATGGGTAAGCTGCGGTTCAGAAAGAAAAAAAAAACTACATATTTTCAAAGAGTACAAAAAGGGGTCTATGGACAATCCTAATTGGACGCATCGACTAGTTTCAGGGTTGAAGACCCATAATCTCCATTACGAGTCCAGGTAGGGTGTATATGCCTTCACATTTCCCAGAGGTATTGTAACCGATCCTCCGGACGACTCTGTGTAATTTGCATGAGGTCCAACCTGGTATACAATATGTCGGTCTACCGTCGCGCTAAGTACATAGTGAGGTGGATATATATTAAGTACATGTTAATTAATGCGGTATTGATCTTAATATAGCCAGGGATTATAGCTACGGCTATGTCATGGCAAGGATATCCTAACCGTCTAGTCACGGGGACTATTGCGCTCTTAAAATTATCAGACTTTCCGAGAAAATTAGAACAAGTTAAACGTTTAAATTATTCATCAATTGATTCATAGCTTAATTTACTACAAATTATAAAAAAATGCTGTCATTATCTACCGACATACTAACCGATCTATCATAGCTTTGGCCGGATATTGCAATTAACTAATGGAGAAAGGTTTAAAATAATCAAAGGGGAGTTGGTCAGATGTATATGTTTGTTATTTACTTTCACATATAGAGAAAGAATTGTGACCATGGAAGTTTTCAACAGGGGCATTATAAAGAACTTTTAAAATAAATTACTCGTAAGATTTTGTTCAAATTTTGTTTCTGTAGAGTTTTTACATGATAAATATGAAATTATATTAATTTTTCTATAATAAATTAATCTACGGGTTGTTTACTGTTGAGATATTTTTTAGAAAGTTTAAAATTTTACAAAACAATTTTTTGTTATTTAATTAAAATGGATATTCGTGTTTTGTTTTAGATGATAAACAATAACTTATTTTTATAAATATAATATAAAAAATTTGAGTGTGTGTCACTGATAACTGAATTTTGAACATTTTTAACTTTTTAAAACTCTCTTGAACCATTTTGTCTAAAAATTATTTCTAAAGTGTTTCTTATGATAAACAAATAATTTTGTATTTTTATAAACTATTTTTAAGGGTAGTTTACTGAAAGCTTATTTTTGAAATTTTGATCCAAACTATGATATATACAGGTGACCTGAAGGTACAGGGCTAAGGGGTCAGACTTCTGTGCTGGGGTCCGAGGTTCAATCCTCGGTCCCAGCACAAATTTTTATGATTACCAAACCCTTCCTTTATCTCTGACAAGATTTGTATTAATCGCAGATTGTTAATGTGTGGAGTGCCAGGCCTCCACCGTGGTTCGGATTCCACGTTAAACTGTAGGTCCTCTATTTAATCTCACAATCATCCTACCATATCACATCAGCGTAAGTGTGTGCAACACGAATGGTTAGTAAGACGTGGAGCTAATAATAATAATAATAATAATAATAATAATATACACCTATTTGATACGATTAAATTTTACCATTTATTTTTACCACGTCTTACCACTCCTCCGGTCTATTTGAATATTTTTACTGATGGTGTAACCCGCCTCGGTGGCGTAGTTGGCTAACGCGCTAGTCGTGCTGAGCCCGACTGCTGAGGACGGGGAGATTAAGGTTCGAATCTCGGTCGGATGAACTGGGGGTGGTTTTTCCTAAATGGTTTTCCACTCTCCCTCCACGCAAATGTGGGATCACTTCCTCTAAATTCAACCTTCCCAATTCCTAATCCATTAGCGTAATTAGTACTTAAGCGTACAACCCAAATGGGTAGTAAGACGTGGTGCTAAATAATAATAATAATAAAAAAACTAATGGTGTAGGAATCAGTCAAGTAGAGCTCATATTAGATGTATCTAATTTGCGGGTAGATAAAGAATAGGAAAATATTTGAGAATAAAGACCCTCTTTACACCCAAACAGGATTTGAACCCCGACCTTTTCGTCACCGGAAGTCTCGAGTAGACGAACTCGATTCTCTAGTCCTTACACACACCGTTTTGTGATTTTATTTCAAATATAATAATAAAATTATCTGTAACTTAAATCCACACCTCAATTTTACCTCTTAGCACTTTTTACTAAAGAAGAAACTTAATACCCGCTTCGGTGGCCACATGGCTTAAGGCGCTACTATCGCAATATAATAGATTTCTAATGACGGGGAGATTGTCGTTAGTTCCTGGTCGGGTGTCCTGAGGGTAGTTTTTCCTAAATTGTTTCATCCTATTTCTCCACGAAAATGTGGGTACACTTCCTCTAAATTCAACCATCCTTATTCCTGACACATTAGCGTAATTAGTACATAAACTACTCAAATGGCAGCTAGACGCATAGTTAAAAAAAAGAACCTTAGTTAAAAATAGAAAATATAGCTGATACTTGGCAACACGGCTCCATTGTATTGAATTGTGTGAGTTGCCTAGTACATATCTTTTTACATACTTTTAATATATAAGTACTTCCCCTCCTACTTTGCCGCCCCTCTCTTGCGTGATAGAACAACTAACATATTCATACCACGCCACGTGTCATTACCTTTTCAGAGAAGAAATTCCCCTTCCTTTGCGTGCAAAGGGAATGTTAGGGACTCACGCATGGTTAGCTACAGGATGTACGGGATAGCAGGATACATGCATTGCTCTGTGGATTAGTTTTTTTTTTTGGAACAAGACACTCGTTCATGCAATAAATATGTAGATTCTAATTTAAATTCTGATAAGTTCATCAACTAGAATAAGTCATTTAAAAACGGGGTAGAAGAGATTCACTAATATGAAACTGGAGGTTATTCTTTACAAGTCGGTCAAAGAATAGTGGGATCTTGAAGATTTTTCCTATCTTATAAATATATCCAATTTGAGTTCTTTGAGCAGCTTATTTACAAACAATATTCTACTAGAAAATTATTAAATTTTAATATCCAAATATAGGTAAACCATTTACATAATTTTCTAATTTTCATTGCAAAGTTTTTATATTGGGACAAATATGCCGGATACGTCAACTCCATTTTGGAAATATATTCGGTCGAGATTAAATTTTAGCACAGCTAATTTTAGAACAAAAGTTTTTTCTCACTGCTTTATTAGGAAATTTGTTCCTTAAATTTATTTATTTATTTGTCACCGCGTTTTAATACCTGTTCAGATTAGACGCACATGATAATTACTCTAGGTGGAGATGAGGAAGGATGAATTTTTAGAGGTAATCTATCCGAATTTGCGTGGTAGGCGAGTGGAAAGCCATTTAGGAAAAACATCTTCTAGACTTGACCATGGTTTGAACCTCAATCTCTCCATCATAAGCAGGTTAGTCTAACACGAAAGTGACGCCTTAGACCATTCGGCCACTGAATAGGGTATTAATTAGTTATATTTAAATTAATTATTAGAGGTATTTTAACATTTGATGCCAATTATACTGTACATTTTAATTTTGAACTTAAAGCTTAATTTTAGGGAAATGTATTTGGTTTAGTAAATAATAGCACCAATACCATATTTGTGAATACACCCTCATAATTAAATTATTATTAATACTATACAATAAATAAATACCTATTCTGGTGGAAGCATGGGATAAATATCCAGCTCATTTAGTCTTGTTTTTATGTGACAGGGTGGCTGCAGATCGAATCCTGGTTGTGTGTACTAAGGTGTTTTATTCTTAATATATCTGACAAGATGTGTATTAATCACAACTTGTGAATGTGAGGAATGCCAGGCCTCTACCGTGGTTCGGATCCCACGTTAAACTGTAGGTCCTCCCTTTCATCTCACAATCACCCTACCATTGCACATTAGCGTAAGTGCGTATAACCCGAACGGGTAGTAAGGCGCGGTGCTAATAATAATAATAATAATATTCTTAATGGTTTCCCATCCTCCCTCTAAGCACATTCGGGTATATTATATCCAAATTCAACCTACGTGATCCCTAACGCATTGACGTAATTTAAATTTAAATGCGCATGGCTCAAATGAGTAATGGGATGCCGCTATAAAATAAAACTAAACACAATGTTTATTTTGAAAAGTGCCAAGTTTCTGATAGCAATTTTTATCCTATTACACAGTATTGCTTTATGTTAATCATTCTATATACACATATTTAGTATGTTAATAAAGTATTATATTATTATAGGCTTAAATCTATCATTATTTATATTATCTATAGTTTATAAGCTTACACTAATTTATAATACAGTATAACTATAATTTTTTATTCAGTTTCAGTAATTCTTAGGCTATTTTTTACTATGGTTTTTGACACCATGACTATTAACTGCTACTATAAGGGCTAGGAATAAATAATGTAGCTATGAGGAAACTTTTCAGCAATAGCGTGGAAGGAGATGGGTGAACCAGAGTGACATATACAATTTGTAAAACTACCCCCAGGAAACCCAGTTGAGATTCGAGCCTCAACCTCCCTGTTATTGGGGGTCAAATTTATTACGAGACTGACACCTTAGATCGTGTAAACACTGGTGCAGGTTCATACTAGATTAAAAATAAAATGTATTTTGAACTACAAATTTTATATAGTAAAAATACTTGACTTTAACTTATAATTAATTCAACTACACTAAAAATAAGCCATGCTTGAATTTAACCAAATGTCCATCGATAGAGTATAATTAATACTTTAATACTCGACGTACTGTACATACTTTTAAGTTAGTTTGAATATAAAATAAATATATCTTAAATAATATTAATATTCAAGTATGATATATATTTTATATGTATATATATTATTTATACATGTATAAACATACATACACACCTATATATGAATTTTATGTAAATAATTTTAAAGATAGGAATATTATGTAAATAATATATAATACTTATTTACATAATATTCATGTATATAAAAATTAATTGATAGGTGTGTATGTATATATTTATATATGTATAGAATATTTTAATATTTTATTTTTATATAATTATGTATAATAGTACTTTAATATATATACATAATTATACTATATAATTATACTTGAATATTGATATTGTTATTATAAAGCCTATATTTATTTAATATTCAAACTAACTAAAAATAATGTACGTCAATTATTAAAATTATATATAAATATATGACTAAATCGCAACAAAAATAAATCTTACTTTTAAATCTAATTTTTGGATTTCATCCCAGAAACACAAAAATAAAACAGATATTTTATTTAGATTTTTATTATAGGGATTTAGAAACTTTAAAAGATAAAATATTGTTCAATACGTGCCATTTCAGTCTTGTCTCAAATTGGTGCAACGGGGCTTTACAGCAACCCTCGGCAACTGCAGTGCCATTCCTGTACATGACATCGGAAGGAAGGGAAATCTACTCTAGGGTTAGGAGAGGAAAGGGGAGAGGGGGGTAGGTAGCGAGGATATATGTGGAGATTGGGGGCAAAGAGCTTCTGACACTTTATTTGGGACGATAAGGGGTGATTTGTCGGTCCCAAGGATACTACCCTCCAGAGGGTTCCGCAATCGTGGCCCTAAGGTCGATAAAGAGCATTCAAACTAAGGGCCACGTTCGAGAGATGTGTCATTGCTCCGGACTTTCAAAAGAATACTAGAAAGAAAGTTGGTGGAAAGTTTTTAGCAGCCAAGAGAATTTGAAGGTAGTGAGCCAGAATTTTAATATTTTAATAAAACTATTTGTTTAGCTCCACTATTTTATAATTTTTATTTAAGAGGGGTGGGGGTGGAAATGAACTGGAGTTGAAGGACAGTATGTTTGTGGTTTTTAAAGCAATAATATATTTTGGCCGAAATAAATAAAATATTTCTCAAGAAAACTCTCTTATTTCAATTTTTTACACATAGTAATCTAAACAGTTTTTGAATATTGTTATGTACAAAGTGGCATTTCGATTATGAACTTTATAATGGAGATAAAAAAGCTATCTTCAAATTTCAGAAACCCCATGACAATTATTCAAAAATTATTGAAATTGCTATATGTAGAAAATTAAAATAAACAAATCTACACTAGCGTTACTTTATTTGTTTAAAAAAAATTGTCACAAAATTTGCGAAAATATTGGCTTAATCTTGCGTTTGCTTTTATATTCGTAAGAACAGCTATAGTATAATATAGCAACCAAGTCTATAAACATTTAAATCCTAGAATTTAATATTGTATTTGACTAAATAAAAAGGAACTCTAGATTTGTTTTTATAGGTAATATGATTTTGTAAACGCACATAATCACCTGATGTGAGGAAACTAGAGCTGCCAAAAACCCTATCTTTTTTAATAAAAAAAATTACTACCTGTGATAAATGGAATTTTGAAGACAAAATATTGTTAATCCAATCAAAGTCATTTACTTTAATCTCTACCGTACTTCTTAAAAACTTTCCTTGTAGTTAGATTTATTTTATTACAAATATAATAAAAATCAGTGCCATGTACCAGTAAGTGAATTTTCTAGAATAAATCAGTTTTCGTTCGTTTCCAACACAGATTTTAATATAATTGTGTACATTATTTAAACTAATAGCTTTGAAGCAGGTAAGTTAGAAATAAAATTTCACTCTAATATATATATATATATCGTCATTAGTGTTAAATACATATATATAGTTATTAGAGTGAAATATACATACATATACATATTTTGGCTTCACTAAGTGTTGCATTGCACCTTGTAGGAAGTTCCGTAGGGGAATGGGGTTAGGATGGTGAAAGTAATACATTTGTTTCTGTAATCAGGCAGTCCTTAAAATCCTAAGGCGTAAATTATAATGTTAGACAGTTGATCCATTTGATCTGTTACTAAGCCAAAATGTAAACAATTTTCTGTTCTAAATAATATTTCATGTATACATTTATGTAAGTATAATGATGTTGAAAGCAATAAACACAAACCAAATACATCGCAACATATTATAAATAAATATCTAAGTAGTATAAAATATATGTCATATGAAGCTACGACAGGCCTAACCAGCCATTAGTGGAAAATATATGATTTGAATGAAAAATTGACCCAGACATAGGCTGGAAACAGTAATGGTTGTCAAAAGTAAAAAATATATTTCTGTAAACGGTCAATATTTGCGTGTCATGAAAATGTAAATATCACGATACTAAAACTCTGTCTACTCACACATGAAGGTAATATTGATAAACATATAATTTTCTTAGGAATAATTTAAAATAAAAATTTAGCAAAATCAAACAAAACTCTTTAGAAAATAATATAAATATGCATAGGATATGTCAAACATGATTGTAATATGTACAATGCGGGTAAGGTCTAAAACCGAGAATACTCATTATTTTTGATGATTCATTGCTTCCCCCTTCTTCCCAATAGTTTCCGTCAATTTCAGAATGGCATGTATATGCGTGGCACCCTAGCATATGTTTGCGATAAATAACACACCCAGCCATATTTTTCACCCCTCTTGTTGCCTTTGGCAATCATCCCTAAATGGTGACTGGTCGTACCACGTTAGGAGGGCAAACATAGTGCGGCATTTAAATGTTTAACGAGCGCTCTTGCGACGACTAGCTTAGCCTAAATACGAGAAATGAACTAAAATATAACCTAAATTATTTTCAACATATTTTCATGAATATTACCAAACTATAAGTGAATGTTTGAATTGTTCTGCCCTTCTTTTGTGAGTGTGTGTATGTGCTCCTAGTCTTACTACCCATCCGGGCTATCACTATATTTACACTCCTGGTATAAGAATGATTAAGGTGGACTTTAGATAAAATGTTCTTGTATTTTCGTGTAGAGAGAGTGTAAAACCATTAAGAAATATCCCTTTAAAACAACTTAACGAGATTCAAACTTCAACACTACTGACACTGGCATACCAGATCAGACTCCTTATCCCACGTACCCACCAATGCGGGTGTTTTCCATTCCTAATTCTGACTTGGTAAGCAGGGGATCGAGTCCGATCGGATGACCTACTTGGCTTATATTCCATTAGTGAAATCATCCTAACTTAATGTGGGAGTGTAGGGGACGGGATAAAAGGTAATAGTTTTTGCATTTTAAATAAAAAAAGCAATTTTTGGTCAAAATAAATCGAATATTGCTTTAATACAAGCATGTAGTTTAATTTTATTCACATGGTGATCTCTATATTAATTATTGAATATCTTTCAATGGTGTCCTAGAATTTAATGACAACATTTTATCTCCATATAAAAAGTTTGTCATTTAATGCCGCTATGATCATGACAGATATTCAACAACTGTTGATAACACCATGTGAGAAATTTTGAAGGTATTTGTATTTAACGAAGCAATATTTTATTTATTTTTGCCAAAAAGGTTTTTTCTTTGAAAAAAACTGCAAACATACTGGCCTTTCCTCGCGCTCTCTACATCTCTACCTTAAATGAGATAGTGTATATACTCCATTCACGGTAGGAATTACTCTCTGAAAGGTCTTTTTTCTAACCAATATCCTACTATATAATAGATTTCTGTTAGGGAAAAAGGCCTTTCAGAAAACAATTCCTACGCTGAACAGACTTTAGGATTCAGAGAGCTAGACTAGGCAGAAAAATGTTTATCACAAAAATATAGGCTTACTGATTGTTTTAATACTGGACGATACAAAGTTTTGGATAAATAGTAGAATAAATAATATATCCGTTATTGACATATTTGCTTATTACTCTACAACAAACTCCACTCTGTGAATATTTGTTTGTATACGTGAAGTTTGCATATACATTGCACCCACAAAACATTTCAAAAAACATCAGACTCTTCCCAGTGTTTGCTTTCCTTCTTTATCATATGATAACATATTCGTATTATAGATAACGTTCTATGTTTGATATTTTAACGTGGAAAAATCATTTAATTGCACTTGAATTAGAAAAGTAGTTACTTGAAATTATTTATTTCTGTCCATCTTTGTTTGTGTATTTGCCTGAATATTCCTTGGTTACGAATCAATTTAGTGGATTTTATCAGAAAATATATCTCTTTGTTTATGAAAAACGTATATTTTATCATATATATGTATATTATGTCTTATAGATAAATATTTGCATCATATTCTATTTGAATATTTGTTCCACATAAATATTTATATTTCATCATACATATGTATATTTTACTATTCAAATATTATTTTTTGACAAAGGTATTTATGTTTATTCCAGTCATTCCTATTGTACTTAAGAATTCTTAAATAAACACACTAAAGGAATTTGACTAAATGATTTAAAAACAATTTCTTGAAATAGCTTTTACAATTTTTAATAAAATTGTAAACACATATACATGTACTAATGTACCGTTCCCAAGGGGATGCCCGAACGTACTAAGCGTACTTCCTTTTAGTGGAGGCTCTTTCCATGTCTCGATGATATGAGAGGATGAAGGTAGTGAATATAACTGGGTAAAGCCATTGAGGCTTATTTATGCTTAACTAACCCAATCCTGGTGACCATGGGATTTATCCACCTTTCGAGAAAAATCCCCCAGTACCAGCCTAGAATTGAACCCAGGACCTTTAGGCCAGCCTTCAGAGGCTCTGACCACCATACCACGAGGTCGGTTAACATTGAAATTAGTAGAACTCTTAATTGTTGTGAACAGGGCCGCCCTTAACAGACGTAGGGCTCTGAGCAAACATCGATAATCATCATATCATCATTACAGAGATGATAATAAAATCGTTAAAAATGTTAATCTCGACACTATAATGGATTTTAACGTTTTATGTACCCCATAGTTCAAAAAGTGAATTTTACAATTCTGTCTTTGTTTCTATATGTACCTGAGGCTTCAGTCGATGTATTTGGTTTAAACATAATATTTGGATGGTGGATGTTAACACATTAAGAGAAAGGCAAATCGTGATTTTAATTAAATCTCTATATCTAATTATTAATAGTTGAGCTTGATGGTTTTGGGGTAAAGTGCTTGCCCGATTTTCATGGGTTTAAACCCAGCCAAGGTCGATGGATTTTTCTTGAACGATTAAAATACTTAACACAACTTCCTTCGGAAGGAAAGTCGTCGGTCCCATGCCGATTGTGGCATGTAAAAGAACCCTGGAAAATGTGTTAAAATACCTTTCCCGGCAAAATTGGTAGGTCCCTTCGCTTTCGCTCATAGAAATTATCTTGTGCTGATTTAATCAGTCGGTTCAGAAAGTACTCGTTAAATACCTAATACACGAGTTTTACATGATAAATAAGTTACTACTGGTTTTCCTTTAAATAAAAAATAATCCAAGTGTTATTTACTGGAAACATATTTTTGGAAATTTGTACTCGATAGAAAATGGCTCTAACATTTTGTTAAGAAAATTGATATTTGAAGTTGATTTTACATGATGAATAACATTTTATATTTATTTTTGGGTGGCTTATTGAAAACCCATTTTTGAAAAATTTGTGTCACACTAAAAGAGGCTGTTTGAAAAAGTGTTCACAACTATGTCGTACCATTTATTTTATAAAGTAGCAGTTAGTAGTAGTTAGAAGACTAATAAATGTGTAGTATTTTTGTTATGACTTAGAGTTAATGTTGTGTGGTGTAATTCCCCCCCCCCCCTAGTAACGGTCTTGTTTATTGTTTATTTTTAACGATCCTGTCGCTAAGGAGAGGAGTATTTAAATGAAAAAGAGGCAATATAAAAGTATGTCCCTACCATACAAGTATCGCAAGATCTAAGATATGAAATCGGACAAGCTTTCCCTAACAACTGGAAGACACGTTACTTTCCCTTGTAATACACACATTAAGTGGCAATGCTTTCACCCCTAATACCCTGCGTTTTTCAAAGCGGAAAGAGAATAGGGAGTACAACAAAACAGTAGACGAACTGAAAGTAAACCAGCACTCGTAGCTTCATCAACATTTCATAGAGGAAGAGTGTGTTTTCGAGTCCACCGCAGCAGAAAAACCAACCTCACTGTTGATTGTTACTGCTGCATGCTGCTTGCTTTTACGTCCACTTCCGTCACAAAGATTCACTTCCGTTTTTATCACAAAGCACATTTTCTGTATGTGTGTGCTTGGTATTAATTCCGTTATTTGTATTTTTTGTGTGTGCTATTTTCATCCCTCACCTATATATTCCATTAGACATATTGACAGTGCATTTTTGGATTTAAAATATATGAATTTATTATATTTTTCAGGGAGTGAGATAATTGGTCAGAGATATTTATGAAAAAAGATTTGTTTACCCTCTATTCAGATTAGAAACAAGTGTATAGCTATAATTTTGTATTTTACTTTCACCTATAGTGTCGTCTTTGGGTTGAAAATCTACGCAGGAAATTACATTGTTTGTATTTTGTTTTCTGACGTCACCATGAATATATTTAAATTCATTAATTTATTAAATGTGTAATTTAAAAATATATAAATGTATCTTCACATTATTTACAAAATATCTTACTCAACCTTTTAAAACACTGTCCCTATTAAGTACAGAATTCTGTTGATGGTACAGAAGTAAAATATAGCCAGCTTATAAGTGACCGTCTCATCATACTAATAAAATCTAACTTTTATAGGTATTACAGGTCGAACTAAACCTGCCATCGTAGCGTAGTTTTTTTGGGTTCTCATTAGAGAAAAGTGAAATTGAGACCAGTAACACTGTTTTATTATATATATATATATATATATTTATATATATATATACTATAACAGTATTTTATAACATCGCGTCTTCTACCCGTTCGGATTATACACTTGTGTACTAACTCCGCGGATGGTTTTAGGGATTATGGAAGCTATATTTGTAGGATAAAGTGTACCCAAATTTACTGCATGGAGTAATGGAAAACCATATAGAATAAACCTCAGTACACCGGCCGAGATTTGAACCTCGATCGCCCTGTCATCGGCAGTATATTCTACAGCGAAAGTAGCACGTTAGACCACACGGCTGACAAGGTGGATGTATAAAAGTATATATGAAACAAAATTGCAAATCAACTATTTTGTATTGAAAAACTATCAAACTGATCTAAATTTCTCCGTTGTCAAATGAATAATTTAGAAAAACGCTCTTCAAATTTTTTTTTGTTTCGAATGTTATCATTTATCTAATTTACCATTTAGTAAAATAAAGACTATATAAGTTATAATATATATTGGTTCCTTACGTGTTTATTAAATTATAATTTTGTTTCTCACCAAGAAAATACAAAACCCTTTGTTAGTTACATGTTTTTATCAAATGTAAGAGATTAATTAACCATCGAAACCGGCAAGTAATAGAAGTAGGAAGCAGCCTTGTGGGGTAAGTTAGGACGAATTTGAAAACTTAAAAGTGGGGGAGTTATAGCAGTGGTCCTTTCACGCTTACACTTCATTTGAGGGGGAGAACAAGATCATTAAGGCATTCTCAGAGCATTCAGTTCTCTCCGGGGGGGGGGGGGGGGTTCCCTCATCCCCTTGCACCAACCCCTCTTTCACAACCCTACTATCTTCTAACAACTCCAAACTACAATCATATTACAATTCCTTATTTGTTTGTTCTCTTATTGTGAAATGAAAACTTTAGTGAATAATTATATATTAAGGTTTCCTTTTGAAGATTACTCGTTCAATTCTTCTTATATATTATATGCCATACAAATAATTTGTTATATAATTTATTAATAATTTATATAAAGGAGGCGACCTCGGTAAGCGATAAATTACTGCGCAGACGTTCAGCTTTAACTAAATATTTAATTTTACAATGCGATATTTCAAAATATGGCCAACGCCAAAATAAAGTTGAAAGATTCCAACAGCGCTCTTTTTCTTTAACGACGATGTATTTGGAGTTTTATTATTAGGAAAAAAGTGTGAAAATGTGAGATTATCTTATTTTCAACTATTTTTTAACATATGTGCGGGGCTATAAGACTAGGCTTGATAATAAAGGGCTCTATATTTAGCCTTCTTCTAAAAAATACGGTTTTTTTTACAGAATCAAAACAGAAAATTTTAATTCATTTGAGAATTAGCAGCGAGCTTTACTTTTATCTTTACCTTGAGATAAAAAGTTTCGTACTTTTCTTTCCCCTCTTTTTTAAATTTGTTTAGCACTACACCTTACTATCCATTCTGGTTACACGTTTATGTACTAATTACTCTAATGGGTTATGGACGAGGAAGGTTGAATTTATAGAGAGTGTACTCGCATTTGCGTGGATAGAGAGAGTGAGGAACCATTTAGGGTAAAAACACCCTAATGACACCAGACCGGAATCGAAACACCATCTCCCCGTCATCGGCAGTCTAGTCTTTAGCAAGATTAGTGCCTTACACTGTGGTCAATGAAGTAGGTGGTTGTAGGGTAAGGGCTAAGGAGAGTATAATCTCAGATGGACTAGGGAAGTAGTCTTAGAAAACAACACAGATCATTGTACTTTAAGCCGTGTGGCCTGATAAGCGATTTATACTTTTTTGCCGATCGAGGTGGCCGCCTTAAGATGGCTCAAAAACTGTTTTAGAATCAAATTGGCATTCAAGTAATTTTGTTTTATAAATGTTGAGTAAATGTTGGTGGTTTTAAGCGTAGGAAAGTATTTGATAATTTATATTTTAACATGAGATGCGTGTGAAATTATTATAAAATATATATGTTTTTAAAGTACAAACTATGGAAATATATATATATATTATTAAAAACGTTAATCAAACTATTTATATATTTACTTATGGATCACACATATTAAATAAAATGTAAAATTTAAGAGCAGCAAATGGTTAGCCATATTAAATATAAATTATTAATGCTGCATATTACAATGGTGTCGATTATTGAGTAAATCAACCATTATACTGCTACTCATGGGATTACAAAATATGTTATACTGTTTTCTACGCAACGTGCGGAATTACAACTTAAAGAGTACCGAAAGAACCTAGTTCCTGACTTTTATATAATAGGCTAATATTTTATTCTATATTGGATGCGTTTTGGTTGATTTTTAATAAAATCATTTAAATTAATATTTAAATCTCTAGGCACTTTCTTAAAATTCTCCTTTGTCTTATTTATTTGATTAAATTCTATAGTTTAAGTCATTACTCAGCGGTCATGTTGTGACTTACTAACACATTAACTTTTAATTATAGGTTTATAAAAAATTTATTAACCTAGCAAAAATTAAAGTATATTTAATATCTTGCAATATTTGCTAAACGGTGTGGAACATACAGGTGTATTCATGCGCTTAAAAGAGCTGAAATAATGAATTATTTCTACCTTACCCACTAGCCTTGTATGCGTACCGTATCACAGTAATAAAAAGGTTGTTTTTTTAATGTCGCTCAAGCTAAATGTGTTACTCCTTTGTTTCCAGAGTTGACATTGTAGCATGTGTCTGTGACTGCATGAACAGTAATTTTTAGTTCCACAGTCAACATGTTTTGAAGCATTACTTCTCTTCAACACCTAAAACAACAACAAAAAAGTAATATTAAAACACTGAGGTACAACGTTGAACGTTCGCCACCAAACTGAACTGGTGGCGGAAAGAATAAAACTTGATAAAAAGTTTGTTTGTGGAAGAAAGATGTATTATGTTTCTATCGATAGCATCTGTTTTTTCTACTGATGTTTAATTCACCTCGAATTTTCAATAGTTTTATTTGGGATAGTTATTACTCTTAGATACTAGTCTATTTTGTCATGCATAGTTTGTTGGATCGAGGCTAGGTATTATTATGAATTTAATTAAATTAAACGTTAAATCATCATTGAATAGATGATTAGAAATTATCTACTTAAATGTATGGTTTGAAGTTAGAAGTTTACTTGTTCTCAATCTAAAATGGTCGTCAATAAGTAAACATCAGGAATATAATGGAAATTTATAAATATATATATATATATATATAATGTTGAAATTATATGACACAATGCTTATATATATATATATATATAAATTAAATAATATCACTTTTAATATATATATATTAAATAATACCACTTTTAATATATATATATATATATATATTAAATCACGTTGCACTTGACTGGAAATTTGTTTACGGGTCCAGATCATAAACATTGATTGTTGTTTACCACATGCTATTTTCCCTGTGTTTATTTTTTATATTCTATTCAAACTAATGCGGATATACATCCAATAATATAACTTTCTATCCAAAACTGTTTGGATTCACCTTTAATAATCCCTAAGTTGAGTTCAACTAAATATTTATTTACCTAAAATTTTGATTTTGACAGAGCATTATACTGTTACTGCACTATTAATAACGTGGAATTTGACGTCATTATGGTTTAGTCTAGTTTGCATCTGATGTGAAGGTTAATGCTCTAATCTTGGAGGATATGATAAGTGTTTTTTTTCCATAAATTATCTATCATTTTCAATCAAATGCGTGAACGTTTCCGCTAAAACACTACCTTCCTCATTCCCACCCCACTAGTGTAAACTATGAAAGTGTGGAACGAGTCGTAAGATGTGGATCCCAGGAAAATATATAATTGTTCCCAAGTATTTAATCTATAGATTTTTATGTGTGGTATTTATCGTGCACTTCCTTAAGGCGAATGATGCATCGAAACATTTTAGAGAAAACAAATTTTTTCTCAACATGACTAGATCTAATTGTGTTTAATTTTAAAACAGTATTTTTTTCTATATTCAGTTTTAGTTTTCTTTTTAAAAGCTGTTTTGACTAATGAATAATATTTATAAATGTTTCCGAATCTATTGGCTGTGTTTGATGTTTTATATTTGACTTAACTTTCTATAGATGAACGTGTACATATTTCAATACGATCGCCTGAATACGTTTTAGACCATCACATATTTAAATTACATTTTTAAGTAGTAGTTTGTTTTGAATATCTTTATATACTTGCTTATCCTACCATAAATTAGAAATAAATTTAAAATCTTAACACGTATATAAATAAATAGCAAACTATTATTTAAAAATATAATTTTTATGTGTAATATTAAATATTTAACTGTCTAAAAAGTATTCAAGCGATCGTATTGAAATATTTACACGTTCCACAGTTGAACCTATAATATATTAACTTTAGAAATAAACTTATTATATTCTAATTTATGAATTCATTTGGTCGCTAGAATAAAGCATATCTCTGTTATTAGCTTTCAAAAAAATGAGTAAAAAAACACTCTTCCCAATCGTATTTTGTTTACAGTTTCAAGGTAATAATCTCACAAGTTTTGCGAATGGCCTGTAATATTGAAATTGTGGCTTGGAAACCTTGCTCGCCTGTGAACGAGAAATAGAGACAACGTTTCCAAGAACAACTTGTATAAAATTGGCCAAGTATATATTTCTTAACATACTGCTCTTTTTGTAATTAGGAGTGACATAGATCTTATCTTTAAGAAGGCTCCAACGCGAAGTAAAAATTTGTAACCTATGCAGATATATTTCGGTGTTTTAGAGGGAAAAGAATTTCTTGAAGGGGGTCATTTTTATAATATTTACTCATGTGGAAATCATTTGTTCCATTAAAAATGTACTTAATGCACGATTTCCCTTAAGAGCCATAGTGAAAATTTGAAACACTGAGTAGGCCGTACTAAGAGAATGCAATATTACTTTATATTTTAAGTAAAAAAATAGCTTTGACCTAGTACCGTTCTATTACAAAAATATAAGAAAACTATTAAACTATAGAAATAACCCTTAATTTTTTCCTAGAAACTTGTGCAGTTAATATTAAACATTCTTTAAAAAAAAGTGGACCCACATAATAATGGTTTGGGCCACAAACTTGACATGCATGGTCTAAGGTGTCAGTCTCGCAATAGAAAATATGATATGCTCTTTTCTCTGCTGTACTCACTGGGCGTTGACCTTGAATATGTGATTTATTGCTGTGGCCGTCTCGTCCTTTCTTCACACTAATGAGGATGCACTTCTTCTAAACTACTCTCTTCATACCTACCCTTTAAAATGAAACCATTAATAAAACTTTGTGTTAAACTTAATAATTTAAAACATTATATTATATTCTACGGGTAAAGTCTGAAATTGGATAAAGTCGACATTATCTGGATTATGTTGACATTATCCAAACTACCCGAATAATGTTGAATGAGATGTGGCTGAATATTATATTTCGAGGTCTATCCGGATAATCTTGACATTATTAAGCAGCACTTAGGTACTGCCAAATTCTAGGTTTGAGGTTAGGTTAGTTAGGTTAGATTAGGCTAGGCTAGGTTAGGTTGGGTGAGCTTAGGTTAGGTTAGTTTAGTTAATGTTAGGTTGGGTGGGTGGAAAATAAAGCATCAAAATGGGGCATTTTGAATGTTAGTGCATTGTCCGGATTAGGTCGTAAATGAGATAAATTACTTTTTATTTCTGACTTTATCCATTGCACTTGGATAATGCTGACATCTCCTGGCTAATCTCGACATTATCCAGATTTCTCACACTACCCAATATATATATATATTTAAAACATATATTTTATATTTATTAAATATATTTTAGATTATATAGGCCTATATCAGCAATGGAAATAAAACAAATCTAACAATAACACAAGTATATTCAACAATATTGTATTTGAAGTTGTGTAAGCCCAAGAAAATTTCTAAAACATGTATTTTCTTAAGTTTTTCCACAGATCATGCATTATTCTTTTGTTTTTCAACTCCACTGAAATAAATCATGCACCCCTCACTCTGACACCCCCGCTAGTTATCTTTATCCCTCCCCCCTTTGGACAACCAAACCGTGGTCTCAATCTCGCTTCTGTACAGACAAAAAGAAAAGTTCGATTTACAACGAGAGATACTTTAAGAAGTATGGAAAAAGAGAAGGAAAAAAAAATATTACATCACTTCTGGCTTCAACTCCAATGTAGCTGAAGTTTATTTTTCTCACCGCTTGGCCTTGTTTCTTTTTATTCAAGGGTCTGTAGAACGTTATTGGTATTCTTCCTAGAAGAACATTATATTATATATAAGAACCGGAAATCGTGTAAACATAACAGCTTAACCTTTGATAACTAAGGCGTGTGAAGTGTTGAGACTCACTTTAGGAATGCGAAAATCAGACTAAATAAATGTTTTCTCAAGTCAAGTAAAACTTAATCTGACCAACAAGAAAGCAAGAAAAATATAATTTTAATAATCATTTGTGTTGATTTTGTTTATTTTGAAATTTACAATTATATTTATTACAATATAAGATATATGTTAGTGATGGAATCAATTATAACGTTAATGTTTTACCTGCAGGGGTTGAAACGCGAACTAAACTTTTAAGTTCGTCTTGTATGGTTTGTCGATGACAGGGTATTTTAATTTTTAATCCCAACAATATGTAATGAGGGTGTTTTTTCCTAAATGATTTCTGTATCTTCTTTTCGCAAGCGCTGATGCATCTCCTCTACATTTAATCTTTTTACAACCTATACCATCATACTAATTAAATACGGACAACTCGGATGGGTAGCAATACGTGTTTCACAATATGTCTGTGTAGTATTCCTTTGCTCTTAAAGGACACATTGATGTACATATCGTATTTGTGTCAGCGTTGAGCAGTTTTAGTTGTTTGTATAAGGTCACTCTAATATTAATGACATCAAGAAACTGTTTCTGAATTTACGATGACTTATTATTATTGTCCCAACGTATAACAATCCAGAGGATTTAAATCACGTCAGTGAGGCCTATACGATAATCACACAGTGCCAAAAAAATAGCTGTGAAGATTATAACAGTTTTATGTGGTCATTTTTACATAAAATGGTCAATAGACTTATAAAATGGTAAATAACTATTAGAATACTAATGTGGACGAAATTATGTGGAATGGAGGAATTATTTGAGGTTATAACCACTGTTGGGTTAAAGAAAATGTTATCTAAGTATTTTATTTTCAAAGCTTTCTATAACATTCTCCTATTTAACATATTCTCTTGTCATATACTTGAATTTAGCTCGGTACATGAGTCTTTTAAATTATATATGTATTTTTTCTTACTATAATCATTTAAAATATTTCACTTATACATTTATAACCAATTTTTTTAAATTTTCACTTGTTTCTTTATCCATTTTAGATTTTTTTTGTCATTTTACTGTATATATTTCTAGGTACATATATTCATTATTTATTAAATTTATATTGCTATTAACTCTATTTTGAAGATACTATGGCCATTAACTAAACATATAATAATCTATCAGTCACGTTTATACTGTATTTATTGCAATTATTTCATGTTATTATTGTGTACTTTGCCAGGCATTCTCTAATTTATCAACTATTATTTAAAGCTATAAATTACTTATTTTGATAATATATATCCATTAAATCTAACAATTATTTATCCATATATTATTTATTATTATAAATAAACTAGCTTAAAACAGAGTTTATAAACCAAACAAATATATATTTTAGTAATGATTGTAAATTACGTTAAACACTAACTCTATTTTGTACAGTTTCTAACTATGCAGCCAGGCTATCTTTATTTAACTAGACTGATTGGGGTAGGGATGCGTAGTAAATAATTTAGAGGAAATGTACTCAGAAATTTTGAGTAGGAAAAGTGGAAAAGCTCTTAGTAAAGAAACAACCTCACTATACTCAGCAGGAGTTTGAACCCCGATTTTCCCGTCACCAACAAATTAGACTAGACTAGCTTTACGTTTAGTGCGCGTGTCTACAAATTCTCGTCAAATATTAAATGTTTTAGAATCAGGTCTACTAAGCAGATATAGTTTGGAGGCTTTAAGGTGGGGATGTAGGGAACGCGAGTTAAGTCGGTGTGTTTGCAGTTTTTATAGCAAAAAACTGTTTGTACAAAATATATAAAATATTTCTTCACTAAAAAAACGTATGATTTAATTTTCTTCACATGATGATATCAACAGCTCTTGAATATCTGTCATGAGCATAACGGAATTAGATAACATTTTTAAATTAAGAGAAAAGGTTGTCATAAAATTCCAGAACACCCTTAACAGATATTCAACAACTATTGACATCACCATATGAAGAAAATTAAACTCAATGTTTTTATTAAATCAATATTTTATTTATTTTTATAAAAAAATAATTATAAAAATTGCAAACACATTGCACTTTAATCGCGTTCCCCACACTCCCACCTTTATTGTGGACCAATTAGAAATAAACATAAACAATATGTCACTGGTGTAAGCCATATTGGGAAAAGAATGAAATATTGGGACTAAATTAATTGTTTCCACGATCAGAACTCGATTGATTTACACGTGGAAGTCTTTTGTATAAAATCTTTGGTCTGAAACTATGGCTAGACTTGTCACTAGCAATACGAGATATGTAACATCCCCAACGACCATATAGACAAACATATGTAGCTCTCTCTTACATTATATATTCTGTTGTGAATTCTAAAAAAGTCAAGTCAAATAAAAGTATGTTTAAATAGGTTTGTTTCAACTCTATAAAGGGAGAGAGAGGTATGTTATGTCAGTGGTTATTTCTCGCTTCAAATATTTATATAACGAGTTTTAGTCGAGTCGTTAGGTGTATTGTGTTGCTATTCAGTTCTCACTCCTCGATATATCAATTAAAAATGGTAATTCTGTTTCCACTGTACTTAATTTTACTTTTTTAGTTTTAAATTCAATGTTGAGTTAAAATTTTGACATAACAGACCTTATCCCTGGTTGTTTAGTAGCTTTCTAGTATTTTTAAATGTTAATATTATACACATACAATAAATTTATCCAAGAATTCTGAATTTCTATTACGTTTATTTTATATAATTAAATATAACATCTGAACGTTTTACGAATTTAAGAGTACATGGGAATATATAAATAAACAATTGGAGGTATATATTGTATACTTGGGAGTTTAGGCTTATTCCTTTACATTTTCATCGAGATGGACAGTATTAATTAACAAAGTGTTTCACGTACGGAGGCCATTGTCTCTTTTGTGTTCAAGTTGGCGCCCCTAGTAGTGATCAGGAGAACTAGGCTGTGAGAGAGAAGACATATGCCAAACAAGAGAAAGGAAATCTTGTTGACATTTAAACGCCGCAAGCTTCGAATTTCGTGATTTGTCAATTTTAAAAGAAAAGTTACTATGTTATATCGATTCTATTACATGTTCAGAATAATTTTGCTTTTACATTATTATTTCTTAAATTTCTATTATAATGTAATAAGTTTAGATTGAGATTTTTGGAAGTTGTGTAAGAGATCACCTGTTCAACTTCATTATGGGAAGTTTTTGAATTGGTTACAGTAGAAGTGAGCTAGCCCAATTCTAATTTTAATAGATTTTCTCTTTGTCCTAGCATCGTTTTAAAGATGTCATTACTCTAAAGCTGTGAATTTTATCACAAGAGTAAATATTATAAGAATGATATTAAAGTTGAAAGTTAATGTGTCAACAGTTAGCTCTAGATCCCAAATAAAACTGGGAATGTTTTATGAGGACATTTTTTAAATATTAACTATATTATGAAGATTTCCATTTTTCATTAATTTTCTAAAATATTAATTTTCATAAGAAAACCAATTGAATGGTTAGATGATTTTATTTTTATCAGAGATGAATCCCTCCCCATTTCAAGCCCTCCAAGAATATATTTACTCTAAACTATTCTAAGAAATCTGAACTGCCAGCATCAGAGTTATTTCTCTACGTAATGATATTAAGTTTATATTTTTAATTATTTCACTTTTGTCAACTTTTATTTTCATGGATTCATCCATTTTAAGACTCTTAATAATGTATTCTTAATTTCTCAAATATATATATATATGTAATCTTTAATTTCAATAATAAGATGCATTATAAAGTTTGGTTTACCTCGAAAAAATAAACATTTTCTCTATTTGGATTTAATAAGTTTTAAAAAATTATTTCTTAACATAATAATTTACATTTCAATTATATTTATGTTAATTTAGAACTGTAGTTATCGGAGTTCCACAGGCAGGTGATGTTTTATAACCAAAATTTACATGAATGATCCAACAAATGATATACATTTTTTTATTTTATTTCATGTCCATCCTCATACATTAACCTTATTAATGTTAAAGTGTTTATTTATGTGTAATTTATGTTTTTCCCCCAAATATTGTTGCTGTAAAACTACCACTGTAAGTCATAATATATCAGGTTGTTATGACAACCAGGTAAGCTCAATGAGGTTGTTCTTGACATAAAAATACTCAGTAGTCCGGAGATTTTAAGAGTTTTATGCACCTGATAAATAAGTTTGTTTTAATTCTCTCCTCCATTTTCAAAGTTGAGCTAATATTACTTTATATAATATTTCTTTATAAAAAATAGGTCATCAGTAAACTAACTACCATAACCAAACTGTCCCCCCAAAACAAGTATACAGCTTTATTCGTCATGTTCCTGTCACACACTCCCCAGATAAACATTTTAAGCAAAATCGTTATAGCCATTTTAAAAATTCAAATGTTCCAAAATCATTCCTCAGTAAATGACCCTTTCTCGAACTTTTTCCAAAACTAGGTACACAGGGCTAATTATCATGTCAAACACTCCCGAAATAACCAATTATAACCAAATAGTTATAATATTTAAAAAAAATATTTTCAGTTTTTGAAAAATTAGTGCACCAATATATTTTTTCATTGGAAATTTCTATTTGAAAATCTAATAATTTAAAATAAACAACACATTTTACGTTAAAATGAAATCTAATAAAAATTAGAACTTTAGTGCTTTTAAAAGTTATGAATTCCATTTTTTGAAGAGCATTCTTTGATAATATCCACTAGAGTGGAAATATTTTATGTCCACCCCAAATTTTAATTAAGAATAACCAACCAGTAACCAAGCAAAACAAAAATATCAGTATTCATTATCTGAAACGTTTCAAACACTCATTGCACTTGGTAATCGTTGATGTTGTTCTGTGGACACTGGGGGTGATATTTGATATTATGTTATATTCACTGGTTTTTTTTCTAAATTATCCCTCCAATACCGATTAGTTGGATAAATATGTTATTGACTCTAGTGCTAGACATAAACATAATTATAAAAACATTGTTTCACATATTTATTTTTAAGTTTTACAAATGGAGTCCCTGAATGAATAAAACAAATCCTAGTAAAAAATTAATTTTGAATTTTTTTCAAGCATCAGAGTCCACTATCTATTCATGTCATACGCATCCGTAGTAATTACGCTAGTGAGATAATTATGATTAAGTTTGAATTTAGATAAAATGTACTCGCATTCGTGTGAAGGGAGCTTGGAAGAACATTTGGGCTAAAACATCCTCTTTACACTTGAACGGTACTCGAACCCCTAAATCGCTGTCAATGACAGTCTAGCTTATTGCAAGAGTGAAGCCTTAGACCATGCGGCTACTGAATCATATTTGAAAGTATTAAATGTTTGCTATGTATACTACTCCTTTATAAAAAAAAGTATTGTTAAACTTTTTTTTAAAGAATTTACCTTCATTTTTGTACTGCTCTGGTAAAAATAACCAATTTCGTTCGAAATAGAAGCTTGTTTACGTTGACTTTAACTAAAACATTTAGTAATAAGGCTGCGTCACTTGGCTATTTATATACAGGTACATTGTAGAGAGGGCTTGTTTTCTCAAGATTGGATGAGGTCTTTATTTTATTGGCCGTGCAAGCTAGGATCTAGATATGAAGATGAATGGCGTTTGCTTGCCAAGAGGGTGAGGGGAGCGGTGGATGTAGGAAGGGGGAGGATGGGGACGAAGTAGATTTACTACTGAGAGGACATAAAACTTTCAGACTAGAACGCGGGTAGCTACTCTTGAGAAGTATATAACTAAAGATCTAAAGAGCTTGGCTAGAGCGTTATTCGCAAGAGTTGCCATTCACTTCAAAACATGGCTACGTTTTCGTTCTATAGAGAGGTGTAAGAACGAGAGAGATTATATTTCAGACGTAATTCGTTTATGCATAAAGTAGGAAGAAAAGGAGGGAGAAGAAAATTTTCATAGTAAGCCTTGAAAAGTGAGGCATTGGTATATGAATAGGGGTAACAGCTCTACAATTTTGTATGAATTATGAAGTGACTAGAATATTAAATTCAGTGTGTAGAAGTACTTAATACCTAAAACTCCCAACTCTTAATTGAATTGAATTTGGGTGTAGTCTTGCTTAATTTACATTTGAATTTGAGACTTGGTTGAAATAGGACTATTTATTTTAAGAGAGTGATGCGGGCATTTATAAAGCTTGTCGAAGAGGACGTACTGTGTAAATTAAACACATTTAATTTAAAGACTCTTATTACACTCATAAAAATTGCCAGGATGGTCTTAAAATAATTTATAAAAATCATATTTCTTTTACTTATGTATTGCAGTTCCTTACGCAACAAACAGAGTTTTCTATTGTGTAGACGTACACATAATTAGTAACAGTAAAATTTAATCAATGCTATCTTAATATCAAACTTTCTTTATACAATTATTTCTGATAGTTGTGAGGTTAATAACTATTATTATTATTATTATTATTATTATTAAATAATTATTTTCCCCCGTCCATCAATATAGCATCAGTGCCTTCTATTGCATCAGTTTTGAAAAGAATAAAAGCCACCTATATTAAAGTGGTGGAAGGGTGATAGTTATTTGACAGTTTCAAAATATATTAATCTACTTTCATATATTCATAAGACAAATCACTATCACTTTTGGCCGATTGTATCCATGCCAGTACCATAATATAATACGTATAGTCTTTACGAAACCCCTTAAATACAGTGTCGTGATCAATTACATTGTAAAAAGTACAGTCTTGACTTGTCACAGTTTTCTTTTCTGTAATATATTTTGTAATAAGATCAATGATAAGGCAGAAAATACAATCTTTAGCAAAAAAAACTTGAATACCTTTTTTGAGACCAGTGTTATGAAAAAATGTTGTATTTTTAAATTTTTTGATGTGATATCGAATAATTTTATTTAAGTCTACAAGTAAATTGAACATACGATTAGAATCGCTTCGGCTACCTTATGGCCTAAGGCGTCACCTTCGCAAAAGTCTAGACGCGATGACGGGTAGATTGATATTTGATCCCGGTCAGGTGTACTGAAGGTGTTTTTCCCTAAATTGACTTTTTCTAAATTCAACCTTCCTAATCGCTAACAGATTATAGTAATTGGAGCATAGGCGAACACTCCAAAGGAGTAGTAAGTCGCAACATTAAAAAAAGTAACAAGCCAAGGAACAAGTCTTTATCATTGTAAAAGCAATCATTTTAATTATTGTAAATATATATTTTATAGCATGCGATTTTGCTTTACTTTAGACGTTCTGGAACAAGCTATTTAAATCTAATACCGATTTGTTGATGTCTTATCATGACAAATAATAAAAATAAACACCAAGAACGGCTTAAACTAAACACAAATTAAAATCAAATATAACTTAAATGACAAAGCCGCGAGTTCTTTTTTCCCGGCTACCACTTCAAACAACGGAGGGTTGCGTTTTACAGATGTGAAACATGGGCCATTGACGCAGCCATTAGGACAAGATTAGAAGCATTTGAAATGTGGTGGCACAGAATAATGTTGAAGATATCATAGATGAAGATAGTATCAAATACAGACGTTGCTAATAAAAGCAAATTATGAAAGTAAACTTTGTAAAGGCATACGACAAATAATAGTTAAAATGCTAGGCCATATTTTGAGCCATGATAGTTTGAAGAAGATAATCAGAGATATGGAAGGGACAAATTCAAGAGAGAGACCAAAACTGGAACGCATGAATCAGATAGCGGGTGATGTGGGTAGAACAAGGTACAAAGATGTAAAAAAATTTAGCCCTGGATAGGAAATAGCAGAGAGTTGCAGCAAACAAATCGCAAGATTTATAACCTAATGATGATGAGTTCAATATTAGTATTCGATTAAGCCAAATTCTTTTCTTTTTATCATTTTTTGGTCCAGAAGATATGAAATGGAATCTTGCATCCTTCTTTTGTTGTGTGTTACATCCAAAAGCATAACACCATGGCATAATTTTGAGTAATGAAAGAAAATGTCTCAACAGATTTATTTTTCCCATAGGAGTTCAGCATTATACTTTGTGTCAGTTAGGTCAGTGGCAAGCGTGGGAGTCGCGTGGGCCAATCATAGTTGGTGATCGGCGGCATGTGCTAATGTACCATGGCAATCCTTGTTCGTACTTTTACTATAATATATCGCTTTAATTGCAGAGTAGAATACAGGACCACTTAAGGTGGAACGTCGAAATATAATTAATATACTACGATGTAATTGGTCTTGAAGAGAATAAAACTTTAATAATGAGATGATTTTTTAAACGCGATGTAGAGATTTTAAAAATGTATTAATAGTTTACATTTGATGAATCAAATGAAAAATTAATAATACTATTACTAAATATATAAATAATCGATAATTTTGTCGAAGAACGTTAAATATAATATTTTGAAAGAGGGGTTAAAGGAAGTGAGGCGAAATCACTTCTGTTACCACAATGTTTGACAACTATAACACTTTGAAGCTTTAAAATTATACCAAATTGGCGCTTCCTGCGTTCCCACGATTGTCATCAACAGCTAAACACTGTACCTTTAGTTACAATTTCTTCACAATTGAAGGCAAACACTTTTTTTGTATATGTTCTAAAATCACCTTTCTACCACGATTCCACTATAGGTCGACCGTGCGAGCTTGTGTGAAAGTCAAACGCTTGTTACTCTGAAGTAAAACTCTATTGACAAGGGCTGCTTCACTATGCCTGTCTGCTTGACTCATGCCAGGGAAGAGCTTTGTTGGGATGGATACAACGGGGAAAGGGGGTGAGACGGGCTTTGTGCGAGCCCTTTGCGCCTTGGAGCAGCTTTCTAGGAATTGATACCCATGGAAGAAAAGCTTCCTCATCCCAGAAAGGGGGTCACACGCATCACAATGCTAATGCGACCTCCTCTTTCTTGCCATTTCGCCTAAACGAAAAGCATTCTTTCTTGTCAGACAAAAAATGAGAAAAAGAAATAAACTCTCTGTTTACTTGAATGACTGACATAACAAATAACAGGAGTACCATTTATCTTACTCTTCTTTCTATTTGTATTATATATTAATTGAAAAATGTCTTGTTTTATTCCGAAGTCTTTAGTTGGTCCGACTATGATATGAACTTTTATTTTATTAGATACCATACATGTGAATATTATTTCCAGTTTGTCAAAATATTTGATTAAAATATGTTCACAGTTGACTTTAAAAATCTGTCTTATTATTTGGTCGAGGCATATAATTATATTAGAGCTAGATGTATTTACAATTTACAAGGCTTTTGTTGGAGTTCAGATGGCGACTCAAAATTTGTGCTTTATTTAATCCTATTCAATGGTATCTAATATTATATTTTTTTGTATTTAATGTTGGTTACTAAGTTCAAGGTGTTTAATACGGTGCCATGTGGTATAAGACATCAGTTTCATAATATGGTATTTTCTAGGCCCTGTCCATGTTATCCATGTAACATATCCTCCAAGTTACTTTCTTTCTCTTCCCTAATCCATATTACTTAGATTAAATTATTAACAACCTTTATGTTGAACATACTTATAAAAACACATGACCATTAATTATTCTAAAAAAGATTTTATTAGAACTAAGTACATATATACATGTATACGCATTTATAACGTTTGTTTCAATAATTTGCAAAGGATTTGATTTTTAGATTGAGTGCCAATCAAATTCTTTCTGAAACCATAAATACCTTTATTTATTGGCCAGGTTTAATTTTATTATTATTATTATTATTATTATTATTATTATTATTATTATTATTATTATTAGGTTTTCTGTCTTACGACAGGTCCGTTCCTTTTGTCAGTGAACTTAGACCACAAATGCTCTTTGTCTTCTGACTCATCTTGAGCTCCCAGAATTTTAATCAATATTTAGCACGATAAGTTTTTCTTTTTTGCACAGCACCTTAGTATTTGTCAGGACTATCGACATGTAATTACACTAATTTGATAGGGATGGGGATGGTAGAAACTAGAAAAAATACCTGTATCTGTGTGAAGCTGAGTGGGAAAACATTCAATAGAATCTATGCTCAGTATATTATGCTGGTGTTCGAACCCTGAACTTACCGTTTAACCGGACTGGACGCTCGAATATTTTTAGTCAATGTGCCAGCCAATATGTCTGAAATATATATTAATTATAATATTAGGATTTGTTTCCTTAACATTAAATTTATAGTGCTAGTAGTGAGAGGCTAGGTAGAGGAAGATCACCTGCATCAGAGTGGAGAGAGAATGTAAAAACACATATAAATTACAGATGACTAACTACCCCAACGCACCTAGTCCAAGCTAAAACTTCAGCCTCCTCGTCACTGGAATTTTAGTATTACTGTAAGCCTAACGCCCTAAACATCGTGTACTACTAGAGGTACTATATTTTATAACGTAGGATACCATGTATATCACTTCACAATACGTAAACAACATTTCTGATCTTTTCCAAGTGAAAGTGAGAAATTTATAAAAAAAAATTTAAGCATGTCAAAGATCAATTCAAAATGGGAATCTGGGAATAGTTTTTCATGATAAATAGGAATTCTTCTTTATTTTTTATAAATAAAAATAATTTTAGGATAGTTAACATATTATTTAAATTTCTTCAAACGTATTTTAACAATATGGTTTTAGATTTATTATATAAAGTGTGATCACTGGGATTAACAAGATGATGTGTTTGTTTTTATGAGGAACACATACTTAAGGGTAGTTTACTCAAAACATGTTTTTTTATAATAATATTTGAATTGAATATGATAAAGTCGGTAGGATTATGTAAAATGATCGAATGGATAATATGGTGGTGACTCCTATCGATGGGCACGGGGGGATTTGTCATGCACATCCAGTGACTGATAGTTTGGGTTCTAATCTCGGCAGGATGTTCAGAGAATATATATCCTAAACTTTTCATTCTCCTGCAAGAAAATTACACCTTTCTCATCCTTACCTCATTACCGTAATTATAACGTGTATAGCCCGTATGTGTGTCTAAGACGCAAATAATTTTTTGTATGTTATAATTTTACTACTATTATAAATACTCCATCCTATGCCTTGTGGCATATCTATTTTAATTCGTGTTAAGAGAGATAACATAACTACCAAGCACATTGATAAAGTTAAAATACATGCTCTCAAAAAGTATAAGTTTTAGTTAAACCGGTTCTAAGAATTAACTAGAAATCTCAGGTCCTTGAAGTTAACATCAAAGCAATACGTCAATATTTAACTAAAATAATTTAATTAGTGTAACTACTCTTTTTATAGGTTTTCATCTCTCTGTGTAATACCTTTGATAGTTCCAGTCTTATCCACAAAGTATACTGCATTACATTGATATTTATAGGACATAAACATTTCCTAATTCAATTTATTTATTAGAGTTCATTCATCATAGGTGTGGTGGTAAATGACAGCTAGCATTATATGCAAAAATGGTTTAAATAAAACATAATTAAAAACAAATTGTTTGTTGATGCTTTGACAGCCAAACGTGACAACAAAATCAATATGTTCTTGTAGATCAAATGGTTTGGCGAATAGATACATGAGAGTACATCTGGTAACTTCTACTGGCTGTCACTTACCTACACTTCTAGGGTAGTTGGGGTGTATATTTTGTGTTGTGAGAACGAAAGCAAATTTATATTTTCTAGAAATCATATAGAAAGTGGTTTTATTTCATAGATCTGAAAGTATGTAGGCGTACGTGTATCATAAAAAAACATTATTTAATGTGAAATAATATTGAAATACAACTAATATTATGTATAGGTAATTTATATTCCTGGATTTTTTTTACCAAACATATTGATTTATACAGGATTATATTGGAAACATTTCTTTATTATTATTATTATTATTATTATTATTATTATTATTATTATTATTACCATATGTATATAAATATATATATATAATTATAAATGTTAATTTTAATAATGTGCAGCTAACCCGCTTCTGTGGCCACATGGTCTAAGGCGATACTTTCACATTAGACTAGACTACAGAAGACGGAGAGATTGGGGTTCAATCTCCGTTGGGAGTATTTAGGTTGTATTTTCCTAAATGGTTATCCACTCTCCCTTCACGCGAATGCAGATACACTTACTCTAAATATAACCATATTAATCCTTAAGACCATTAGCGTAATTATTATATAAGCATATAACCCAAACGGGTAGTAAGAGGCAGCGGTAAAAAAAAAATTAGCTCAGTTTTGAAACACTACACAAATTTATTTTGTTGGAATGTGCCATTAGGAGTTTTGTATCCTAGGCAACCACATAGGGTCACCCTATATACAACCGTACCTATATAAGTATATCAAGGATTCATTTATTATCTAACAACAAAACAAGTGTCTTTATTTTTATGAGTGAAAATGGGGAATTTCAGGAATATTAGAGAATTCATCGAAAAAATTTTTACTTTCTGCAATACTAATATTCTAAATATCATAAATGTATTTAAAAAAACTATATTTACTGTTTTTATTTCCTATAACAATCAGTTTATAATATTTAAAAGCGTAGGAGTATAAGAGAAAAATCATACGTTCTATGTTGAGGAGTGTGATAAAATCATCACATCAGTACAATATTTTAAAGTGTACACCTTACGTTTGTTTTCTAATATATTTTATAATCATATTTACAGGCGGACACGCAAAAAAAAAAAAGGGGGGGGGCTTTAGTCTCATCTTGTCATTTTTTTCGGTGATACAGATATTGAATTTATAAACCCCCATCAGGTGTGCTCAGGCGATTTTTTTCTTGACGGTCTTCCTCTTTTGTTCCACAAAAACGTGAGTATAATTAATTTAATTTATAACTTTAACACCTCTACTCCATAAGAACAGATTTGTGGATAGCCTGGAAGAGTGGTAAGAGGTTAAATACGAAAAAAAAAAATCTAAAATGAGTGAAGGAACCGGTCTAATAGCTTGAATAACGGTTCACATTATCTTCACTCCCTACTTTTATTTTTACTCACCCTGTCTATGTCCCACACTCATAAACCAATGGGCGTAACCCACTGTATGTCATTTATGTTTGTCGTGTCTTACATGCCTGCGTGTGTAAGGTAAACCTTCCCTCTCTATTCCCCTTGAAACTAGGTCAAACGCAGTCCACAAAAGACCACTTGCAAAGTCCTCAAAGTTCGCGTGATACACAATAATGCGAAGTCTTGAAACGTTAAATATGCCCCTTCTTCCTCCCCAACCAGGGGTTTCATGAGCCCTGGGCGAGACTTAAATTTGCGCCCTGGTTATATTCTGTATAATAGAAATAAACTGCACGCCATGCGTGGAGCAAAGTGATGAAGATAATAATTATAATTATTATTTCAATTCAATTTCCTTTATTATTAATAAGGATAATAATAAAAAGGTTAGAAAATACCGGACATAATAAAACATAAAAAAAAGAAAAATATAATCGAAAATAAGTGGCACCTCACTCCATCCCTTAATCGATAGTCCTTCTTTCCTTACTTTCTTTTTATTAATATTTTAGGTTGCTTTTAATTAACTATCAAAGTGGTTCACGGACAAAGCGACCCTGAATATCATAAAACCACTGAAGTAAATATTTTGTTAGTCAGTATTTTTTTAAAATTATTTTCAATATTAGCTATAATATTTAGATATTATTATTATTATTATTATTATTACCGTGTCTTACTACCCGTTCGGGTTGTACGCACTAACGCTAATGTGTAATGGAAGGGTGATTGTGAGATGAAATGGAGGACCTACAGTCCTACGTGGTATCCGAACCACGGTGGAGGCCTGGCATTCCACACATTCATAAGTTGTGATTAATACACGTCTTGTCAGAGGTGAATTTAGATATTAATTCTTAATTTAGAAATATTTATTAGACTATTTAATTTAAACTATTACCCGCATGGTCGAAGGTGCTAACCTCTCACTAGACTAGACTGGCGATGACGAGTAGATAAAGGTTCGAATCTCGGTTGGATGTACTGAGTTTTTATAAAATTGTTTCCCACTCTCCCTCTACTCGAATGTGGGTACATTTATCCTAAATTCAACCTTTATAATCCCTAGCACATAAATGTAATTAGTACAGAGACTTATGGCTAGCGGGTAGTAAGACGTGATGCTAAAAATGATTAGCATAGAATTTTAAAAGATATACAATTTCATAAATGCATAGTTGGACCCACATTTTGAACCACCCTAGTAAACATTTCATGGCTCACCACTGATCTCTCCCCGCCTAATGTTGCTATAAAATGCTGAAATATGACTGTAAGCGTTTCCACTTCAATTTGTCGTCTCTTTAACATCGGGAAAACCTGTAAACTTTTCAAATATACACTCCGCAATACAGGTCTGCTATGTGGATAGTATCCAAATATTAGGGGGCTTTCCGAAGAGTTGAAACTAGGAATGACAAATATAGCGCCATTGTTGAATATTACTTACCGGTGTGACTAACATTATTACATAAACACTCAATTACCAAACTAATGTACATACCAAAGAACACACTTATCCCCTTGTTTTAAATAAAAATAAATATTTGTTCTAGAATATAAATCTGTTTTAATAAATCTTAAACTTTTGAGAAGATTTTAAGTATTTCCAACGGATTTATAAAGCTGAAATTTTGTGAAATTGTATGGACACAGCTCAAAAATAACGCAATAATCTAAAACCCTTAAACTTAAAAAAATAAATTTATATATAATATAAACTTGTTTTAATTATTACAACTCTGTTTTATATATATTATCTGAACTTTAAAACCAAATATAAACTAGCTTACAGAATAATTTTCAATCTTGGATCCTAAAATAAATTATAGGAGAATATAACCAGTCACCTGTTTATAAAGTTTGGTTGATTCGTGTTAACTAAAGTTAATCAAAAATAGTTTATTTGGTAAATATATACTACACATGTAACGTTTAACACATTTATTTAATTTGAACTTTCATTTATATGAAATGTATGCATACAAACCGATGACTATTATAGCTAAGCGCATTAGTCATAGCAGGCCCAACTCAGCTCCCGGCTCGCGCGAGGTATGGAAGTAAAGGGGAAAATAAAAGACCAAGATATGTCAGAGATGTGTGCAGTGCATTCGTATTTGAATGATTAATCGAAATTTTCCGCGGTGACGGGGGGGACCAAACGACAAAATTTCTTGTTAATAAATACACTCTCCCTATCATGACATAATTAAGATTTGTGCTAGATGCTTATCTGTGAAGCCAGTCTAAAATAGCCAAAAACGACCTTTTCAATGAAGTTTTATAAAAGTATAATTTAATATTTCTACAATGTTCAGTATTAGGAACTTATATTAAATCTTTTTCTCCATTAATGTTTAATCAGAAATTATCCACGTGGAATAGTGTTCGTGTAACCTTAAGATTTCAAACCGACTGTATCGCAGAGTTGATGGGAATGTGATGCACGCTCTTAAATCACAGCTTGAAGATGACAGATGGTGGGAATATACATTGACAGAAGCTCTTTGTTTACATTTGTGGTACGTTCATCAGCCGGGTCTAAGAAGCTATGGGAGACGACCTTCACAAAGGAATTTTTTCAGGAGACAGAATAATAACTAGCCTAGGACTTTTGGCACATTCCGCCCTAAAAGACACCCGTTTGGACTAATCTGTTCAGGACGTTTGGCGCAGTATTAGTAAATGAATGGGAGTTATATTGGACCAAACAAAATAGGACGACGTATGGACTAAGGATATACAGAATTCTTCTTTTCATTTACTCAGACCTAACCTAACATAACATAACCAAACCGTTAAACAAATTCCTTCAAATTTGGCAGATCTAGCCTATTATAATCTAACCTAACCTTACCATTAGGCGAGATTCTTTCATTTTTATATACCTTATGTTTTTGAAAAACATTTGAATTGCTTAGTAAGAAACGTTTAAGAATATCTAAAAAAATAAAATTCAATTTTAACTAAATTTTACGTTGGACAAGCTGTATTAAATTAATATGAGAAAAACATAAATATGATATGTAAATATAATACATATGCACAGTAGTTAAAATTGGTAATGTTAATTACAAGTTATGTTACAAAATAAATTAAGATTGTATTGGAAGTTATAAGGAAGTTATAACAACCATTTAAAAAAATTAAGTACATTTTAAAATGAAAGACATTTGAGTCATAACTATACTAAAAACTAGGTTGTAAATCATATGATGATGTGACCTTGCATATATTGAACATTATATATTAATCTTGCGAATTGATGGGTATATTTGATTAAATTTGAAAAATAAAAATAGAATTTATTCTTAGCTGTAGTTCCCTGTTCATTGATTCCTGGCTGCAATTGCTGCTCAGTTATTAGACGACATGCTTCGATGCTACGTCAGCATTATCCTAAGATCTGATGGGAAAGACAAAACATACCAAATGTAATTTATGGTTAAGACACAATTCGCCAACCAATGTGGTATAACATATAAAAATAACGAAGGTTAGCAAGTTATAATTTTGAAAAATAAATAATATGAAACACCATATTTACCAGAAATTGAAATAATGTGCTTGAGTATCCCACGTAATGTTATTAAGGAAACTAATAGGAGAATTTCAAAGAACGTGTATATATGAAGTGAAATAAGAACTTTCTGGAGATGTAATAGGAAGTCAAAGATAATATAAGTAAAAGAGTATTTATTAGTGTGATATTATGAGAAAGCTATATATATATGTTTTGAATTTATCTATTCATGATAGTTAAATTTAAATGAAAAAAATATACTGGTTTAAAGAGAGAATGACAAGACAGAAAATGGAAAGAGGGTTCAAATATTCTCGACACTGGCCCGGACAGGTCATATGGAGGGATGGGCGGGTGTAGACAGGAATATAGGTTTAAAAAAAATATGTTGAGGGAGTTTACTTTAGGTATTGATGAGTATTTGATTCTCAAAAATGGTTTGTTCATTTAAAACATTTTTGTTGTTTAATAAGGTGGTTTGAATAAATATGTTTTCGGCTGTATTCATCGTTGTGCATTTTGAGGTACGATGAATTCAGTCGAAAACATATGGGGTAGGCAGTATGAAGGTAGAGTTTAGTGGAAAATTACCCTCATTTGGTTGAGGTAAAAAAACACCGTCAGTACATGGGCTGGAATTTGAACCCCAATATTCCATTCAGTGACCAACCAGATTACATCAACTTTACGTTAAGTTCATATGCCCACCAATGCGGGTTGGTTTGTATTTAAAAGTAAAAAGATAGTTCAAATAAGAGAAAAAAAAGGCTAAAACTTATTTAACTCAACTATACGTTTTAATTAAAATTTTTAGACTAAAAACCCGTCTCGGTGGCGTAGTTGGCTAACGCGCTAGTCGTGTTGAGCTCGACTACCGAGGATGGGGAGATCGAGGTTCGAATATCGGTTGGGTGAACTGGGGGTGGTTTTTCCTAAAATGGTTTTCCGCTCTCCCTCCACGCAAATGCGGGTTCACTTCCTCTATTCAACCTTCCCAATTCCAAATCCATTAGCGTAATTAGTACTTATGCGTATAACCCGAACGGGTAGTAAGATGCGGTGCTAAATAATAATAATAATAATTTAAACTAAAAAAATTTAAATTAATAATATAGGCTTTAATACTCGAGTATATCATTACCGTTGTTTAAAATGTGTTTAGATTTAAATTCATTTATAATGTTTTTAAAATTAAAGTACAGTACCCGTTATATTGTAAGGATTTTTAGCAATTTACCCTAATATTAGTCAAATTTAATTTCAACGAATATTAAATATAGAGTTTTTTTTATAGTAAGAACAGTTTTATCTGCCAACATCTTTAGTTTACATACTATCTCCCTGCCGTTATGGTTGACTGTGTTACTTTGCATATTGTTATTTTTCTTATTGTTGCATTTTCATAATATGGATACGGTATCTTTAGAAGAGCGGAAAAGTGTGAATATATTTGCAGCTTGATTGTTGGAAGGATTCGAGAGGAGGGAGGAAATTGAGGGGATACTGGTGGCAGAATGGAATTTGCCACAAGTTGTGATCAATAGGCGCAACTGACGGACATTTTGAGGCTTGCCAAGGATATTGGTTGACTGCTTTCACGCTACCAAAAGCTACCTTTACCCTTGTACTCCACCCTCTTACAAAGAACCATTCATCCTATTTTCACCCACCTTGACGTCGCAACACCCCCAATGTATCCCATAATATCCCACTACCCTCCTTTTTGACGCAACAAAACCTGCTCTCAGATTTTTTTATTTTTTTTTTGCAAAATAAGAAAAATATTGTAGAATTTCTAGTACTTTTTACTGTTTGTTTAAGGGTTTAGCCATAGACATCTTCATATATTTATATTTTGATAAATAAATTATGTAAATAATAGATAATAAAAGTTTTATTTGTGGAAAAAGCCGTTTATATTGTTAAGGTTGCTACCGCTACTGTTTTGAAAAAATTCATTAATCCTCACGATCCAATTGACAAATGTCCTAGTTGTTTCGGTGTGAATAGTTTCGTAATAATGTATTTTAGTAGACTCAAAAAGTAGATGAAATCAGCCCAGTGGTGCAGAAACAAGGGATATTAAGCCAATTATTATCGAGAATAGAGAATAATAATTTTTTTAAAACGTGTTCTTAAATGTAAGCCCTTATTGTGAGTTTAGTAATAAAAATGCACAGATATTTTGGGTGCTTTCAAAGACTGTAGTATTTTAAAAGGTATAAAAATTTTGTAAATTAATTAATGGTATCCAAAAAGGGGACTATCAACATTTGATCACTGCTACCGAAAATAATATTTTAATGGTTCATTTGACTCATGAAATAATATAGTATATATCGAAACAGAGCTATAAAGCTTTGTGTTTGGATAATTAAGTGCAATATCGGATTACTTTTATAGGTTCAAATGCTAAATAGTACTTATACCAGTTTTTGTTATTCTTAAAATTAATCCGGAAATTTAGCCAACTTTGCTATGATAAATAAACAAAAAACATCTTGGCTATTAAAATCCCAACAAATAATATTAGTAATGAATATAAATAAAAATATTTTGCGTGTATTTCAATATCTTTATTTATAAAATTTTATTTGAAGATAACAAAAAGGCATTTAAAAAAATTATAAATGGTGCAGTCATCATAAAATTGAGAATTAACAAAAAATTAAATCTAATAAAATATTTCACATGTATTTTATTTATTTCCATTATATTTTATAACCTTTAATTTGAATTAATAGGAAAACAAAAAGGCATTTTTTTATCATAAAAAGTGTAATCTTCATAAAATTGAGAATTTTTTAAAACTTTTAAATTTGTAAAGGCTAACATCAAAACCGTATCAATTTATTATTTAAAAATAACATTGTAGTTTTCATATTTAGGCCTACCTTTTTAAGGAAATTCTTTAAAGTACTTGTTTTTCTACAACCTAGATTTGTAGAAAGAATTGAGATAAAGAATCTTGTAAATATATAACTTTTATATATTTTTTGGTTATTGATTATTATTGTTGTTACTTGTCATCCGTTGAGGTTAATTACTAAGTAGGCCCTACTTTTTGTTGATAAAGATACGTACGTATATATAACTCAACCCGATTCAATGTTTAGATTATAAATAATACATTGAGTCCTGACATTATCCTAGCAATCGTACTGGCTTGGAGGTTTCAAGTACTGTGACCCACCACAGATGGTCACGGAGTTAAAGTCGTCAGGTTGCAATAGATAGGATTTCCGGGGATGAAGAGGTCGAATTTTGAACTTTAGCTGCGTACACTAGGATAGATTATCAAATTTACACTTATTACTTTAGTTCTCTCTGTTTGACACCACGATAATGTGGTTGCACTTCTCTTAAACCACCTTTCCTATGGGATTATAAGTGATAATTAAGAGCTTGCATCACATACCAATCAACTCTGATACGGTAGGTTAGAAAGTTTTTAACAAGAAACTCTGTCGCCTTGTCTTCCATCGACACCGCGGAAAGTTTCGAGTGTTCATTCAAATACGAATGCACTGTACACATTTCTGGCATGTCGTAGGTCTTTTCTTTTCTTATACTACCATACTTGGCGCGAGACGGGAGCTGAGTTTGGCCTGCTATGATGAATGCTTTAAAAAATAACAGAATACAAATACCTACAACGTGAATTGCATTTTTTCCATCCCTATAACTTTAAATAAGAGATATTAACGGTCTTTTCTAGGGGATTGGGATGAGTAGAGTGTTTTTTTAATAAAAGAATTGCACCCTCATTGCGTGAAGAGAATATGGGAAAACCACCGTTATAAATCACATGTGGAGAATCATAAGAATCAGCGTTCTCATTTGAGACTATATCTTTGACCTTCTGTCACAGTATATATATTATATTAAAATATTGGTGCCTTAGACCTGGTAACAACTGGTGCGAGCAGCGTGAGATAAAAAAAAATCCACATTCATTCGTAAATATACCGTTGAACTCTGCCATTAAGTGTCGTGTCACACGTGACACAATTTATTGATAGAACAACTCAACCAAAAATACATCACATTCCCATTATTTGTCTACACGAGCGAGAACTAATCAAAAATACAATCAAGTCCCCATGGAACGGGGAGGAAATATATTTATATTATTGTAATGGGTGTGTGTAACTTCCTTTATTGCATTGTGATGATTGCGTTGGGTTTAAATATATTTTGATTGAGTTCTATCCTTTGATAAAGTTAAACTATTTAGTTTAAAAACTAATTTAACATTGGACTAAATAATAATATTTCAACAAGCATAGTTCTGTTAGCGAAAAAAATGTTTTTAAGGTTAATATTTTTATGGCAAATCAACCATCTTCATTTGTTCATTTCTTATAAAGAAGAGAATTTTTTTAAATTGATATTTAAGTTTAACATAATAGCTACTAACAACTTATCTACATCAGTTAGCACATGGCTAAAGGTGGAATAGAAAGGGACGCAAGAAATAGACAGTGTTTTTGTAGTTTCTATGGCAAAACATTTTTTTGGCCAAGATAAATAAAATTGCTCCAGTACAAACATATAATTTAATTTTCTTCATATGGTGTCCTAAAAATTTCTTGAATATCTTTCAAGGGTGTTCTTTAATTTAATGACAACTTTTTCTCACAATTTAAAAAGTTTTCCATCTAATGCCACCACGCTCTTGAAAGATATTCAGGAACTGTTGATATCAACATGTGAATAAAATTAAACTCTATATTGGTACTAGAGCAATGTTTTATTTATTTTGTCAAAAAAAATGTTTTTCCATAAAAACTGCAAAAACACTGGCCTTTTCTCGCGTCCCCTACATCCCCGCCAAAGATCACATGGCTTTATGTATAAATATGTCAAATTAGATGTAATTTCTTATAGTTGTCAGGTAAGAATCTTTGTATGAAAATTGTACTGTAGCTGAAATCAAAAAGTATTTGATTAGTTCTATTTCATATATTAGTGTCAAATCTATTATTTTATCTTGATTATATTGATTCTGCTAAGCAGGTAGGTAGCCTCAGTTGACGATGGACCACTCAACTGGGCTGGTTAACAGGTTCATTCACTTTGGGAAGATCTACGAGGTAATTAGATCCAGTGGTGGTAGAACCAGGAGGCGATTCACCCCTGGCCTCCCTTCCCCTAGATAATTCAAATCATCTGATATGATCGAGTATGGAGCTGAAAGGTGGCCTTAAATTAATCTCCAAATGACTAAAATGCATTCCATTTTTTTTTTTAATTGAAGAGGGGTCACTCCAAAGAGCTTCTAGAAGTATCCGAATTTTTATTTTTTAATGGGAGAATTCCACAAATAGCCTATGAAAATAATCTAATTTTCAAAAATTGAAGAGGAAGACCATTACAAATAGTTTTTGGAGCTATCCAATTTTCAAACACTATCAAGGATTTGAGCATAGAGCTCCGGATGATAATAAGTATGCCTCTTGAAAAATTTTGTTCGATCCCCAGTGGGTGTCAATAACTGCAAAGCAGGAAAATCTACAGGCATTTAGAGTTCACTATAATACGCAAGTGGCTGAAAGGAGTACAGTAGTATCTTTAATTAAATCATCAATTTAAACAAGTATACAGTACTATCTGTCATGTAAATCACTCATGACATCAATTTTAAACAAAATTCGTTGAAACAATGTTCAAAAATTTCGAATTTTCAATAATTATTAGTAAATATTATGAGTAAACATCCCTTAATTTGAAGGTTAAAATAGAAATCAAAAAGATGCCCTGAAGGGTTACCATGTAACATTGAAATATCAAGTTGGGACTTAATCCATTGAACCCTTTCAGTTGTAGCCCGAAGGACAAACAAACAAACAAACATAGGAAGATGAATAATAATACCCACTTTTCTGGATTTGGGGGCACACAAACGTAAAGATTCGTCATACTCTCAAAGTCAACAGTTTTTACAATTAAAATCATTTCTATAAATGAGAAAGTTAAATTATTTAAATTAGGCTTGGTGTGGTAATGTACCTATTTACTTTATGGCGCTAGGAACTCAAAAGTTCCCTGCCGCACTTACAAAAGTACGACACCTACGACACCTATCCTAATCCTGAGCTTATATCCAGACCACCTCATTACACCCTATCTTTATCTTGAGCTAGCTCTATCCAGTCTCCCTCATTACACCCTATCTCTCTCTATCTTGAGCTATTTTTATCCAGTCCATCTCATTATACTCTATTCCTATATTTAGCAAGTTCTATCTCGTCCACCTCATTACACCCTATCCCTATCTTGAGATAGTTTAATCCAGTCCACCTCATTACACCCTATCCCTATCTTGAGCTAGTTCTACCCAGCCCACCTCATTACACCCTATCCCCTATCTTGAGCTAGTTCTACCCAGCCCACCTCATTACACCCTATCCCCTATCTTGAGCTAGTTCTACCCAGCCCACCTCATTACACCCTATCCCCTATCTTGAGCTAGTTCTATCCAGTCCCCTTCATTACACCTTATTTCTTTCAGGTTCATTCTAATGTTAACCTCCCACCTGCATCTAGGTCTTCCCAATGGTCTCTTCCCATTTGGTTTGCCAGTCAATACCCTCAACAAGGCATTAGAATCTCCCATTGCTGCTACACCAAATTTCATAGCTGAGGGAACTGCAGGTCTTATGGAGAAAAAATTTATCTTCGCTCTCTTTCTGGTACAAGTTGCCAAACTTTCTAGCTTTCGGTTGTTGGAATATGAGGGGGAAGGGTTTACTTGGAAATCCCTCATTGTAAACAATGCGGCATGGGGTGGTTGGGGGGTTCAATTGACAGGTAAAAGCATTTCCTATCGGTGTACAGCCTTTTTTAGAAACATTAACTATTTCCACAATCGTAATTTTTTCAAGATTGAAGTTTATTAACGTTTCTCTATTCCCTCCGTAATTATGCTTAAAATATTTTATGTACAAAGCTTTTTTTCCTCATAATTAATATACAAACAAATATATTACAACATGCATTTTATAAACATTATATAAACTATAGTTCCACAACCTTACTGTAAAAATACAAAACACGCAACCAACACATACTGATACACACCAAATCTTAACGTGATCAATAACACATATTATTATACACAGAGTACTTATAAAATATGAGTGTTTATTTAGTCAATGTTTTTGAGCTAGCTATTAGGAACATGAGACTCAGACTACTGTAACTTTACGTCTGTGCTGGAGGAAGAAGCACCAATTAGTGGCAACAACGACAGCCCAGCATTGCCAAATTTGATATACATTCGAAGGAAAACTGATCACGGAAAACAAAAGAATGACAACTCTGTTGCTCAATAGTAAGCATGCAGTTCCCTCAGCAATGAAATTAGGTGTACATGCCCTGCCGACCGTAATATAAAATACTTGACTATCTTAACAATGTCTTATAATGACTACATGGTATGTAACTCATCACTATGTAACATCCTCCATTCCCATTTGCCTTAACTCTTTTTTGGACCAAATATCTTCCTAAGCACTTTGTTTTCGAATACCTTTAATTTATTTTAGTCATGTAAGGTAAGAGATCACGTTTCACAACCATAGAGAACAACTGGTAAAATTACTGTTTTGTTTTCTCTTAGTTTAACATTCCTTTAAAAGAGGCGAGTTAGTAATGTGCAGCGACCATAATATAATATCGTGTACACTGTTGCCTGAGGGGGTGGTGCGGTGGGGTGGTAGGTGGTGAGGGTCCATCATCTGGTCGATATATGGTCTAAGGACGTGTAAGGAATCCGCAAGGGTCGGCAGTAGCGTCTGGAGAGAGAATTAGCTTCAGCCAAGTTGTCTTGCGGCCGGATCCAGGATATTGGCGCGTGGAATTTGTGCGGTCAGCAAGTTTGATAGGGAGGGGTGGGGAATAGAGAAGAATGGGACGGAAAGCTGATTGGAGAGGAGAAAAGGAGAAGTGGAAGGGGGGCATCATGGCTAGGTCACGAAACCCGAAAGTTGGAACGCTTAGTTTGGTATTGGCGATAATGTTAAGACCGACATATAAATAACGTCTATAACTTTTCAATAAGGATCGGAATATCTTTTAAGGTTGAGGGGATGGGTGGGGGAGAGGGTGTAGAGGCTAACGAGAGTAAAGTGTTTTTTTTAAATTTTATACAACAACCAACTTTTTGGGTTAGAATGTATAAAATATTGCTCTACTAAATACTAGCATAATTTCCTACACACAGTAACCTCAACGGTTCTTAAATCTTTATCATTGATATAAATAAAGACTTTTGACTAGAAACTTTACATTTGACTATATAAAGTCCTGCTCAATTTCCCAGATGCCAATAACATAAACTCACAAAGAGTTTATATTATTATTTGCAGATAATTAAACTAAACATATCTGCTTGAACTAAATTTTATTCATTTTGGTCAAAAACTATAAAAAATATGGACTCTAACTATGCGTTTTATTTCACTTTAACTTAAGGTGGGGAACACTCTTTAAGGGAAGTGTTTTTTGAAGTTTTTATATCAAAATATATTCTTGGCCAGAATAAATAAAATATTTGTCCAATAAAACATAGAGCTTAATTTTCTTCATATGGTGATATCAATAGTTGTTAGATTTCTTCCAAGGGTATCGTGTAATTTGATAAAAAACTTTTCTCTTCATTTTAAAATTTGTCATCTAATGCCGCTGTGCTCATGACAGATATTCAACAACTGTGGGTATCACTATGTGAAGGAGATTTAAACTTTATGTTTCTACTAGAGCAATTTATTTTTGCCAAAAATGTTTGCTATAAAAACTGCAAAAAACACTTCTCTTGCTCACTTTCACTTAGTTCTTCTTTGAGCGAAGAATTTATGAGAAGAAAAATATACATTAGAAAAATAATGTATTAATTCTAATATATTATTAATGGTCAATTGGTTAAGAAGTGGTATCACTTTCTGAAGATTTAATTAAATCAAGGAAAAACCTAATTACATATCTATTTATTTTGCCATAGCTATCAAAATTTCACAAGGTAATTTCTAATATAACCTGTAAATCATTAATAATTAATGTATATAATAACTAGCCTTTCTTGAGTTTGAGCTCTGGATTTCAACATAACACATTTGGTATGGGAAAAAATGGGAAATAAACGGGATATTTTATGCTATATATTAGCGGAATATTCGTAGAAGGCAGTGTATCCGGTGAGTATATTTGAAGCAAATGTATTCATTGCTATGATGATCAGTTTGGTAAATGAGAACAGAGTACCATCGTGCTTGGAGAGATTATAATGTAATCTTTAAATAGTATTGGTTTAAAGTTAAGCAAAAGAGTCCACTGCTGTACGTTACGCGTACTACATACACACATAATACACAATACATACATACATACTAACATAATTACATACTTTACATAATACATAACATACTACAGTAACATACATCACATACACACATACATACATACATACATACATACGTACATACATACATACATACACACATACGTACATACACACATACGTACGTACATAACATACGTACATACATACATACATACGTACATACATACGTACATACATTACGTACATACATACGTACATACATACGTACATACATACGTACATACATTACATACATACATACATACATACATCATACATACATACATACATACATACATACATACATACATACATACATACATACATACATACATACATACATACATACATACGTACATACATACGTACATACATACGTACATACATACGTACATACATACGTACATACATACGTACATACATACGTACATACATACGTACATACATACGTACATACATACGTACATACATACGTACATACATACGTACGTACACACGTACATACATACATACATACATACGTACATACATACGTACATACATACATACATACATACATACATACATACATACATACATACATACATACATACATACATACATACATACATACATACATACATACGTACATACATACGTACATACATACGTACATACATACGTACGTACACACGTACATACATACATACATACACACGTACATACATACATACATACATACATACATACATACATACATACATACATACATACATACATACATACATACATACATACATACATACATACATACATACATACATACATACGTACATACATACGTACATACGTACGTACATACGTACATACGTACATACACACATACATACGTACGTACATACACACACGTACACTAGCTATTATAGCCATAAATGCTAATGTTGATTTGACCCGCCTCGGTGGCGTAGTTTGCTAACGCTCTAGTTTCGTGTTGAGCTAGACTGCCGAGGACTGGGAGGTCGAGGTTCAAATCTTTTTTGGGTGAACTAGGGATGGTTTTTTCCAAATATTTTTCCCCCCTTATCCACGTAAGTTCGGGTCCACTTCCTCTATATTCAACCTTCTCAATTCCTAACTCATTAGTGTAATAAGTACTTAGGTGACTGACCTGAACAGGTAGTAAGACGTGGTATTAAATTAATAAAAAAGTTTATTTGCTCTCACAAGCGGAGAGTTGTGGTGCTGAAACTATTTCAAGTTCCAACGAGCGAATAGTGAGTGACTCACGCTAAAATCGTGTGATTGGCCTACAGTTTGTTGCAAAGCCACGTTTATATTCTGCTCTTGTTTTCCGGTAGACGAGTGAACCCAAAGTAACCCTTAGACTTATTCACAGAGTTTCACACCTGTGGTCACGTGGTCTAAATGTCGCATTTATCTTATTTGTAAGTGACTGGGACATCCCGGCTCAAATCCTGATAGGATTTTTTTTTTACTAAATGGTTTACCGTTGACCTTGATAGTCTTGGAGTAAAGTGCTCGCCTCAGAACCCAATGTTCATGGGTTCAAATCTAGCCGGGGTTGACAGAATTTTCTTGAGCGATAAAAATCCGTTGCACAGCTTCCTTCGGAGGGGAAGTAAAGCTGTCGGTCTCATGTCGATTATGGTATGTAAAAGTACGCTTTAAGGTATGTGAAAATACTTTTCAGGCAAAATTTGTAGGGTCTTTCACTCTCACTCATAGAGATTCTCGTGTGCTGATTTTATCAGTCGGTTCAGAAAGTGCTCGTTAAATACTTTGAATAAATTAAAAAAAAGTTTTCTCCTCTCTCTCCGGCAAATGAAGCTAATTTTTTGCTAAGTTCTACCTTACTCATCCCTAACACTTAAGCATAGCTAATTTATATGCGTTTAATCCAATCAGATAGTGAAACATGGTAGTAAATAAATAAATATATTCACAATAACCTGTTGGAATCTTGGATTTTGTAGCCTACCTTAATATTGGAACAGGATTTATTAATTATAACTCACACAGTGTATGTAGCTATAACTTTACTTATCCTATTAAAGAACTAATTCGTAAACTACTCCAACTATGAGTAGTAACAAAAATAATAGAAGCTAGTGTCTCTAAAAGATAAAAATCTACAGCTCCTACCCTTTTCAAAAAGTAATATATTCCGAAAGGTGACCTACATGCCACGGCATCTCATTTCAATTTGTGTTGTTTGCTTTATGTGTGATTGGATTTTACTCTCTCTTTCTCTTTGGCAAAAAGAAGACTCCGAGATGGAATATATCAGCTGTGCACTTCAGTGGAATATAAAGCCAACAGTCATACATATGGAGAAATATACTGTTCCAGTATATTCTATACGAGAGTATACGAAGAGGAAAGTTTCCATTTAGCCAGTCCGCTTGCGCAGCACCAGACCTTATAGAATTATCATGGAGGAGATAAAAAAAATATTCAAAAATATCTATAAAGGAATATTTCACGACTTCCTTTGAGGGGAAAATATTTCTCGGTGAATATAATTTATTTAAAGAATGATTCATTATAATTGGTTTTAAAGGTGGTTGACACTAATGAGTCTATTTTTACACACAAAGATTCACTAACCGTTTGGTCTATAAGCATGTGTATTAATTAGGCTAATGAGATGGGAATTATAAAGGTATAATTTAATTTAGTTGAAAATTACCCAGGTTTTTATGGAGGGAGAGTTGAAAATAATTGAGGAAAAATTGACATTAATACACCCAACCAGATTTCAAGCCCTGATGTCCTGGTCAGCGGCAATCTAGTCTAATTCAAGATTTGGCGTCTTAAACCAGGGGTGGGGAACCTTTTGGCATTGTAAGGCCGCAAGTCACTTCACAGATTCCTCATAAGTTTACACTCCTCATGGACGGTAAATGTTTCCAAAATACATTAGTGCGCCAACCATAGACAGATAGAAAGATTGATAAGCGAGAAGAAATTTTTTACATTATGCTTTAAACATAGCGATTTTTATTTTTATTAATTAAAATACAGAACATTTGGTAATATATCATTTAAAATGACGATGATACATAATGAACACGATATGACAAAAGGCCACATTGAACACCTCACGCCATAGTTTCCCCATCCCTCTCTCAAACTATGCAATCATCGGAGTGGGCGAATGGGGCCATTAACGCGGATTAGGGAAAATTGCGCCCGGAAAAACTGCGCCTTCCCAGAAAAAAAGGGGAAAATTGCGCCCGCCAATCAATCATCCCACCACTAGATGGGAAAAGTGCACCCCACACACTGTTTTACACACTTACATAATAAGTACACCAAGGACCTAATAAAATGTTTGAAGAGTCTAGCCTAGATTCGAAAAATGGAGTAAAAAGTCGTCGATTCTCGTGTCCAGGTGTCATTTTTCAATTTTCAGAAAATAATTAGTTAGGTAACTTCAATGTACAGGTTCACATCACATGCTTACAGATAAACACTAATATTTATTTAATTGAAAAACCTAGCCTAACCTAACCTAAACAACAGGCAAATAGACAGGTGCGATGAATCGATGTACTTTGACTTCAAGACCTCATGATGTGCGATGAGTCAATTTGAAATATCCACCCTCCTAAACAAAAGGATGCGATGAACCGATTTACGCTGGGGAAAATGGTAAGGTCATGAGGAAAGTGAGAAAATTGCGCTCAAATGACCTTGTTAAAATTATTTAGGTGAGATAGACAAGGACGTGTGGGTGCACTTTTCTCACCTATCAGTGTGATGATTCATGTGAGGGCGCAGTTTCCCGGGCGCAATTTTCCCGACACCATTAACGCAAGGTACAAATCTTTTAGTGAACTTCGAAACACCTGATTAGTATTTCTAGCTAATTTTGACCTTTTACAAAAGTTCTAGTTTTGCAATGCGTACGGGCTACGTGGCTGGGAATAGGAAGATATAAATTATAGGAAAGCAACCGCATTTTCATGAATGGAGAGTCGAAAATATTTTAGGAAAAACACCCACAATGTAACTGGACCGTATTTGAACACCGATCTCACCATCACTGTAAACAAAACCAAACGATCTCAGCGTTCAGTCCACGTGAGCCTCAAAGTTTGTTTTATATATACAACAAAAAGTCTCAAATGCATATTTCTCGCACGTAAGCTAAGTTATTTTGACAAATATGTACACATTTCCCGATGTATTTACTGGGAGGATAAAAACAAAATGGTTTTGAGCAGATTCTCACGTCATATATTATAATATCCCATGATATTCCTAGACTTGTAGACTATAAATATAGGCCCAAACAAGAACCAAACGTTGTCTCCAAGGCAACTTCAAACAATGTCAAACAATATGTCAAGTTCAACACTTAAGACTATTTCCACCGTGGAGGAAACCTCCAGTATTTTACTATTCATTTTTAAGGCGTTTTAAATTAGAATAATTTTTAAAAATATATTTCTAAAATAGTTGTACAGCACAGAGTTACCCTCTCTTTTATCTTAAAATAGAGACATTTACTAAAAACGCTTAAGATATGGAAAAATAAATAATATACATTGTTGTGGAAACGGGACGAGAAAAATATCACACTCCACCAAAGAGTATAAATGAAATAATATGCACCCGTACAGAAACATTGAAAAAACGGAATAGCTCCACCAAAGAGTATGACAATCAATTTTATTTTCAAAGACCTCCATAGAAAATTATATATATATATATAATTTTTATATATATAATTATTATATATATATATAATTTGTGCATGTATTATTTCGTTTCACATATATGCATATATATGAATGTATAATTTATGTATATATTATTTTGTTTCCCATATATGCATATATGTGCATACATATTCATATATAATTTTTATGAAGGTCTTTGAAAATAAAATGGATTGTCATACTCTTTGGTGGAGCTATTCCGTTTTTTCAATGTTTCTGTAAGAGTGTATATTATATCATTTATACTCTTTGGTGGAATGTGATTTTTTCTCTCATCCCGTTTCTGCAACAATGTATACTATTTCGTATATATATTTGCCTGTATCTCAGACTATTGGTTCTATAAAAATATATTTCAATTATAAGAGTTTTAATTTTAACAATAGTATGACCCGCCTCGGTGGCGTATTTGGCTATCGCCCTAGTCGTGTTGAGCTGGAATGCTGGGGACAGGGAGATCAAGTTTCGAATCTTGGTCGGGTGAACTGGGGGTGGTTTTTCCTAAATGGCTTTCCACTCTCCCTCCACGCAAATGCGGGTTCATTTTCTCTAAATTCGACCTTCCCAATTCCTAATCCATTAGCGTAATTAGCACTTAAGAATATAACCCGAACGGATAGTAAGACGCGGTGCTAAGTACAAAATTAGCAAATGAATTTTTATTTATAAAATTATTATTACTAATATGAATTTCATATGTATGTCAAATGCAGGTCTAGTTATACTAAATTTCAGCCCCCGCCATTAAATACTTCACATTAACAATGATACACGAAAACATGAAATTTCAAGCTTGACCTCGTGAATTGTAATTATTTGAAATATTTGAATCACTATTTATAACTTATAATTAATTGTTAAAATTGGGAAATATAAATTTATTGTTTAATGAGCTCAATCTCTCCTTGTGATATGTATCTCCAATCAGTGGGTATATGGACAAAACATTAAACTAATATCGTTGGCTTGTCAAAGACAGTAAAGTCTGGGTTTGAATCCAGGGTGGGACTTTTTGATGTACTGAGGATGTTTTCTTTTAAAGTGTGTCTAACTTACTCTTCGCGCAAATGTAGATACATTTCCTCTCAATGCTACCATACGCATCTCTAAAATAAGTCTAAATATGTGGAAGGTCCGGAAAGGTAATAAAGCTCTGTTTACGAGAAAAATCTTATATCGGGTTTTTGTCTCAACAGTTTTTTTTACGTGGATCATTGAAATAACTTAATTAAATAGATAAAAATAATATTCCAAGCTAATAATTAACTTCGCCAGTCCATACTAAAAATTAAATACGAATAAAATTGTATTTTAAAAAAGTGAACTATATTCCTAACTCCAAATTTCCACCACAACATTTAAAAGGGTGTTTTAAAACATGGAGCATAAATTAATTAAATTATTTCATCTAAAGTAATTTATATACACCCGTGAAATATATTGTGGGCAATTTTAGACAACATTTATCATTTTTTTTTTTAAAAAGAAAACAACACCGGCTTCTATTCTCGACGACGATAAATCAAGGGTTGGATAATAAAAGTTTTTAAAAGAGGAGTTTGTTACGAGGAACATTTAGCATGCTCCTTTAAGCTGAGAGCCCCTCGCTTCCAAAGGCAGTTGTCTAGTCTTGTGTAGACACTAAAGTCGCATACACACAAACTTTGTTTTACTTTTTCATATACCTAAACTAGGTTTATACAGTCCAATTTTCAAGGGAAGGGCCTAATCTGACAGCTAAATAAACTTTTATTAGGCATTATCAATACCTATCAAATAACAGTAAAAATTAACAATACATTAATTTTGTCTTCAATAAAGTATTTTGTTTTTTCTTAAATTCCCTTGCTCTGAAAACTGGACAGTAGTTTATCATGTGATGCTAAGTAAATATATATATCACCAACATTTTTTTTATTCCTGTTTCCGAAAATTATCGCTTGTTAATATGTAATATATGTATTTTTTTTTGTATAGCACAGCATCTTACTACCCGTTCGGACTTTATGCATATGTACTAATAACGCTATTGTGTTAGGGATTAGGAAGTTTGAATTTAGAGTAAGTGTACCTGCATATGCGTGGAGGGAGAGTGGAACCATTTAGGTTAAAACACCCTCAATACAACCGACCGGGATGCGGACCCTTATCTCTCCGTCATTGGCATTCTAGTCTATGGGGAAAGTGACGCCTTAAAACAAGTGGCCACCGAAGTTGGTTAATGTAGTCCTATATATTTACGTGTCATCTGCACTGGTGGTCACGTGATAAAAGTCGTAAGGTTTGCCATTCGCTGTACTATCTGAAATGGGGAGGGGGGCCATGAAATTATAATATAACTATTATATATACTAATATTATAATATTCTAATATATGCGGGGGTTTTGCAGATGGGATTTATAATTCTAGTTTTCATTTTCACATTCTCTCTTTACGTGAGAGCTGGTGCATATCCTCAAAAACTACCTTCCCCAATCCTAACATTTAGAATAAATCGTTAATAGTGATTTTATCAAAACATATTGACATTTTAAATATCATTTTCACTTTTTTTTATAGATTAAACGCATACGTCATTTTTTTATAACTATTTGGTGCAATATGTATGTTAATGCAGACACATACTTTTTAGACCCATTAATTTTTTTAGCACCACGTCTTACTATACGTTCGGGTTATACGCTTATGTACTAATTACTCTAGTGGTTTTAAGAATGAGGAAGGCTATTTTTGAGTAAGTGAACCCGAATTTGCGTGGAGGGGGCTGGAAAACAATTTTTGAAAGCAAACCCACAGTAGACCCGGCCGGGATTGATCAACGATATTCTCGTCAACGGCAGTCTAGTTTAATGAGATTGGCGCCTTAAACCATGTGGCCACCAAAGCGTATGACTCATTAGTTAAATAAAACCGGCTTTGGTAGCCGCACGGGTGAACGTACTACTCTCGCAGTAAACTAAACTGCCGACGACGGGGAATATTGAGGTTCGAATCTTGGCTGGGTGTACTGAGAATGATTTTTCTAAAATAGTTTTACACTCTCCCTCCATTAAAATGCAGATACACTTCCCTCAAATATAGCCTTCCTAATCCCTAAAACATTAGCGTGATTAGTATATATGCGTATAACCCAAGCGAGTAGTAAGACGCAGTTTAAAACAAACTTAAATAAGCATAATATGCTTTTAGTAGATAATTTGTCCAACCATGTGCTTTTAATAATTTTAAATTAGTTTAGTAAATTTATTGACAAATGTCTCTTAATTAAAACAAAAAGACGTCAATATTATTTACTTCAATAACACAGGTATTGCTTAAGTTTATAAAATATAGAAACAATTTAGTGTTTATTTTAGATCTATATGATTTAAAACCAATATATAGGCCTACGTAAAAAACAAAGATACCTTACCTAGAAGAACTAACACACAACAATTTAGTTTCAAAAGAGTTTCTATATTTGTTTTACATTTAACACTTTAATGGATGGCAACGGAAGATATTTGGTCCAAAAAGATATTATAATACTGGGGAGTGAAGGTTGTTAAATAATGAGGAGTTACATACCCCGTACTCGTCACAAGACATTGCAGAAGTAATCAATTATCGTAGATTACGGCGAGCAGGATATGTAGCGCCAATGGGAGATTGTAGAACCTTGTTCAAGGTATTGACTGGCAAACCCAATGGAAACAGATCTTGTAACGTTATTTGCCACCTTACCATGTATTTCCTTATATTTTTCTAATTTTTGTAAATGCTTTTCAATTTATTTTCATTTTAAATGATGCACTTTAAAGTTCTGCCGCAGCTTATCGCGCTGTGTTGCTGGCGTGACAAATAATACTATTAACATCCATTCAAAAAAATAAAAGGACGGAAGGAAGAACGTCTAACACTGTTTTAAATCATTTAAATAATGAGTTTTGACCTAAGGAAGAACACTTACCTTTTATTAAACATATTAATTATCCTTCTAAGAAGTTTGTTAACTCTTCTATTTATTTTCAATGTCGGCCATGAATTATTTCAAGGCATGCGCACTGCGCGGATTTGGTAAAACAAGTGAGTGGCGGGTCTCGCGATTGTAAAAGAATAAAATAAAAAAGACTTTATATAAACACCTGAAACTAGCACGCATTTCAATTTTGACAGATAGAAATAAACATTTTAATTCTTTTAAGAAAAAACATTTTTCATATTCATTGACATATACCAACATTTTATCTTTTGTTTTAATGTATTATTTTTCTCTTTGGACTTGGAAGAAAATAGAACGTTTTTAAATTTGATTCATGGAACACTTTCTGAAGAAGATTAGTGGTGGCTTTCTCGGTTTTTTTCTTTTTAACGTGCATCAATGAACTTTCGAGTTCCTAACGACATAGATTAAGTAAGTAAGTAAAGGAACCAGTGGGAATCTAAAAGATAAAATAGATTAATAAATAAAAACAAAGAGTCCATATTTGTTAAGTTTTTAAATGTACACCCTGCTCACCCTGAAAATTAGCAGTCTTATAAGCTTCACTATGGTGAAATAATGTAAAGTTATCTTGGTACCTCACAGAATAAACGAATGTTACACTACCCTTGTGCATAAATAATTCAGCCAATGATTACATATGTTAAATATAAATCGCACTAATATTGACAATAAACTTTTTAATAATATGGACATATAAAAAAGGAGATTTTTCCAACATTAACAAATACTAAAATTAATTAGTATTTTGTACAAAATGTGTAAATTAATATTTTTGTATCTGTTTACTGATAAGAAGAAAATCTTAAGAAAAGTGGTTCTAATACTCCACAACCATTGAAAGCTAAAAAGCAATCTGTTATAAAATTAAGCTTTGCCACTATTTAGAGGTTAAATAAAAATATACAGGAAAGAAAATTCTATAGCCGTTTGAAGGGGAGAGAAATTGTATTAAAAATATAGAAATGGACATCTATATGAAGAGGAAGACGAAATAGATATATATGGATACTTTATATCCATTTAAAGATGAAAGTAAAAGTGACAGAAAATAAAATTCCACTGTTGTTTTAATGGAGAGGGGCTAAAACACACAACCAATTTTACATAATATATATAAAACGAGAGAGATTAATAGTATACATATTCTAAATCTTTTTAAAAATAAAGATGAAAGCGATACCTAGGAAAGGAAATTCTACAGCAGTATGAAGAAGAGAAAGACTGCTGAAAATAAAATATTATATTTTTTATAATCAAAGTATACCATTATATTAGGTTTTTTTTTTCAAACATGGGAGATCTTGGAAAGCTCGAAATAAAAAGCTCTTGAAAAATTTAGAATAACTTTTTTTTAACTTCATTAATTAACATTGAAAGCTTTGTTTATTTATTGCGTTTGATTATGCCCCTTTGACTTAAAAGATACTGTATAGGTAATTAAATATATTTTAGTACAGACTATTATCCATTTAAAAAAAGTGCCATGTTCTCGTTAGGTGCCTACTTTATTGAATATACCTTTTTTTAAAGAGAGAATTTCATCTGTATTTTTTCTTTCTTCCATTGGTATATTTCCTGAACGTAAAGGGAAGAAAGATTATTTTTTCTATTTTATTAGATATATGAAAATTATTTGAATTTTAAATACATTAAAAAATAAATGTATTACAACTTAGATAATCCCACGAAACAAGAATCACAAAGCTATAAGTAGGAGCTATTAGTTTTGATTGATGACGTAATGGAAATATCTTGCTTTCACCGCACTCTACCTTCTAATATGTAAATTAGAATTAGTACACAAGGACCGTGTAATTTTAGAGGTATATAAACTTTCCTTTCCCAACCAAGTTGGAACTCCATTATGTTGAACGTAATTCCCATATTCAATGTGTTTTATACGGGGTTTCTTGAGCAATGTTGATATAAAAGAAATAAAATATACATAGTATGTGCTTTATATTAAAGGAAAACGTAAAGCAGGCTCGGCGTTAGTTTAATCTCCACCACGCTCCAAGCACTTCCTTACAAAAGAGAACCAATGGTCTTTTTTAAAAAAAAAGTTGTTGTAGAAGGAAAAGGAGGGGTATGAATCTGATTGTAATGAACCAGGTTGCAGTAGAGTGAATCAACTCCAACGTATTGTGGCTTTATTTGGCAACCAAACTAAACGCTTTTCTAATACACCCCTCTTTATGGGTCTTGCATGCTCTTTCTTGTATTTTACGCAGCAGGCTAAACTTTAGTTCGTTTTTATAGTCAAAATAAAGAAGGTCGAGCTAAACTTTGTGTATGAGAATAATGTTTTATTAAAAGTAGAAGCAGTTTCTCCTTGATCAGATTAATCGATAAAATGACGTCAACTTAAAACTTTTGGGTGAAAGGGACTTGAATTGGCTAGGAGAACATTCGGTTAAATATTTATCCCTTGCCATTTTCTGACTTGGTACTGAATGTCATCACACAAACTTTTGAAATAATAATTTATAGGCAAAATTTTAAAATATGTTATCAATTCTATGTATGGCAAGAAATAAAGTGTATTTAAATGTGTAGTAGCATTTCTACTACTCGACAAATCTATATAGATTTTATTACTAAAACTATTGACTGAATATGATTAAATATTATATATTATTTTATAACTGTTAATAGCACATTTTAAAAAGTGTTTCATAGATATAAAATCCTAAAAATATCTAACAGAAATATAACTCACTTGTGAACACTTTTTTATATAAAAAATTAATTATAAGCAATTTAGAAGCCCAGAAAATTATAATAAATATATAAAATGTGTTAGTTTTGTTTTCCTAAAGAATTTTGCAGACCAATTAATTTTACTTTCAATTAAACAAGTGTTTTTTTTAAAATACTTTCATGGACTATCATTTAATATTATACACATTTTCTACAAAACTCTCCTTTAAAAAAAAGTTAAAAGAGCATTATCTTTTAAAACAGTTTATACCTACTGAAACTAGAGATGAAAATTTTCCGCAGTGGTGGCTTGTGGCCTACTAAGAGGGGTATGGGTAGTTGGGTTAGGTGAAATCTAGAGCCTATTACATGTACAGGCTGTTAAAAAAACAAGTGTTCAGAACTTTAGAATATTGAAGTACTTTTTAAAATAAGTAAAAATGTCTAAGTAAGCTTAGGATCACAAACCAACACATACAGAGATAAAAGAAAAGTTAGGTTGAGGAGGTCCAGTCAAATGTACCCCACCCCAAAACCGCTGACATTAATGGAGTTGGAATTTTTTGTAAGAGGATACTTAAAGAGTTGAGTGTATCAGTATTCAATAAATGATTCATCAGACATTTAACAGCGAGCTGAAAACGGTTTTCAGATGATTCTAATGAAGCCAGGGACTTTTCAAAAAGCACGTAACAGTCTAATGAAGATGTGAAATTTGTGTGCAAATGAAAGGACAACACTTAGAACACAAATTTTTAATAAATCTTTGTCATATTAACCCAAATAAATTTCATTTCAATCATAATTTTTGCTATTACTAACCCTCTCCGGTGGCTGCATGGCCTAAGGCAGTAGACTAGACTGACGATGACGAGAAGATCAAGGTTCAAATCTCGGCCGAGTGTATTAAGGGTGGGTTTTCCAAAATGATTTTCCAGTTACCTTCAACGCAAATTCGGCTATACGTCCTCTAAAATATATAACCTTCCTCATCCATAAAAATATCAGTATAACTAATTTCATAAGCGTACAACCCGAACGGATGGTAGGACGCGGCGATGAAAAAAACTGTTACTACCGAAAGACAAAATTGCCTGTATCTCTGTGAGCTGGTTTGTGAACCTAGAGCTACTAACAAATTTTTAATCATTCTAATGAGTAGTGCCTACTACAATATTCTAAAGCTCTCAACCCTTTTAAAAAAACACCCTGCATACACAAAGGCATCAAATAATTGCTTAAGATAGGGCCTAAAAGTAGGAAGGTGTGGGGGAGAGGGCAAACTGGTATTTCAAATACCAAATCTAGACAAATAAGGGCAATTAGAGGTGATCTTTTTCAGAATTTTATTTTCATATCATTGGATTAAAGGGGATAAGTTTGTTAAGGCTTTGATGATATTATTGAAGTATTAACATATCTGGTATACAGCAGGCTCAACGTTAGTGACACGCTCAACTATTAAGTGCAATTTAATATAAATGTGAGTGTAATAACTAAAATCTCTATAATGGCTTTATTGGAGCTCATGGGATAATGTATCTGGTGTTACCGTTCTTAAGATAAAAAAAAAGGGATATCTCGATTTAATTTGTTAAATTTAAATAGCTGGAATATTTTATAGATAAATATAATTGACAATTTTCCAAAACGGAAAAAAATTAAAGGGATATTTACCAACTCTTTATCTCACATCTCTAACTGAAAATCGTCTGAATCAGACGGTATTTTAACATAAAAAGTATTCTTTGGTTATTTTATTTTATTATTCATTCCCTTTTAAAGATAGCAGATAGTCGCATTGTTCCCATTTCATTCAAATGGTATTCAAATGTGAAAAAATATTTAATTATATAAAATAAAAAAATGCTGTCCATTGAATTCTTTCTAAGGATCTCTAAGTATCTCGTTTTTTGTATGAGTAAGCAACGCGTTAATGAGGAAAATCAATTTAAATACCACAAACATTGATTCGCTTGGTTGATTTTGACCTCATGGTACAGGGTTCGCTAGATGGGGGTGTGTAGGGAGTGTTGAAGAGGGGGGCACGAGGGAGGTTTTGACTCATACGTTTTACCATAACGAGTTTCCCAAACAATTTGGCAGCAATAACCCCAGGACGGGTGATTAAGTGTCGCAGAGGTTGAACATCGTCGACCTATGAACGTTTGCTAACCTATGAGATACAGATGACCTCGACTTTGGGTGGTTTTCAACTCTGACCCGTGGGATAGTCGGGTGACGATGAGAGGGGTGGGACGTGGTCACACGGCCCACTGGTATGAGGGGAGAAGTGGGACAGGGTAAGGGGGTGATATAGAATTGTCGTCACGCTATGGAAATGGTAGAGAGTTGAAGGGATGTTTGAATCCAGCGTGAAGGGCCGTGATTAAGTTTCTTGAAGCTATAATGGAACATATTTTAAAAGTAAAGGTCAACATATTACAAGTATGCATGAATTAAATTGATCAAATAAAATGATAGTAGTATTTCTGTGTCTGAATGTTGATTAAAATATATTTCATATCCTCTTTTATATAAAAAAGGTTGTGTTTTGTGATTAAAAGCTTCTAAAGTAGACCATAATGTTAATCTAATAAACCTTAACATGAACCATTATACCAATATAAGCAACTGTATCCTCCATATGAAGTGGATATTACGATTCTTGTTGTTAGAGTTAGATCCACCATTAACAAACATAACCTAGCATTTCTATTCTAAAAATTGGATAAGGTCCCGTAAATAAAAAGGGTAATTATTTTACATTTTTTAATATGAATAATGTTGTGGTTAATATTAATCAATTAACACTAAACATTTTCACTCATATAAGGCATCAATAATACTGACGATTAATTCGTAACTAGTTTGGATTCAAATGTCATTTATTGATATATTGTATATGATTACCTCTAATTGATTTTAGAATAAATTTTTTTTATAAAGAAAATGTTCGTGAATCAAATGTGATTACAGGATTAAGTGGATAACATAATGAGAGATTAAAAACTAAATTTAAAAAACTGTTAAGTGATGTGAAATATTTGGTATAGTATTTAGTATATGTATTTATATTTTTTAAGATTTTTTATTTTGTATTCACTTAATCAAACCTATTTCTCGTCATTGATCTGACTTCAATAAAAATACTCTTTGGCTAATATCGACCTAGTTAGTATCAAAATATGTTACAGATATATAAATATATTTTAGGCCATAATTTAAAAAAAAAGTATTTAACTTGGGTCAAGCTATTTTACCTTTTCACAAAATCTGTCAACTCGAAAAGTTAAGGCCACATTTAAAAAAAGTACTTCATCTATAATAGAAAAACTAATAGACTACATTTTGATTTATTTAAAATACCAAACATGCAGATAAATTTTTTTTAATATTATTATAATTTATAATTATTATATCTATAGTGAAATGTTTTAAACATCACGGGGCATTCTATATTTAGATTGGGTCAAGTAACATCAATGTGTATATTGTATAATTGGGGGCATAGATAAAAGGAGTAACATTATTGTTCATCGAACAACCCCTCGCTTACTCACCCCCAACCAACTCACCCATAATAATTACACGGTGGATGTCATAATGGATAAGTTGAGTTGTAGCTTATCACTTAATTTAAAAATAAAAGAATGAAATTTGCTATCGAAAAAAAATGTTCTTCGTCGTGATTAAATTAGCTTATATTAAATGAAACTGAATGACATACTTGAACAATAGTCATATATTAGATTCCTGAACATAAAATTAAAATGAAACGTTAATTTTATTATACTTTTGATTTACATTAAAATAGTCTGCTCACTTTACATATGAATTCACTATTCAATCTTTTGTTACCCCTTTCCCTAGGAATTTCATTTGTTGATATTGGGGAGCTATCACTCAATTGTCCCTTTTATGGAGGAATTTGATGTAGAAGAGTTCAATTGTGAGAGGGTTTTTGGCTTTAATCTTTAATAATGTATTTCCCCATTTAATTAATAGTATCAAACTTTTTTTCAAAATAAGTCAAATAAATTTCCAGTAAAAATATGATTTAATTTTCTTCACATGGTGATATCAACAGTTCTTAAGTATCTGTCAAGGATGTCCTGGAATTTAATGACAACTTGTTCTCTTCCTTTGAAAAAGTTTGTCATCTAGTGCTGGTATGCTCATTCAATAACTTTTGGTATCACAATAATATGAATAAAATTAAATTCTATGTTTATACTGGAGCCATGTTTTATTTGTTTTAGCCAAAAAATTAATTTGCTATAAAAATTTTAAAAACATTGACTTTTTCTCTTGTTCCCTAAATCCCCACCTTAATAAGAATAATCCACAATAATAAACAGTCTAATTTAAGGAAAATAGAGTTTTTTGATTGTTTAAAAATTTACAATTTTTATTCTATTTTTATAATTCAAATCATTCTATCTGCAGCTTTCACTTTTGATAGATATTACCGATACCCATAAAATATCACCATTAATATTACTAACGGTTTTGGGGGGGGGGGGGGGCAACATTAACAACATTTGACTGTAAGAGTAAAATATAGTTAGATTTTGTCTAAGTTGACCACAAAAATTGTGTTTTTATTCTCTTAAAGTTGAATCCTACAAGAATCATACTATGCAGTGTGCTCCTCGGCAAATACACTTTTCCCTAAATATTTTTTCTTCGTTGATTTATTCTAATATTAATATTTAAATTGGATCTCGTATTGGATGGGCCCATGTTTGGTCAATAGTGTCTTTTAAAATATGAACATTAATTTATAAATTAATCAAAAATATTTCTTATATAAAAATATATTTTAAGAATATTTATTTCAAATTATATTTTAGTCCGATATTTGAATTTTTTATAAATTTAATTTTTGTTTGTTTGCACGTTGTTTTACTACTCATCAAGGCTATCCTAATTTAATCCTACAGATGGGTTAAGGATGAAATAGGTAAATGCTTAGACAAAATACACCTTTAATAGCGTATAGGGGAAGTGCTAAACCATTTTGGAAATCAAATCTAAAATACACCTAGCCGGGATTCAAATCTAGACCTCTCTGTGACCAGAAAAACAAATCATACAAGCCTTACCGCCTAATCTGCGTACACATCTGTTGTGCGTATTTGGATTTATTCAATACAATAATTTAAATACTATAGTCTGAGTTTCATAGAAAACTTTACTCATATTGCCACAACGAGGGAAAATATATTAATTTGTATTTATATTATTAGTATTTCTACTTATTAATGTAAAAATAAAGTATACCAAAATCCACAAGGAAGTATTATTGAAAGCATTTGATAATATTTAGGATGAAATATATAATAATTAATATATCAAATAAGACATATTTTTAGAATGCCAATAATAATAATAATAATAATAATAATAATAATAATAATAATATAATAATAAATACTTTTCATCTTTTTTTTTTACATAGACGGAACTCTTAAAGAGGGAAATATGATTGTTAGTGATGTTGATGGTTGATAGAAAGCTTCCTATAAAAAATATCACAGTTTAAATATATAATCCATTCAATGTTAGTTGGAGAGAAAATGGTTATTTTCGGTGTTTATAAATATTTATAATTGCAATGTTGCTCATCTATATTTTTATTAAAGCTTGTCGGTAAAGGTCACATTGGTGGGAGTACTCTCTAATAATTGATTAACACGGGTGAATGGAAGTATGGTGAGAGAAGAGGGAAGTAGACGGGTTTTTGAAACAGCTATTCTCATCCTGGCGCCACCCACGTTTAACGTTTGTGGGAGGGAAGATCAATAAGTGATGAATATACAAACTCGCAAAGTTCAGACTAAATTGAGATATTCTCTTACGATTACAGAATCGGGATGACAAGTTTAAAACGAAATGTTTCATTTGGGTTAAAATTTTAATTTTAAAGGTATATCAAAAGTGTGCTAATTATCATATTTTCATAACCAAACCAACACAAATTTATACCTTCATGATTTTTTGTATATAACATTTAAAGAATATTATAGATGTAATATTTAACATGTGCTTTATTAATAAAGGATTTATCCTCATATGACTTAACGTAGGTCCAGAATCTTGTTTCATTTATGTAGTGAGCTCACTTTTTACATAGTGATTTAATGTGTTTGATTCCAAAAAGGTCTACAAATTAACCACTCTGAGATTTGTCTTGATTCGTTTAACTAAGTAATAAGCACATGATATGGGGTCTTGGTGTGGTCTTTTTACATAACAAAGCCAAGGTCAATCTCTAATAATTAGATCGTTTATGTTAATAAGTAGCCTAGAACACCCACTTAGGATTTTCAGCATAATTATGATCTTCATTTTTACAGTTAATTTAATAATTCGATTATTTAATAATTTCAAAAACTGACGTAATTGAGTGCATCAATCTTGCCGGTAGCCGCATGATTTAAATGTCAAACTAAGTTAATCTTGCTTGCAGGTGATGGGGTTCGAATTCCTTTCAGTTTGTGATGAGGATTTTTTTTTTTTTTTCGTGAATAGATTCCACTCCTCATTCATAAGAATACGAAAATATCTCCTTTAATTCTATCTTGCTCATTCTTATCACATTAGCGATTTTAATATAATGGTGTGAATAAGATGGCGAAATGCATAAAAAAAAATTATTTTACTAAATCACGTTGAGATATATCATTATATAATTAGAGAAACCTGGCAGACAAGATTATTTAAATGGTATATGATAGCAAGGGGGAAGGTCACTCTACATAGGGTTTAAAGGAACATCAGTTTTAGTCTATATCTCAAACCTTGAAAACCCCGAAATATATATATATTTTTTAATTTAAATATTACAGCTACCTCCTTTATCCACAATTCAAAGTGCATTGAAAAGGTATCATGATTGTCTAACATATGGCAGTACTAGCTAGATTTAGTGAAAACTTCACTTTCCCCCTGTTTCCCTTGTACCACTCCTTTCTATTATCAGCATTATTACTAGCACTTCACCCAAGTCGAATTTACTTATTTTGCTAATCACCACATTAGACTAAACTATATTGGAAAATATTTGTTTGGGTTAAAAAAAATACCGCTTAGTAAACAATGACTTCAGGGCTGGCGTTCTGGTGGTAAGGTGTCGGATTTCTGTGCTAGGGGTTCGGGGCTCAATCCTCGGTCCTGGCACAGATTTATCTGATTGCCAAATCCTTCCTTCACCTCTGACAAGACGTGTATTAATCACAACTTGTGAATGTGTGGAATGCCAGGCCTCCACCGTGGTTCGGATCCTACGTTAAACTGTAGGTCCTCCATTTCATCTCACAATCACCCTACCATTACACATTAGTGTAAGTGCATATAACCCGAACGGTTAGTAAGATGAGGTGATTTTATTACTAATAATAACGCCAGGAATAATATAAACTGGGCGATACACAATTATTAATTTACTATAGAATCCATTTGGTGTAAAACCATTTTTTCTAGACTTTCATTAATATTTTTAAATCTAGCTTCAAATAAAAAATATTGCTATTGAAATTCTTAAGTTTTTTAAAATCAGTATTTTCTACACCTAAATAATTATATACTTCATTCAAGTAGTTGGACAGGCAGCCTAGAAGAAAGATACACGAATAAACGTGGGAATTGGATAGCAAAATCCTAGTGATAAATAACATTTGGAAAAACAATCTCGGTGCTCACTAGATATTAAAAATGATTTGAAGATGCAAACTAGCTATGACTAGAAATACAGCTGTCACTGGATATATCTTGTTTTTATATGAAAGATACAAATTATTTAATTGTTTGTTTGGAAAAAATCCTTTTTCAAATTTAAATATTTTTCTGGTCACTGATCCATCTGTTAGTTAGTAGTTTGTAATTGTCTCATATAAATAAATATTGTAATCGTGTAATATTTTAACCTTGAGATCTTGACGATAGTTGTGCCCCCAAACTCATGGTTTAGTAATAATTTTGTCTGTCCGTACCTCAGACTTGATATTAAAACGTTAAGACAAAACCATCATTTTATTTATATCTCTAAAATTAGGGGTGGTTTACTGATAGCTGATTTTCAAAAATTCTAATTTGTTTTAAAATGGCTTAAATGATTTTGTTTAAGAAAGGTAATGTGTGCATCACATGATAAATTGTTTAGTGGAGGAAACATTAATATTTACGGATAATTTACTGAATATGCTAATCTTTAGTTCCAAACTACTGTATATTTAAACACATGATAAAGTGTGTGCGATTGTAAAGTGTTATATTAACAGTGTCGGCATGAAACGTGTCTGCAGTATATTTGTCACCATTTTAGTTAAAACTAACTGTATCAAAACATAAGTAGGCTAATTGATTCTGTAATTTTGTTTAGTGTAAACTATAAACATATAAGTTCAGCTCACAATAATTTTGGAAATGGTTAAAAGGTTTAATTCGTATCATGAATTTGCGTTTAGTTCAAGCTATATAATCTGTTTCCGCAATTTATCTTAAAGATGAATATATAATACTTTTATTTATTAATTAATTAGCAATCATACTGTTCTAATTTAAATTAAAATTTTTAATCATTAGACTCTTATTATTTCACCTACACTGATGTGGTAGTATGAGAAGATACAAACTTAAAATAGTAGTGGCCGAATTTTTACGAGGTTAAGAATGGAAAACGATTTAGAAAAAAAAATCCTTTCTACACCCGACCGAGATTCAAACTCCAAACTTCCCGTCACGACATCCTATGTTATTTGTTTAGGTATGAATAGCTAGGTATGTGCGATGAAGGGTACGAAAACAAAAGTGATTGTTTCGTATATTCTTATTTTCCGGTTACAGAGAGGTTATAATTAAAATCCAGGCCGGGTATTCGGAGTTTTGTTAAATTGTTTCTTCTCTCTCTGCAAGAAAATGCGAGTATATTTCTTTTAAATTCTACCTTACTTATCCTTACCCCTATGGTGTAATTATGCGTATATCCCGGATGGGTGAGAAGACATAGAACATAAAAATACAGGGTAAGGCTGTTGACTTTTCCTAAATTCACCGTCTTCATCCTGTTTCCTTACGTTAGCTATTTTATTAAGAGTTTTACAGCTTCAGGTCATCGTATTGATAACAAATTACTCATTTATAAATTTTGACCAATTCAAAAAGGTAAATATTGACTATTGAGTCTGAAATGTTAGAGATAGATCATTGCTGTACATTCATTTCCCCTAAGAGGTTAAAGGAAAAAGACATCAACTTTTTGAAATAGGTACTACTTTATGGCATTAGAGAAGTATTGCGTTAAGACTTAAGTAATATCTCTGTACAACTAAAGCTCACAAAATTGAATAAATATATTTGCCAATATATTATAAACTATTTGGTCTATAAAAATAGATTTGAAATATTTTTTTATTGTGAATAGTACTATAATTTTTCAATGATAAGTTATTTAGTATTCCAAAAAGTTGCAGAGATATTGAAATTTCCGCTTCTGTAAAGTTCCTTAAAATTAATTTTCATAGGAAAATTAAAATAGCCATTTTATTTATAATATTAGTTAGCCTCTAGATATGAATTTTAATCAAAATAGTTAAATAATGATTTTGAGAAAATTTTTTTTTTTTCTTTTCGTCCTTTTGTAAATTACTTTTAATATTAGGGTTAGAGAGACACACAAGTGAATGGGATTGCAAAAACCACTTTTTAGCGTTCGGGGGTCATAAAACGTCGACATCCATCAACATCACACATTTTTAGTATAAGATTATAAAGTGAACATTTGTCTTATATGACAACTGTACACGCATTAGCATGAAGGTTTTTAAATATATTATATATATATATATTGGACTTAATAAATCTCCCTGAACACTACTAGTATGCCAAGTATTACATCATTGCATTATTTAGTTTTCCCAAGACTATTGTCAAGAGAGGCAAAAATGTCACACTTTGAGTCAATTATGTGCATAAAGTATACATTTAATTAATATTTAATACTTTTTCAATCTTGATTGTCGGTAGTTAATATATATATATATATATAATCTAGTAATATTATATATATAAAATCTATATATAGTTTAATATATATCTGTATTATTTATATATATATATAAGTCTAGTAATATAGTTTATATATTATATTATATGTTATTATGGTATTAATTTTGGGCCATACACCCTTAATTCACATTTAGAGCACGCTCTAAATCAATCCCTCCGCTTACATTCCATGAGAAGACTAGAATCCGTCCTGAAACCGTGAAATTTAAGAAATAATTTCTCGAAGATGTTCTCAATACCAACGTTCTAGACCACGACCGAGGTTTATATATCCACAGTAAACACGTCACACGATCAGTTGGAATTGTCGCGACCCCTCCCTCTCGTCCCGCTTAACCCCCCCGCCTTCTCCCGCAACTCTCACTGCATTTACCCTCTCTATCCGTGCATTGACCATTTGACCTGTTGACGAGTAGCGGGTAGCTTTGCGGTCGAAATACACCCTTCCCCTCCTATAAACCCCTTAAAATCGGACTATATGGAGGGAGGAGTACATCCCCTTTAGCTCCCCTGCTCCCGGCATGCATTCACTCTCAAAGTGTTGACCCCGAGGGCTAGTATCGTGTGATATGGAAGGGAGGAAAGGGGAGGGGTATGATGCGTGGATCAAACCATTACCCTGCTAGAAACAGAAGGCCGACTCTGCGTTGTTGCCACGTCGGCCGGAACGATAAGTGCTTGTCAAGTAGTTTCTTGACATGTGGAGAGGGGGTGAGTGGAGCGATCGAATGTGAGAGGACAACCGCGTGCCTGCTTCAGACATTTACCGGGGATGGTTTTTGTTCCTTTGAGGATTTCAAGAGCGCTCTTTTGATTTGGTTGTGTCACTCACATTCTTGACCAAAACTGTAACTCTTATATCATTTTCATAAGAAGGGTATTAATTTAAAAGAACAAACAGATCTGTTTGCGGTCAACTTTTATAGCATTGTACTATATATTTAGGGTTATTTTATAAGTATTGATAATATCTATCACATGATACAAACGTGAAAGTAGATTAGCTCAAATAAGGGTTTGTGTAATGAAAATTGAAACTGTATATATAAGATGATATTAAGTATATTTTATATAGTATATAATATTGAATACAAAATTGTAACATTTTAAACAAATCAAATTTATAAAGACACCAAATAAGCTTTGCACAATATTAAATGAAAACCAAAAGTGAATGAATGATTAAAATTAAAATAATGAATTTTTAATTTTTGATTAGGTCACAAAATGTGAGTTGGAATATACATTTGGAATAAAATTAGGTGAGTTGAAATGAAATTTAATCGTAATAAATGTATTTACTAAACGCTTATACCCTCTTCGTTAGTCATATTGTATAGATCCAGAGGGTGTCAATCTCGCAAATGACTGAACTTCCAATGAGAGGGAGATTGGATTTCGAGTCTCAGTCGGGTGTAGGCTACTGAGGATGTTTTTTTCATTATTGTTCTTTACTTTCCTTCCATGAAAATTATGGTACATTTCCTCTAAATTCAACCTTCCCACCACTAATATATTAGAAGTTTTCAATAAATATGCGTGCAACCCGAATGGGTAGTGAGACGTGGTGTAAAAAAAAAAGCAATGCAACAAACTTTACTAATTTTTTATTTAAATTACCAAAATGTTTACTCTCTCTCTCTCTCTCCATCTACCTGAATTATAGCATGTTTCCAAAGTTTTAATATTTGAAATACTTTGTTATTGTTTACTTGAACGAATATGTATACAGTTAAATTACTTCAAGAAGTCCTCTTATAATGCTTATTAAAATGTCAAATATGACGTATGTTAAAAAGTGAATGCTCTAGAGCACGTCTTTTTTTAAGATTTTTTGTTGAGCTTGGAATAAACTTGTATTAGTGTGTACACATGGACAAAGACGCCAGTTTTGTCTGGTCTGGTTTTCCGGTGATATAAGAGTTTTCAACCTGAATACCGGCAAGGTGTACTGAACTGTTTTTATATATTTTATCTATTTGAGGTATTCAAAGTTACTTTCTGAACTGACTTATTATATCAGCACACATACTTTCTATGAACGAGAGCGAAAGGGCCTACCAATTTGTTTGGGAAAGGTATTTCAACACGCCTCTTAGGGTTCTTTTACATCCCACAATCGACATGGGACAGACGGCTTCACTTTCCTTCAGAAGAAAGTTGTGCTACGGATTTTTATCGCTCAAGAAAATTCCATCGCAAAACCAGCAATTATCACAAAACCGGCTATGTTGACATTTCCTAAGAGGTTTACGCAATTGTGATTGCATTTCCTATAAATTATTTCTTCCTCATCCTTATACTAATAGTGTAAATACGCGTAAATTTTGGTAGAATATAAAAACGTAATGCACCATTTTTTTAATAACGATATAATCTAAGGAATAGTGATAGGAAAGTCTAGGTTTGAATATTGAACGGTTTGCAATAGGTCTAAGGTTGATTTATGACTGTAAAATTTTCATTCCCTAAACCAGGGGTCCAACGTTTATCATCCTAAGGGCCAAATATGATTATCAGTTTACATCGTGATTTGAATATATATTTATTAATCCCATCAACTTAATATACAATTATTTTCAAATTTTACTGCACGCACACACATTCACAAAATAATTTAGTATTATACATAAATTTTTTCTAGTAAAATAAATGCGTTTTAGTAAGCAACCATAACCTTTTAAAATAAAGAATATTATTTGAATCATTAGCTGTTTCACACCTGTATCCAGGATTTCGCTTTAATATTTCTCCAGGGTATTGCGAGGGCCGCAGTTTCATTGAGCGTGACTGTCAGAATGAGATGGAACGTTATTCCAGGAAGAAGTAATTTTTTTTTCCACAGGAAGAGATCCAGCCTAGAACGCATTGATTTAAATAAAGAAATTGTATTTGTGAAAATCAATCTAACTCGCCACGGGGGAGGGAACAGTTTTGTACCATTCGTCGCAAAACAACCGACACATTGCCAATACAATTTGATCAAAATATAAAAAGAAAGTACAGTACAGGAATGGTTATCACGAGGTGGGTAGACGCGTTTAACTGCGCAAGGCTATGTCTGTGATTAGGTTAGAATTGCGTCACGTCAATGTGGCTTTTTATTTATCATCGCTTCTTGCTACCTGTTCAGGTTGTACGTATACATTATAATCACTCTAATTGTGTAAGGATGAGGAATGAAGCATTTGTATGGAAGGAGAGTGAGAAACCATTTCGTAAAAAAACAATCTCAGTAGACACGATTGCGATTATAACCCCGATCTCCTCGCCATTAGCAGGCCAGTATAATAATAGAGAATCATTAGACCGTACGGCCACTTAAGCCGGTAAAGGAGCTTTATTAAATCTGTTTTATATATGGAAATGGATGGAATGATAAAAATCAGCTCGTATCTGAGACTACTTACCGGAACGTTTTCCCATGCTCTTCTTTCTACCGCTCAACTGGGCTATCCCTATCCACGTTTAATTGCACTTGTATGGTAGGTATGGGAACGGTGTAATATTGAGACAACGTTCCTGCATGGGTGTAAAGAAATATTAATAAATTATTTGAGATAAAAACATCTTGCTGCAATTTAAACTCCAACTTCCCAGTCACCGGCAAATATGGTCGCCCATAAATGGGTGATAAGGGGGGCTTCAGCCCTCTTTACCACTTTGCCATATTTACTTTTTTGTTAATTTTTATGAGGAAATCAAAATTATACATTTGTTAATTGGTTGCAATTTACTATTAACAACTTTGAATCATAAATATCCGACTAAAAAGAGATCAAGATGATAAAAATGTATATCTCCTCTGATTCCGTCTTCAACAGTTTTCTTTTCAATTTGTTTTTTTCATTAAACTTGTGAAAACTATATTGTTTCTTTTCATTGGGTTCAACTACAAATCCTTTTTTTTTTGGTCCGTTTTCAACGTTTTTTGTTGCTAAAATTGTCTCATGAAACTCATAGATCAAAATTACGTTCAGAAGCATCAAAATTCCATCCGCACATAGTTAAATTCCTGAAATCTTCTTTAGAGCAGGGGTGGGGGTCACACTCCCGTATATGGGACTCTAATAAGCTCCCCATTTGTAAAACACACACATGGGTGCCCTTGCCGGCAAACCCCGAAGTTCGATGTTAACTTATATTCACGGCCCCGCCCTTAATAAATATCATTCAGTAATTAAAATAAAAACTTGTTTTGAATTTCTGAGAAATTAAACCTTCAATGTTGGAAACAAATAATGGCATGCAACTTAAATAAGCTTCTCTAAGCTTCCTAATATTGTTTGAAGTTTGACGTTCTTCTTGGTTTATGCTTGGATGGGGAAGCATCTGTCTTACCGTTTCCAATACTTGGCCACAATTTGGTAGGGTAGGGGAGGGAACCACAAGACATTCCCCCCAACCCTCAACCCTCAACCCCTATTCTCTACAACCCCTTCCAACCTTGTTATTTGCTCAATCGACCGGTAGGGTACCGAGACACAGTCAGTAGAAGGTGTGTGCGTGCTTTTAGGGTGAAGGTAAGCTCGGTGCTATGGGTGGGGCAAAGAAAAAGAAAATATTCTCTGTGACCCGTAATGAACTATTCCTGTCCTTATAAGGTCCTCTCCCCTGGACATAATATATATTCATCAATCTACCCCTAATGACTGTCTTGTTATTTAACGTTACGCTTGTACTGGTAATCAGTGACGTAAGCTATATAATATAAGCGAACAAGATTGTTTTCTTTAGGAAATACTATAAAGCACTTACCTAATTATATTAGAAAGTGACATTGATTTTTTTAAATTGAGTTTGAGTCTGTCTATAACCCGTGTCTTCCAACTCGGAATCAAGTGCTTCCCCCACTACCCTTAACCTAATAAAATGAAATTATTTAATTAGTTCATTTAAAACAAATTTAATTAATGAGTTCATCAAAGATGAGAATGGTGACATAGAAAAGGTTCACTCAGATCAGCGCTAAGAAAATACTATTAAACCACCCATGAAATGTCAAATGGGGAAAAAGAAACCCCATCAGATACTTTGACCCCAACATTCTAACAGGTGCACTCTAATTGCATAATAAAGTATACCTGTCAGCCTGTGAACATAAGTTGAGGAACAGCCTGTAATCACATTAAACTCCTAACCCCTAACCTAACATAAAATTAACATAAACTAACCTAACCTAACCTATTCACAACTAGCCTATACTAACCTAATACAACCTAACCTGAACTAACCTAACATAATTTAACCTATACTAACCTAACATTACCTAACCTAACCTAAACTAAGCTAACATAACCTAGCCTAATCTAAACTAAGCTAACATAACCTAGCCTAACCTAACCTAACCTAACCTCCATTTTCTATTTTGAACAAAGCTATTATACATTTAAATTTAACTCCACAGTTCATGTAAGGGTATTACCAACCTCAAATGAGTTGTTCCACAATTTGTGTGCACTAGTTAGTTTTTCCGAAATTCGTGTGCACCACCTTCCAACAACGGTGAACAGGTAAAATTCAAGTCGAGCGCCTTGTACCATTTGACCAACGTTCCTTTTCAAAATGAACGAAAATGGAGCGCCCATGACCATTAAGGGCGTTTGCAAGCGAGTTTTGAATCACTTTTAATATTTCATTTATGTTCGAAAGTAATTTGTTTTTACCTTTATTAGTAAAATTTCTTTCTAAGATAAACCAAAATTGGGGATTTTCTCTAAATTCTCATTGTTTTATAAAAAATTATATAATATTTATAACCTCAATAAATACGTTTTATAGCAGCGGACATTTTAAGTTTGGTCACCAACAATGTTTAGTTCGAAACAAAAATGTGATAATCAAGAGAGTAAAACATAGCTTCCCAACAAAATCAAATAAAACCTTGAAAACAATTCAAGACTTGCTTGAATACCCGGTGAGAGTGTAGAGAACGCTAAAAAAAAAGGTGCATTTTTACAGTTCTTATAGAAAAATATATTTTTGGGCAAAATAAATTAAATATGTCTCCAGTAGAAACATAGCGTTAAACTTTCTTCACATGGTAAGAAAAAAATTGTTGAATATCTTTCAAAGTTGTCCTGGAAATAATGACAACTTTTTATGCTCATTTAAAAGTTTCTCATCTAATGCCGCTATGCTCCTGATAGATATTCATCAACTGTTGATATCAACACGCGAATAAAATTAAACTCTTTATTTCTAGTGGAGAAATGTTTTATTTATTTTGAAAAAAAAAATTGCTATAAAACCTGCAAAAGCAGTCACATTTCCTTGCGTCCCTTCCACTCCTGCCTTGGTGAACTGATGTCCGATGTTCGGTCATTCCCTTGACGTAAAACCCTATTATCCGGCTCCTCTATTATAGTTGGTAGGTAATTATGGAATACAATATTAGTGGCAGTGCTAATAACACCAGGTCGTTTGGTAAGTCACGCTACTCAGCCTGGTCGAGTGGTTATGAAGGTTGTTTATCATGTAGAGGTGACCTAATATGATCACTGTTTGCTTTCTAGAATAGTGACATGTATATGTATTGTCCACTTCCTTTGACGATGGATGGAGCTCGAATAAAAGTCTAAGAGTAACTTTTTTTTTTAGCTCTATGTTTATCAACCAGGGTTATTGACGACTTATTCTAAAGGATAGATATTTTGAATTTAATTTGTAGGAAATTCACCCGCACTAGCTCTAGCAATCTAGTATATTATATTCCCTACAACCTAAGTCATGTGGTATTCATGGTGAGCAGAGGTTATTGGATCAATCCCGAGTAAATTTACCTGATATAATTTAGTATTTGTCTTTGAGTTGCGTCCTCTTGGGAAGGTAGATCAAGTTAAAAAGAAACATATTCGTAAGAAGGGCTGTCCCATGCTCTTATTTTGCTCCTGCCACAGAGATACCCCAGGAAGATAGAGACAGGGCCATCACGTGCATCGAGAATCGGGAAAATACAGGAAAACTATTCACAAAAATAAACTAATAAAATATTGAAATATCTATGAATTTGAAACATTTAATTGTGAGGTTTAAAGTAAGATTGGAGGGAAAAAGTGTTAATATTTTATTGGAAAAAAAAAACTGTTTTTGGCTAGAATAAAAAATAGGGATCGAATGGATACGTTTTATGTACCTTGTCTAATTTTATACATTAAAAAGTCTCAACATTTATTGAATACTTATATATGCATCGCATAATATGAACACACATTTTAATATTTATTAAAAAGTTATGTTTAAATTCCTTTATTATAATAACTATGGCTTGAATTTCAATACTTTTTTCTAATTATATTTTATTTAAACTAATTTAGGGTCTAGAATTTAAGTATTTTGATATTTAGAAACTCATGTGAAAAGTAGTTTGCTATTATTCCCTGAGGACAGACACTAATTTAAGGATTATAAATTAATGGAACCGATTCAAAAATCTTGCAATATGAACATCACTAGCATGTGCATAGTGTCTATTAAATATAAACAGGTTTATGTGGGGTATTTAATAAAAGGTCACTGCCATTGATTTCTACCAGCCCCTTCGTGGTAACCAATCAAAGCTATATATTTAATTAAAAAAACTCTGGCTGACCAGGAACTAGTGTTTAATGGGTGCACGACCTTATCACGTTGGCTTGGATATAAATTACAGGGGGAAATACATCTTACAAGGCAATTATGGTGCCTGCATCAAGCAATACATTAATACGTTCTACGTCAGATACGCTCAACGTAGGCTGACCTGCACTGATGACACCAGCATCAACCAAGTTATAAATACTTTCTACGTCAGATACGCTCAACGTAGGCTGACCTGCACTGATGACACCAGCATCAACCAAGTTATAAATACTTTCTACGTCAGATACGCTCAACGTAGGCTGACCTGCACTGATGACACCAGCATCAACCAAGTTATAAATACTTTCTACGTCAGATACGCTCAACGTAGGCTGACCTGCACTGATGACACCAGCATCAACCAAGTTATAAATACTTTCTACGTCAGATACGCTCAACGTAGGCTGACCTGCACTGATGACACCAGCATCAACCAAGTTATAAATACTTTCTACGTCAGATACGCTCAACGTAGGCTGACCTGCACTGATGACACCAGCATCAACCAAGTTATAAATACTTTCTACGTCAGATACGCTCAACGTAGGCTGACCTGCACTGATGACACCAGCATCAACCAAGTTATAAATACTTTCTACGTCAGATACGCTCAACGTAGGCTGACCTGCACTGATGACACCAGCATCAACCAAGTTATAAATACTTTCTACGTCAGATACGCTCAACGTAGGCTGACCTGCACTGATGACACCAGCATCAACCAAGTTATAAATACTTTCTACGTCAGATACGCTCAACGTAGGCTGACCTGCACTGATGACACCTGCATCAAGCAAGTTATAAATACTTTCTACGTCAGATACGCTCAACGTAGGCTGACCTGCACTGATGACACCTGCATCAAGCAAGTAATACATACTTTTTACTTCAGGTACGTTCAAAATGGGCTGACCTGCACTGCATCACATTTCTCTGAATTTCCAAGGACCTTTACTTCCCTGTAGTCTTCCAAATCATCCCCCCCCCCCTTCCTCAGACTTCCAACCTCCCACATCCCCACTGGAGACACCATTGGAAACAATGATAAACTTGAAAGAAAAGTTTGCACCAGGGCTGACGTTAGAGAACTGTAAAAAGATACTCCATAGAAACCTGGGCTACACAACGGGGCTGAAGGTATAAAATGTCTTCAGGGGAAGGAAGGCTCTTCTATTATCATTCCCGAGAGTCCAGCGGGGGTCACAGGGATGAAGTCTTCCCTCATAATGTCGTGTGCGATAAAATGCACACTACATTCTCTGCTTACAAAGTCATATTGAGCGACGACCGGAAAAGATTTGACATTTAAAACGTGTCCATTTAAACTGTATAGGGAAAAAATGTCCAAATTTGAATGTTACCTTATTCAGTGGTTGCATGATCTAAGGCGTCATTCTTGCAATATAATATACTGCTGATGAGTGAGAGATCGGTGTACCGGGGGTGGTATTTCCTAAATGGTTTTCCACTCTACTATATTGCTAATGAGGATATCCTATATATAAATTCAACCTTACTCATCCTGACTCATTAGCGTTAGTACATAATTTATGCGTGCAAACTGAACAGGTAGTATACTAAACTACTAAAAGAATGTATATAAATGTAAATCTTTTCTAATTTTTGTGGGTGTTTCTGCTTTGAAACTTAGATGAAAATAAGTAATTTTGACCTAAGAACTAAAATAAACTTAACTTTTTTTGGGAAAATCTAAATCATTATATTTAGCATAATGACAAGTGTGTGTGTGTGTGTGTGTGTGTGTGTGTGTGTGTGTGTGTGTGTGTGTGTGTGTGTGTGTGTGTGTAGAAAATTATTTAAAGTATGTTGAAGTAATATTCTACTTATTTGTGCTAAATAAATATGATTAAGAAATGAAAAATACTTACCTCAACTCATATTCCCTTCTATTATACCTTTAATATTAAGCCTTTGCATTAATAAATTAGTGGTTCGGTGCACCGCCCAGACTTTCTCGCTCCTTTACACACAAATTGATATTTCTACTCAAAACTCGTACAATGTATAAAACAAGATAACATAAGCTGTTGCAAAAACATTCCACCAAATAGTAGAAACAATATACACTGTCACAGAAACATATTGAAATAATAGTAACATCTGTTCTCCAAAGAGTATAACAATCCATTTCCTAAACCTCAATTTAAAAATATATTTGCCAGATACGAGTGGTATTATATTAATATATTTCAGGTAAAGGTTCTTTAACTCTTGATAGTTCTACAAATTTAAAATAAAATGTTATTTGGTATCTCGAAGATTTGCGTAGATATGATCAAAATTTGAAATATCCGTTACTGTAAAGTACCCTCTAAGTAATTTTACTGGGAAAATAAGATGCGCAATTTTGTTTTTAATATTATACAATGCTTAGTTACAGATATTAATCAAACTAGTTAAATTTAATCTTGATAAAAATAAGTTTTTTTTTTTATCTTTTGGTCCTCCGTTAATTTTAGGATTCAATATAATTCCAAAAACTCCGCGGGGAACCTTATGGAAGCTGTAGCCACGATCAGTAAGATGGTTTCGGCTCTAGGTTGAGTTACATATACACAGCATCGTGAAATCTATCTTTAGATTTCAGAGGGTTATTAAACGTTGATATTTATCTAAATCTTGAATTAGATTATTTTTTCTACGATCACAATACTTCACTCTCTACGAGGACTCGTTTGACGATCACAATACTTCTTTCTCCGAGGGGTCGTTTGACGATTATAATACTTCTCTCTCCGGGGGATCTAGAGAAACCAAAAATAAACTAAGCACGCCTATTCGAACACATGTCTTAACTGCCTCTCCCAACTTTTCTACCTAAGTAATTGGGTTGCTTATAAACTACATAGTTTTTCTATCAAGGTCAAATCATCCTGCTTTAAGCATCAATTACATGACTTTACGAAAGTCACTTTTAGATAAATTTAATATTCCTTCTTTAAATTAAATGCTAGAGCTGGAGCATCGTGCTGTATGGAGCAGAAATTTGGAAGATGGAAAAGTAATACTTGAAAAATATTTGAAATGTTTAACTGGAGAAGACTTGATAAGATCAGGTAGACAGACAGGGTTACAAATGAAGAAATTCCAAGAAGAGTGGGTGAGAGAAGATAACCATTTTGGATGTGGATCCTTAGGAGGAACTGTCTTCTGCACGAAGTCATGGGAGGAAAGGTTGAGGTAAAGAGGAGCTTAGGAAGGAGGAGGATTCAAAAATTATATGATTTGAAGGAAAGAAGAAAACTCTTGGAGCTCAAGGTGGAGGCAGAGTACAAGGTGCGTTGGCACCGACAAAAGGAATCTACCTTTCGTAGGACACAACACATAATAATAATAATAACAATAATAATATAATAGTAGTAATAACAAGAACAATAATAATGATAGTGATAGTAATGATGATAATAATAATACAAATAATAATACACTATCAAAATTGTATGGAAAAATGGTAAAACCTTTTGGAAAACACTAAAACCTGTGTAATAAGAAAACAGTAACAACCCTAGTATAGCAACGTTAGAACATTGGCATGGTAAGTCAAATTTTCTGATTAAAATCCTTTTATCCTGGTGCCATTTAAAAATAATAACTAATTAATGCAATGACCAAAAGCATTATATAATATTTAGAGGATATGATGATGGTTAACGTAATAACTTAAAAGTAATGATTAAAACACCCACTCCAGGGATCACGTGGTCTAAGACGTTAGACATGCTTAGTACTTCGCTGGCAATGTTAGTTCGAATAACAGCTGGGTGTGTCAAGGATCGATTTCCAACATGTGATTTAATCCTAGAGTTTCCGAATACATTCTCTACGCTAGTGCGAGTTAATTTATGTTCAACTACCCTCCTCCTTTCTACCAACTGAATGATATAAGAGTTAGAAAACTATAATTAGAAAAACAAATAGATTCAATTATTTCCTTTTCCTTACTACTTGATTTTTGATCTTCCTGAAATGTTGGTATGGTCAGTTTCAAATCCAGCCCTGGTTTTTCCCAGTGAGTGTAGGGAATGTGAGTTAAGGTAAGTGTTTTTACAGTTTCTACAGCAAAACTTTATTTGTCAAGATTAATAAAATATGGCTCCAGTAGAAATACAGAGTTTAATTTTCTTCACATTCCTTAATAAATGCCATGAGCATAGCGGCATTAGATGAGAAAATTTTTAAATTAAGAGAAAAAAGTTGTCATTAAATTCCAGGACACCTTCGAAAGATATTCAAGAATTGTTGAGGTCACCATGTGAAGATAGTTAAACTCTATGTTTATACGAGACAAATATTTTACTTATTTTGGAAAAATATTGTTTTGTTATAAACATTGTGTGAAGACTGCCATTTCCTCGTGTCCCCTTTGCTACAACCCTAATATAGTGGTTTTTCTTTTTTCTTTTTTGCTATTATGGATATACTTGGTCTAAACTACCTTACTATCTTTAATAATTCAGGTGTTAAACACTCTAGCTAAGACAACTATATTCCTTTTTTTTTCTTTTTCTAGATACTGAGTTTTTAATCTGCAGAAGACGTCTTGTTAACTTTCACCGCGTCTCATTAACCATCTGTGATATTACTAGCGTAAAGCGTATAACCCGAACGGGTAGTAAGACGCTGTGGTAAATATTATTATTATTACTATTACTAGCGTAATTGACATATGCATAAAACATAAACGGGTACTAACACACGGTGATTTTGTTGTTGTAAAATACAAGGAAAAAACAATCATTAGTAAACCTAGCCGGGGGTTTCAAACCTTGACTTCTACATCAGACGATTTTGACGTCTGGTCTGCGTGTCCACAGATTCTGTTGAAATCTTTTTTTATTGTGTCTAAACGTCCACTGTAAAATACGCAACAGTTACATGGTGGTTGGTGGTGGTTCTGTGTGGGGTGGAGGTACGTTCGACAAACCCACCCTGGCAGTAAATTCAGTAAATTATACGGGTGACGCTGACAAATAGTTAAACAATGAGTATGTAAAGCTTTTTGCCATCGGATAGTATTGTTAGGGGTTATGTTTTGAAAGATTAGAATAAGCCCAAATATCATGCGACGTGTAGTTAAACAAATTACAACGTTCTAGATTCTACATATGTTACTATGTGACTAATTACTGTAAACTAACTGGTCTAATTGTAGCTTGTTTTAACTAGAGCATTCTTTAAAATTTCCATTTATTTATCACTTGAATTGAACTATGGTTTTTACTTATTTTTAATAAGACACTTGGTAAATATTAACATGGCATTACCAAGTATTGCTATAAATGTTTAAATTTAAAATAATTTATAATTTTACATGTATACTCCGTTTACCCTGAAAGGTAGCGAGCAGCCTTACCTCGACGAATTACACTACGTCACTATCTTATAAGCTATGCCATACTGGAATAATTCTAAGGTAATCATTCTATCTTGGTGGGTAAACGAATGGTATAATTTGTATATAGAATTTAATTTTTAGTGGAATACAGCAAAAGTGCAAGTATTATCATTTTCATATTTAATTTAATCAAATACTAATTCATGATAGTTTAGAATGCATTTATTTATGGGGCTTATACCTGTAATAAACTCTCCTAAAATAAAGGCTTGGCATTGGCCCTTTTAGCATCAAGCCAAAGATTAAAATTGATATGTCTTTATGTATGCATTATATCTTATATACATTTATTTTTATGTTTATACATTTTTATATAAACACTCAAACGAAGGAAATAACTTATGCAAACGTAACAGGTACTCTTTTCAGGACAAAAAATTAAATACGTCAACATCGATGGCGTTCATTAGTTTTATAAATTATTGTTTATAAAATGAACTAGACATTACCATACCTGTCTCGAATGTTATAAATAAATCTTAGATAGATTACATATTTTCACATAACAATTGGTATTACCCGCCCCAGTAGTAAGGGTCCCAGAAAGTCTTTCCCAAAATCTTTAATCGTGTCCCTAAACATATTTTCCTAGTCCGACGACCTAGTTTAAATTTCCTCTTATATTCATTTTAGTGTTTATTAAACTAACTTATTTGAATTAATTTAAATAAAAACAATTAATTTCAAAAAACTTTATATTCATACAAAATATAAAGCTCAATTGATTTTAACGAACATGTGGCTTTGTTACAATGTTTGGTTATTTTTGCATAAAATACTATTTATGTGGCTACTATAATGCTGTTTCATTCTTGCAGAGAATTTTGAGTTTTCACTTTTATCGATAAATTTTTATCAGCTAAATTTGATCAATTTCAATAACGTTTTAATTTCAAAAATAGAAAATAACATAATGTTTTCTCGGTAAAATGTGACTCATTGCAAAAAAAATTTTACTTGGAAAAAAAAAAGTTTTTCAATGACAACCGTGGGTGCTGCTTAATTGTGTAGCTGAGCTCTTGTAGTTTGAATGTTAGGTTGATGGACAAAGTACAAAACAAATTATTCTGAGGATCCATGTGACCCCTTGCTTTAGTCTTGAGCAATTACAGTACCTGCATATCCTCATTCATAAAGGTAGGTTATATTGTGAGAAAAGAAAGAAGAGTTTTTTCAACTTCCCGAGTGAGAATGGACTTGTCCTTGAGCTGAAGCCTAAATTCCGAGTACAGGAAGGTCTCAATACCTTGTTTCAACATTATTGATACTGTCAGTATTGCAGTAGTTCTTCAAAATATACCAGTTTTATGAAGTGTCTGTAATCTTTATGATTCATAATTTCTAAAATAAATTGGAGAGGTTCCCACAACCCCCAGGGACGTCCTTGCAACCCTCATTTGGGTCACTACCCTTGGTTTGGGAAACACTGTCTAAGCTAAGGTGTCACTCTCAAAAGAGCTTAGACTGGCGATGATTTGTATATCGAGTGAGTTTCGAATCCCAGTTGGGTGTACTGATGATGTTTTTTCCTAAATGGTTTTTAACTCTTCCTCAACTCAAATGCGGGTACACTTCTTATAAATTCAACATTCCTGATCTCTAGCACATTTGCCTAATTAGTACATATGTATATAATCCGAACGGGTAGAAAGACATGTTGATAAAAACAAAACTGTATTCTCCGCCTACATTTTCGTGTTTTGGCGCTCCCGTTGGGTGATCTCTCAACAACAGAAATATTCAGAACTAAATATATAATATTTCCAAACAGACTTGATGCAGTGTCATATTTTTGATTTAAACTAAATATGTCTACCTCAAAAAATTATGTATCTCTTATCAGTAGCAATACTTCATTTATTGACATATTAAAGGGATATTGAGGTTGGTTCATCATATTTTATTTTTAGATGTAAGGTTTAAAGCTCGTGCTATGATTTTAAAAGTAAGAAATATCTTGATTATATAAACACAATTTCTTTTTTTTTTAATAAAACTACATATTTAATTGAGCTGTCAATATAGGGAATACGAATAAATGACAATGTTTTTGCAGTTTTTATAGCAATCTATTTTATGAGTAAAATAAATAAAATATTTCCCCAGTAGAAACATAGATTCTATTTTTATTCAAATGGTGGTATCAACAGCTGATGAATATCTGTCGTGAGCATAGCAGCATTAAATGATAAACTTTTCAAATGAAGATAAAAAGTTGTCATTAAATCCAGGACACTTTCGACAGATATTCAAGAACTGAAGTGAGTTTTGATAAAACGTCAAACCGAAATGTAATATTTTTTAAAAAAGTTTAATATCTAAGATCAATTTAAATTCAACCAAACATGTAATTTTCAAAGCATCAGCTCTGGTAGGAATATCGATCAAGTAGTCCCAACAAATATAAAGAAGGTGGACACGGGAACTAAGCTGTAAACCTCTTCTGGTCGCCTTTTATGAGTGTGATTTTTTTTATAAAAGTTGTCTACTTTCCTTTCAAGAAAATGTGAGTAAATTTCCTCTAAATATTTATATAGTTGTACTGGTAGTAAGACTCGTTGCAAAAAAAAAGAAAAAGATGTTCATGCAAAGGCAAATAGGAGATACAAGACAAACGGAGAGGGATGAGGAGTAATTCACTTTGGAGAAGTCACGTCAATCGTGCCGATGTATCGTCGGACAACGACGTGGGTGTTTCCGTCTCACGTGCCCAAGCTTCTCGACGTCGTTTGATACTTTGAATTATTTAATATATTTATTTTTAGACCATTGGAGGAAATGCATTGTGTTTACTGACTCCCATAATCGACATTTCCATTTATACTCAAGCAAATAATCCAGAATGTATACGGAGCCTTTGTATAGACATATTATATGAGGTCATCCAAGAATAGATACAACTATCAGAGTTGTCACGTGTTTCTATTTTGATTGGAAGTCAGGGTCAATTCCTACACGATACATCCATGTTTATTATTATTATTATTATTATTATTATTATTATATTATTACCTTTTCTTCAAACGAGAAATGCAGAGTGCCTTCTTAAAACTCAACTTCTTCATACCCGCCTCGGTGGAAGAATGATTTTAGTGTTTCTCAAACTCTTCCCTATAATGGAACACTTGATAATCGTTTGATGCACACGTGGACCACCCACTTTAATATATTACCTAGCGTTCATTTGTTAAAGCGTGAATATTTATTATGAAAATATTAATCAAGCGGTAAAAACAACATATTTATATATAGCTTTGTTTCATATACACATTTATAGTCCAATTTTCATAAAACGATACTAAATCTACTTTTAAGTCAAGTCATATGATCTGTCACTTTTAATATGTATTTATAATAAAATAACACTAATAATGTAGTAAAGGCACTTAAGAATTTCAGCTCTTTTTATGAAAATTGGACCGTAATTGTGGAGCAAAGTAAAGTTGACTTAGCAGAGTTGGCCTGTTAAGGTGCGGCAGAACGGAGCGCGAATAATTTTACAGTTTTTATAGCATTACATTTTTTGGCCAAAATAGATAAAATATTTCTCCAGTAGCAACATAGAGTTAAGTTTTCTGCACATGCTAATATCAACAGATCTTGAATATCTGTCAAGGGTGTCCTGAAATTTGATCAAAATATTTTCTCTTTATTTAAAAAGTTTTGACAACATTCCAGGACACCCTTGGCAGGTATTCAAGATCTGTTGATATTAGTATGTGCAGAAAACTAAAATTTATGTTGCTACTGGAGAAATATTTGATTTATTTTTGCCAAAAAATTTATATTCCATAAAAATTGTTAAAATACTGGCGCTCCCTTCTGCCGCACCTTAATATTGTACTCTTTTTATTTGTTTCACTTTTTTAGTTTCTAATAAAGAGAACAAATATTGTAGAGGAGAAAAAAATCAACCTTGAGATTATGATGAATCTTTACTTTGTATGTGCACCATCACCCATAAATAATTCTCTCTGTCCTCGGGGTGTTGTTTTGAATTTGATTGAAGCCCTCAAATAAATAATAGTTTAATGTTGGGTGATTATCAAAAATTGACATATCGATTTGGTTTAAAATGGATAACTTGGAAGCCTTTACATGATAGTATATTAAAGATAGTTGAAGATTATAATACTGAGTACTAATTTCCAAAAACTTAGTCTCAAACTATTATAGACTATTTGACAAATCAAATACAATTGTGGTCTACCATTCATTTTCCTGTGGTACCATGTGTGAACCAACTGGTACACGGCCAACAGTTTGATAACTATTTATCTAAAGCGTCACTCTCTCAATAGACTGGACTGTTGATGGCGGGAAGGTCAAGGATTTAATCCTAATCAGGTGTACTAAGGTGGTTTTTCCCAAAATAGTTTTCCAATCTCTCTTTCTCTTTCCACGAATATGTGGGTACATTTACTCTAAATTCAACCTTACTCATCCCTAAAATACCAGCGTAGCTAGTACATATTCGTACAACCCAAACGGATAGTATAAAAAAAATAAGTCCCTTCCTGTTTCTTGATATTCGTTAGTGTAGATTGGCGATAGTCCAAGCACAACAAAATCCTCGGTTAGAGAGCGTTAGGATTTTAGTTTTAATAGTTTATCAACTAACTCTTAAGAGAATCCAGTTCAAATCCTTGTTTTATCGTTAGTATGGTTTGCCACGTAGTTATAAAAAGTGATATATGGATTATTTAGACTGCACTATATTTTAGAGCTTTCATAACGCTTATAAGCTCTTGAGCAAACTTTCAGAATGAATTATGTGTTGGCACTACCTGGTTCAGAACCAGTGACCGTATTTACTGGTCTCCCTTAGGGGGCATCCATAAACCTTGTAATGCTTTTTATTTTGACTTTTTATTTTACTCTCCTCCTTTCCCCTCCAACCCTTCACGTAACACCAAGTAGACATTTAGCCTGACCCCTCCCCTCACCAACTTAAGATGGGGTGCTAGTGAGCGTGAGTTTAGGGCAGTATTTTCGAAGTTTTTATAGCATAAACATTTATTTGGCCAAAATAAATCAAATATTTCTTCTATAGAAACATAGAGTTTAGTTTTCCGCACATGATAATCTCAACAGTTCTTTAATATCTGTCAAGGGTGTCCTGGAATTTAGTGACAACTTTTTCTCTGCATTTAAAAAGTTTGTCACCAAATGCCACTATGCTCATGAGAGATATTCAAGAACTCTTGAGATTAGCATGTGCAGAAAGCTAAACTCTATGTTTCTATAGAAGAAATATTTGATCTATTTTTGCCAAAAAATGTTAATGCTATAAAAACTGCAAAATTAATGCACTAAATTGGCACTCACTAGCACCCCACTTTAAGTTTTCCCATCAGGAGTGAATGTCATTATTTCACACGGAAGCTTTCGTGACATTAAAAGAGGGACTTGGATTCAATACAACTCTCAATCGAAAGTTTTCGATAGATACGTTTACTAAAGGTGACAACATGAACATTAATATCGTTTTTTCAACATTAGAATTTAAGTATACGATCTGTGTTACGCGACACTGTAATGTACACCCCCTTCCCCTCATGTAACACCATGTAGACATTAGAGCTTCCCCTTACCCCCCTTCACAAAAGTCTTAAGAGGCTTCCAGTTTGAGTCTAATTTTTTTTTCGCCGCTTCCTGGCTATACGAATTTTATTTACGCTAATTCGGCAAGGATGAGGAACGTAAAGCTTAGAATATATATATATATATATATAAATATATATATCCGTATTTGTGCGGCTATATAGTGGGATTATATTTTTAAGAAAAACCAGCCTCGGTAGAATCCACACTTGTTAGGATTAACAACCCAACCTTCCTTTCACCAGCAAGATATACTAGATGAGCCTGACTTTTAGTTGCCATGCCCATCTGTGCTTGGTCGAATGAACATTTAAAAAAATATATATATATGAGGGATTTAAAGTGAACTTTCTGTACAGACTGATTTATATCATAGAAGGAAAGGTTGAGGGAAAGAAAAGCTTAGGAAGAAGAAGGATTCAAATATTGGATGACTCGAAGGAAAGAAGAAAATTCTGGGAGCTGAAGGAGGAGGCAGAGGACAGGGCACATTGGCGGTCTAAGTTCACTGACAAAAGGAATGGACCTTTCGTAGGACATACAACATAATAATAATAATAATAATAAAGAAGGAAACGAATGTAATATTGGGCTAACAATATATAAACTAGATTTATTGTAGACCTATTGTTAATATTTTCACCAGTATCGACATTTAGTACTTTTTTTCGTATTTCCAAGTCTAATACGTTTTATGAAAATAAATGGTTAATACTTATGGCAAGGAATACAGTGGAATTTAGAGAAGATTGATGTAATTTTATTCACAATAACAAAAAATAGTTTGACCTTTACATAAAACAAAATATCTTGAAAATAAAAATTGGCGAATAGATAGAAACAATTTTTTTTAAACTTATTATCTCATGAAATTGAATGTTGAAAAATACTTTTATTTTGTGAGATAAAAACGTAATCACCCGAAATAATTTATTTCTCTAAAATATCTTTACCAAAGTAACCGTAAACGTAAAAACTGTGTCGTGGGAAAGGGGACGCGATTTGAGCCCAATGTATGGAAGGCGGCCACCACACGCGTGTGGACAGAGACAGAGCTATTGTCGTATCGGCGGACCGCCATCAGTCTTCCACAGCGAACATTGACAGACAATTTATCCTCAAGTCCCTGGAACAGCCTGGAAAATGGCGTTGGAGGGGGGGCGAGGGGGGAAGAACGTGGACTGGAGTGGGGGTGGGACAGCAGCTGTAATTTACAGGAACCTGAACGGCTTGACTACTAAAACTTTCAACCGTTCGGAGAATTCGGCCCCTTCTAAGGAGAAGGCAAACCTCACTATTTTAAGAAGAGAAAGGTATTCTCACGGGAATGATTTCTAGAGAAAGTTAATAGAAAGGTTTCAAGAGTTACGGAATTTATTTGGGGAAGAAAACGATTCTATGAAATTTATGGGTATTTTTCAAGTGACCATAAAAATAATTCACCCTCTTACAAGAACGTTATAAGCTATTAATTTTTATATTTTACAAATCATATATACCATACGTGTTTGATAGTTTCGTTTAAAACAAATTATTGGTTCCTCGGCATCAATGTAAACAAACACGTGAGCTTTCTCAACTCTAAACGAAGCTTTTATTTAATTTTATCTATATGTAAACTAACTATCTATATGTAATGTAACTTACTTTTTTTTTTTTTTTACAAATCTTACTAGACCTATAACAGGTTGTTATTTTAATAAGTACATTTAAAATAGGGGCTACTCACGGCTTTATTTTAGGGGTATCTTTTAGGAACTGAAGCACGTTACCTGAATAAATATTAATGTTCTTAGTTTTAATCAAACAAAAGTTTGAAATGTATGGCTACGCTTGGAAAAATAATATTTGTTTATTAATGTGTATGTTATAGCTCATTAGTTAAAATAACCATTTCATGAATTGGACAAATTTCTGCTCATTCCGTGAACTGGCTTCTTTGTTTGACCATTTGATGAACTTGGAAGAAATTGCACTAATTCTTGCCCATTTCATGAAATGGAACTTAATGTACTTATTGTACAAGATTAACTGAAATTTGTTAAATTAACTTAAAGACCAAACCTGTTATTTGCTTGTTTATTTCACGGACCGGGCCAAAACGCGTCCAGTTCATGAAATGAGTAAGGATTGGAGCTGCACAGTTCATGAAATAGCCAATTCATGAACTGGCACAAGCGCTGCACAATTCACGAACTGGACTATTTTTTGCCCAATTCGTGAAACGGACGGGAGAAGAGCCCAGTTCATGGAATGGGCAAATCCACGAATGGTGTGTAACATAATATATAATAATGACCAAATAATAACTGTCATAGTTAAAGTTGTACATTTAGCATTAGCATTACTAGACTGCTTAATTTAAGTAGTTGATTATAAAAGTGAACATTAATTAGTTTAGACTAAGCACTATTCACCCAGCTGGGCATCAAACACTAACTTCCGGACAAACGGAGACCAGCAGTGCTAGTTTAACTTTTTAGACCACTCAGCTTCAGTTGCGGGCCACAAGATACTTTAGTAAGACTCAATCGTTCATACTTTGTCATATCATAATACAGTAAATTCTCTTATAACGTTGTGTTATGTTCCTGATAAACGCAACTTTATAGAAAACAACTTCATAAAAGTTATGTTTTCCCATAAGAATCAATGTTAAGTGTAAGAGTTATGTTCCAAGGCCCCCCAAAATACTTACAAATACATGTAATATCATATCGTGGAAACAGCTCAGGACAGGAATACATTTAATTTCGGGACGTGGATGGGACTGGTTCATCACTCATAATCTTCTCCCCCTCATGTGTCACCATGGCGGCCACCGGTTGAAAGAATGCTTGGATAGTTGGTTGCTTAGCGGCACGTTTCTTTTCTTTATACATTTCCTGGTAACATGTAAGACCCTCCATGACAGTCCTGTGCACTCTCGCGCTGCGTTCTACATCAGGGTCTTCATCGGCCAACATCTGAAGTCCTTCTTGAATGTGGTGAAATACAGTAGCCATGCTCTTCGTAGTAAATGTGCGTGAAGGCTTGTCCTCTTCGCTGTCAGATTCAGGGCTTGGATTTTGGGCCAGCTCTTGTAGCTCCTCATTACTGAGTTCCTCAATCTCGGCGTTCACCACCTCTTCTATGTCCTCCATTTCCAGATTCTGGAAGCCTGCTTCACGAGCAATGTTGAGGAGTTTTGTGTTTGCAATTGGCACAATCTCTTCAAATCCTTTAAAATCTGTGACGCATTCAGGCCATAAATTTCGCCACACTGTGTTGAGGCATGTATGGGAAACCTCTTGCCAAGCCATGGATATGTTGTTGATGGCGTTAAAGAGATTGTAGCTCCGCCAGTACTCCTTGATGCTAGTCTTGTCTTCACCATCTGTAGTAGCAATAAGTTGCTCAAACGTACGCCGCAAGTAGTACAGCTTGAAAGTGGCAATCACACCTTGGTCCATTGGTTGGATTAGAGCCGTCGTATTGGGATGGAGGAAAACCATCTTCACATTCTCGTCCAAGTCAGGAATGTCATGAAGATGTGAGGGTGAATTATCTATGAGGAGGATAATTCTGAAATATAAATTCTCCTTCGTACAGTACCTCTTCCACGCGGGTATTGCGTAGACTTTCAACCACTCACATAACATGGCACCAGTTATCCACGCCATGCTTAGCGTGCACCATGTTAATTATTGCCAACTCACTAATGCTGAAAGTCTCTAAATCATGTGCAAAAGTCTCAATTTTCAAGAAAATTTTCCAAATTTAAAATACTGTAAGCAAACAAAATATATTTTTCCGCGTAAAAATACCTATTTATAATACTATTATTATTGTTATTATTATTAACGGGAGGGTTATTGTTTGGAGGGGGAGGGGGAGAAATTTCTGACGTGAACTGCATGACTCATAGGCCTATTTGGCCCCCACAAACGGGAACTAGTCAGTTGACACTTGGCGCGTATTCAGCTGAAAAACAACGTTGTACCCAATAGCGGACGTTATGTAAAAAAGAGGGTCACAGATTATTAACAACGTTGTAACCAAACAACGTTCTAATAGGCAACGTTATAGCAGGACTTACTGTACATAATTTACAAAAAATCAGTCATCAGTAAGTTACCCTTAACAAAGGGCTATAATAACAAAAAGATATGATCATATAACATCAAACTATCAAGTTTGAACAAAACCCACTAAACAGATTCGGCTCCAGCCGCAGAAATAGACAAAATTGGGAATAGAGAGAATTAGAACGTTCAAATTCATGATCTCGAAACAGAAGAATGTTTCTACATGGAAAAGTAGATACTTGCTAATTCCGTGTTATTAAATAATTAGCGATTGCTACGAATACCAAAAACAGGCAATAAGAAACATTAAATTAGCCAAGCTTAGTTTGTATAGCTGAAAAAAAAGTCGAGATAACACAAATGTTTCATCTATTTTAAAACGATACACAAAAAAATTTAAAAAAAAGACTATGAATCATAAATACGTATTTACTGTAGGCCCATTTAGAATAGTCTATCTCACATTTAAAATAATACGAAATACATTTTCTTGAATTTGATCAGGGATTCCAACTCAAAATTGAATCAATTTTTTAATCTCAATTTGAAATTGAAACTCACCAAAAACCCCTCTATTATTAACCTTAATGCGAGAGAAATAGTTTTAACTTTATATAAAGGCCCGTTGACACGGTGTTAGTGGCCTAATTAAGTTTACTAGTATTAGCTTACTAACATGTTAGTTGTGTTGACACGCATTTTTCACTTGTATTAGTATCGCTTCTAAAAACATGGCTGAAAATGAAGTGGTGCTAACTGGTCTTTCTATTGGAGACATTTTTTTAATCACTGCGTCTGATTTCTCGTTTGGGTTATTAATACGCATATATACTAATAATTACGCTTATGTTTTTAGGAGCTAGGAAGGGTTAATTTAGAATAAGATGGGTGGCCAAATCAATTATAATTTTTTATTAAACGCAATTTATCATAATTGTTTGACCTATTTAAAACAATTGTTTTGTATAGATAACATAAAAAAATTAGTGATTATTATATAATCTCCTATTTATTAATTCCTTAATACATTAAAATATATTTCATTTGATCCAAAATAATTTTTATATTATTTTTATTGATTTGTTAACTCACTTAGCATACATGGTAAATAAATTTAAACTCAATGCGGTCAATAAATTCCAATACAACCAAACCTGATTGGGTAATTTTTTTTAATTAGGCCTAACCCAGGTTTTTAAATCATGTTTTAAATGTTGGTATACTAATAACAAAATATCTTGTTAAATGCTAGCTAGGTCTAAAATATTCTTTAAAAATAATAATAAATTAATTTGTAGATTGGTTTAAATATAAACTATCTGGTTTGATATGAGACAATAATATAGTGTTGTGTACCTACTCAAGTTGCCAAAGTATTATTACAAAGTGTTTGAAGTGTATGGGCTGAACATTGTTAATTAAAACTTATAAAGAATAAAGTGTCAAATACGGAGATTGGAAAGCGTGCCGATGATTTCGCGTGAAAACCGCCGGCCATGCATACATTACTTGACGATAACACGAATATTATGTTGCTGGAACTAATCATGGTACTACAATGTTGTATTATACTTTTTGATTGTATATAAAAACACACATGCCACGTTGATTGATAGGAAATAATGGTTTGATAAAATTATTTATAACATTTGTTTACCTATATTAAATAATATCTCTCACAAGGCACATTTGCAATATTTACGTAGGCTTAACATTTTATTTTGGACACTTCTTGAGAATATGTACACCTAATGTAACTTTACAATATCCTTTAGTGCAATACTCCTTGCATTTTTATCTTTATAAATCCGGTGTTTACAATTGCACAAAAACTCATTCTATTCATAATATTCCACAAATAAGTGTCCCCCGCACAACAATATTTTAGTTGCCGCCATTTTGAATTGTCTACTGGCATTGGTAAAGTTGGAAGGTGACCAACTTTTTCACTTGCCAGTGAACTTGTTTGTTAGTAGCTTGCTTGTCTGTTTACACGGTGCAAGTTGTGTGCGCGCAGCCAAATTAGTGTACTTGCATTAGTCAACTAATACTGTGTCAACGGGCCTTAAAAGCATCCAACTAAACCATAAATAATAGTAAAATAATACGATTTAACAATTGCAAAAGCTTCTAAATTTACATTCGCATACTTCAAGTCAATTGATCTGCAGTTGTTTCTTTTAGTAGTTAGTATTAATAGCATAGTAATGATTATGATGGTGTAGTAATAATACAGTAAAATATTATGTTGAGTAAAAAATTTAAAAAATTTAAAAATTTTTAAAACCAACTTTTCTATCGTATTTGTACTTTTTCGATTCTTTTAAAATGGATTATTTATTTTTATGTTGAAAAGTTATTTCATATAAAGTTAAGTTAAAATGGATTATTTATGTTTAAAAAAAACCCTTGTATAATAAAGAAACAAGATGGAAATATTTCTTTTTATTAGTTTCACATGATAATAACCGTTTGTGTTTTACGGTTACTAACTAATAATATTACGCTAGTGGTTTTAGGCATTGGGAAGGCTATATATATAGAGGAAGTGTACCCAAATTTGTGTTAAAGAAGAGTATAAAACCATTTTGAAAATCCGCCCTCAGTACACTCGACCGAGATTCAAACCTCAATCACCCCGTCATCGTCAGTCTAGTCTACTTTGAGAGTAGCACGTTAGACCATGCGGCCACCGAAACGGTTAAGATGGTAACTCAACTTGCGTCTGGGATTGATACTATTTTAAGGCTGGTAGTATTTAAGGTGTATTTAGTGAATTTGGTGTTATTTTTTAAAAAAGGTTCATTTATTTTTAAATCAATACATTTATTTTGGTTAAAGTAAGTTTTGCTTATTACTTTACATAAGACTATTATGTAGAAATATATTAGAAGATTTGATATTAGTTCATCATTTTTTTTCTATATATATATTCTCAAGAATATTCTTGAAAATATAACTGATAACATTCCCAAAAGTAATGTTCCCTTGAATTTCACCATTGCGACTCTGGATTCAAGTAATACGAATTTCCTCGGCTCTCTAACACGCCATTGAATATGATGTTCCCTCCGGACTGTCTTGGTCATGTCCAGGTTAAAAACTCGATACTTACGACCCCTCACTCCCGAGGGACACCTTTTACTCGCGGTTCTCGAGTTTTACACCCCACGTTCCGTATGTTCACTCGTAATATTTGCCGTCATAAAAAAAGTAGTCGCTACGTTGTTTACACCATCCACACTCTCTCGTCCTTTCAACCGAGAGAAGCTCCCAGCAGTTGAAGAAAAACAAACAATATTAGGTCTACGTGTTTCTGAGGTCAATTAAGAATACTAGTCACTCACACTAGTCACACTTTCCTTGAAAGAGCCTTATCTAAACGCTATACAATTTACTAGACCTACTTTCATGTATTCATACGCTCGATTATTTATCAGTAGCTGTGACTTTTAATAATATTATCAATACCAAAAATTAAACTTGTACTGTAGTAAAATGTTAGATTTTTTTTTGCAGTCAAAAATGATATTTTATAAAAGGGCCCTCCGAATAATATTGGACTGTATCTTATGCGTCACAACCGGATTGAAACCTGCTTCAGTGGCCGCATGGTCTATGGCGTCAATCTTGCATTAGACTATACTGGCACTGACAGGGAAATCGGGGTTTAAATCCTGGTTGGGTGTACCAAGGGTGGGTTTTCCTAAATGGTCTTCCACACTTTATCCACGAAAATGTGGGAACACTTCCTTTAAACTCAACCTTATTCATCCCTAACTCATCAGCACATTAGTACATATGCGTATAATCTAGACAGGTAGTAAGATGCAGTGTTAAAAAAAAAGTAAAAGGCTACATTTCTTTAAATGCACCAGTTTTCCCATAAGGATATGATAGAAAATCATCAAATATAATTTTACTAAATTATTGGCATGGACATTGATGGTTTAATTTAGTGCGTAGGAGTTTTGAAAGCAATTTAGATGAAGGGCGCTTTTATTAGCATGCGGGGGTTAATATTTTCTGCGGTCAATATTAAAAAGATAAAATTAACTTTATTATAATATATTGGATTCTATACTATAATATAATACCAATTATAGTGGTATCACTTAATGATATATTGATTATACGAATAAAAACTATACAAACCTTTTGAAATTTACTTTATTAATGTTTAAGAATTTTATAAAATATGTGCTAGTAAATTGTCATAAAGAGGTAATTTTCTGACAGTTACCAAAGTTATTTATATACACATGTCATAATACCTTCGTACGGCAAACGCGCCGTACCTACCTGTATCGTAAACTAAATTCAACTAAGTAAGTCTCTGTCTGTTCACTAAACTTATAAGTTAATTTTGTTATCATTGCTTAGGAATAACTATTTTCCTAACCACCTATTAGTAATCATCCGGGCTATACAAATTTTAAGTATAATAGTGGGGTAGTAATTATAAAGGTTAAATTTAGTGGAAATGCAAATTCATTTGCGTGGAGTATGAGTAAGAAACCAATCACCTAAGAACGCCTTAGATACACTCAGCCAAGATTTTCCGTAGTTAGTAAAACCAGACGAGATGAGTCTTGACATTTAGTCCGAGTGCCCACTTACTTTAAAATTTTTGTGTACCAAAAAATGTGTTAAAAAAATGTTCCTATGCATTAATATACTTCCCGCCATTTTTTCTCTAAACGGGTAAGGTACTAAGCTATTTTAATATTCTTCGGATGGATTTGCTTTTACTTTTGGACACTCATAGATACTCGTAGATACTCGTAGATGCATGGAGGAAAGTTTTAGTCCACAAGTTAAAGTTAGAACCACATCTTTGAAACAAGTTTCATTCCTGCTTCGCTTAGGTTTAGTTGGTGGTTTTTCATCTCCCTCTCCTTTACTCATCCCTTTCTCTATCCACATGTGTTTCATACTATCTCTTTCCTTGTTTGCTGCATAGCGGTATATCTATATTTCCTTCTATTGTGAAGCATCTGTCTGTAAAGATGGACATTTTGGAATCGGACTTGAGGGAGCTTTGAGAACTTGTACTTTGGGTTTGGAAAGTAGCAGCCCTCGGCAGTAAGTCATTTTGGAGACTGTCTCTCTCTCTCTCTCTCTATTTCTTCTTCATCCTGTGTGAAATGTGAAGATAAAAGTGGGAATCCTACTTCAATAGCAGAGGGATGTGATGATTTCTTTTGTAGGTGGGCGAGGATTGGGTGGAAGAAAGAAGCCAACTAAGCTTGGATTATTAGGGAGATAGTGATGCAGTATTAGAAGTTAAACAATGATTATTAGTAGAGGGGAGAGGGAATTGATAGTCGTATCTTACTTATTTTAGCGTACTTTCCTTTCCTCTCTGCAGAAAAATAAATTTAGTAAGAAAAAACTTTGCAAAGTATTCTTGTAACATAATTTTGTTCAGAAATTTAAAAGGATTTTATTTCCGTAGTTTATTAATGGTTTTTGTACTGATATTTATTGAATGTTTGGTAAAATGTTTTAATCTTATTCATGAAAAAAATGTGTATTTTTTTACTTTCAATATAAGAGTTACTTGCATCGGTCGCCGCCTGGTTTAAAGCGTCACTTTTTAATGACTAGACTTTCGACGGGCTTCTCCTCAATGTTTTCCAACCTCTCACCATGCAAATACGGGTACACTACCTCTAAATCTAACCTTCCTCGTCCCTTACACATTAGCATACATAATAATTAGTACAAATGCGTATAATACAAACGGAAATTAAGACGTGGTGCTAAAGAAAAACACAAGTGTTGATGACTATATTTTCCAAGAGGTGATTATGAAGAGGTTAGCTTGGAATCTCCCTTAGTGTGGAGGTATGCCTATAGGGAAAATCACATGTGACAAACCACCCACAATACATTCTCGAGGGATTTAAACCCCGACATTTACACCAATGACAGAACAAATGTAATGCAACTATAATGATTATTACCACTCAGCTTTCTCTTCGAGTAAAATATTATTGATCACTCACAAGTAATACACTCCGAATATTGTTTGAACTAATAAACATAGTTTTATGGCAAACCATTCAACAGTACAAAAATAATCCTCTTAAATGCAAAGGGGTGGAAGAAAATATGTCTTGCTTTATCCAATATTTATAAAAAAAAACACTAAATATAGCTATTACTTGCTGCCAAATAGTTAGTATGATTTGTATAGCCATATCATTTAAATTTGTCAGCTCTACATGCTTGTGTAAGGACATTCTAACCTCCTGCGCAGTCTGCTTGGTGAATTCGAAACTATTTTGCGAAGCGGGTTGAATCTTAGCCTGACGAACTTAATTACACTAAGCGCTATCACACTTAGACACCAGTGTATGAAATAAAAAGTTAGTGGAGAAAATGAGCAGTTCATCCTGCGAGACCATATTTTACCAGATTATAACACTTTCCCTATTCCACTGACGAGTATACACACTCATGCTATGATTTGCATCTGGACAGTATGTATTTAAATTTCAAAATAAAAGTCTGATATTTAATATAAATAAATACATACTTCCATGGACTTCTTATTATCTACATCCAGCAGGAAGATTCCTACCGACCATTTTCGTGAATAAGCAAACTAGCATAGTCTTTAAATTTAAAAAAACTGTTTACAACATAACTACTTTACTAAAAACAAAAATTTTAACAATAGAGAAATATTTCTCAAATTATTTAAGAATTTATGTATTTTTGTTCAATATTATATATTTTAAATTATTCAAATAAAACGTAAAAACATTAACATGAGAAATCCTTTCTTGATTTGCCGTGACGTAACAGGTATGCAATGTCGTCTAATCTACGATACTAACAACAGAAAGTGGGGGGTCTATCTACTGCAGGGGTAAGGAAAAGTGGTTTCACGGTAATTTGGACATTTTATGACAGTTGAAAAGTTATTTTAAGTGCATTTTTTGTATGAATACTCGGAAATATGTGCAGCCTGTCACTTTAAATCTCTTGTAAACTTGATATAATATATTTGTGATGCAGATATGTAGATAATTTTTTAAGTATTTTTTTAACTAATAGAAAAGGGCACATGTCCTTGAACAAACTATATATGACATTTACAACTTTACTACTTGAGATATTTTTATATGGCCATATTTCAAAATGTTGATATTGTGCAGCTGTCACTTTTGATCTTGTTAGACTTGAATTTAGCTTGTCACCGAGTGAATTAAACTAACTCACCATAGCTGGCTTTTATTTATATCCGTTCCCGTAAATAAGTGGTGAGGAAAGTCAACAATAGGTATTATATGAGAGTCTATCTCAAAATGTTGTGTGTAGGTCACTTCATTATCATCCACTAATCAAAATTCAAGGCTCATGCTTAAGGTTGGGTACTAGTGAGCGCGAATTTAGTGCGCTAATTTTGCAGTATTTATAGCATAAACATTTTTTGAACAAAATAAATCAAATTTTTCTTCTATAGAAACATATAGTTTAGCGTTCTGCACGTGCTAATCTCAACAGTTTTTGAATATCCGTCATGAGCATGGTGGCATTTGGTGACAAACTTTTTAAATTAAGAGAAAAAGTTGTAATTAAATTCCAGGACACATCTGACAGATATTCAAGGACTGTTGAGATAAGCATGTGCAGAAAACTAAACTATATGTTTCTATAGAATAAATGTTTGATTTATTTTGGCCAAAAATGTTTATGCTATAAAAACTTCAAAAATACTTCCCTAAACTCACGCTCACTAGCACCCCGTCTTAAGGTCGTCGTCTTAAGGTGCGTTTTCCAAGCTGCGACATTTACCTGTGACTACAGCTGGAGCCGCATTACGGCTGGAGTCAAAGGGTTGGCGCATGCACCGTTTGAGTTTGGTCTCCGACACGAGGCTTGTCGCAGCACTGGTGGAGGGAGCAGTGCTTGCGGCCAGAGCCGCAGCTAAAGTACTTGCGGCTAGAGCCGCAGCCACAGTACTAGAGTTTTAGTGACGTTGCGTATCTGTTATTGAATTCTTTGTGTTAATCGATTTGAAAGATGTTCAAACAATGAAAATTGGAGGTGCTAATGACCCACTCGAAGGATGTGGTGTTGTGTAAGATAATATCACAACATACATGTGTATACGATTTAAAAAAGTATTAGGACTTGCTTATATGGGTTCACCTCCTGTCTTTTCCTTATGCTGTACAACCACATTAAGATTATTTCGTCATCTTACTCTCTCCCTCAAAATATCCAGAAAGGTTATGTCCCTCAGATCACCTGTACTCTCATGATTGACTAGAAACTGTGGCTGGAGATGCGTCTTGGGAAACAACCCATACGACTGTTGCGACCCGTCTCGGTGGCGTAGTTGGCTAACGCGCCAGTCGTATTGAACCAAACCACCGAGGACGGGGAGATCTAGGTTCGAATCTCGGTCGGGTGAACTAGGGGTGGTTTATCCTAAATGGTTTTCCACTCTCCCTCCACGCAAACGCGGTATCACTTCCTCTAAATTCAACCTTCCCAATTCCTAACCCATTAGTGTAATTAGTACTTAAGCGTATAACCCGAACGGGTAGTAAGACGCGGTGCTAAATAAGAGGACTGTTGCGTGTGGCAAGTTTCGCCATGGTCTGTTGTGGCCAAGCCGTGACTTCACCCCCAGTCGCGGGTAACTGTCGCAGCTTGAACAAAGCACCTTAAGATGACGTTACCTTAAGTTATACCATAATTTTGGTAGGAAGAACAGTATATGGTAGTTATTAAAGTTACTAAAACAATGTTAATATATTAATACGTCAAGCAATGCTATCTACAGCTATCACTTTTGACAGATGTTATAAATACCTATAAAATAAGACAAATAATATGTTAAAATGTTATCAAGATTTGCCGCAAAGAAGTATGTTTGAATAACCCATTTCGGTGGTCGCATGGTCTAATGCGCTACTATTGCAGTGGTCTAGACTGCCGATGACGGGGAGATCTAGTTTAACATCTTTCAAGTGTACCAAGGGTGATTTTACCAAAATGGTTCTCCACTCTCCCTCCACGCAACTGCGTGTACTATTCCTTTAAATATAACCTTCCTAATCCCTAAAATTATCAGGGTAGTTAGTAGATAGGTGTATAACCCGAACGGGTCGAACGGGTCGAACTCTGACCCGTTAGTTTGGGACGTGACTTCGAATCCTGTACGTGTGTACTAAGTGATGGGGGTGGAGGTGGTGTGTATTCTTTCAAAAACTGTTTTCCATTCTCTATTCGATTAAACGTTGGTACATTATTTTATTTTCATAGGTATTTAATTTGGACTTTCTGTACCAGCTGTTTATTTCAACAAACGAATTACAAATTAACTTGACCGTATAACAATCACACAATCAAGTCCCCCGGCTGTTAATAAATCACTGTGAACACGCTTCAGTGGCCGAATAGACTTAGGCGTCACACTCGTGTTGGACTGGCCTGACGATGACGTCGAGATCGGGGTTCGAATATCGCTCGGGTGTACTGAGGGTGGTTCTTCCTAAGTGATTTCTCACTTTACTCCCACGCAACTTCTGGTAGATTACCTCTGAATGCTTCCTTCCTTATCCATACCATATTAAAGTTAATAGTATTTATAATATATGCGTATATCCTGAACCAATAGTAAGACACGGCGTTAAAAAAAATCACGGTTAAAGAGGATGTTCCGATTTCCCAAATTTCACATATTTCGTCGACCCGAGTATCAAGAGTGGGGACCTTTTTAATTCAGAAAACAAAAAATACTACCAACTAATTTAAGGTGTCAGACTGTATCATCTCCCCTTAAATAACCCTCAATCGCGAACTAT
>JAVRXN010000014.1:31332345-31334845 GCA_033556935.1 Timema podura
TGATGATCAACAATATGTATAAAGCTACCATTGTGAATAAATAAAGTTGAACAGTTGGTAAATAAGATAGTGTTGCTAATGTGACAGAGTGTTATTTATATTATGAGTAAGTATATAGGGATATTTTATGTTAATTTTGTCAAAATTTTGGAATTGAAATAAGTCGAGGCAGAATTTACGCTGTTAATCTTCTTCATTATGGTCCGAATAGGTAAAGTTGAGATTGAGAGATAGCAAGAATTTTTGGAATAGGGATTAATTTTTAGTTTGACGTGTTGAGTTAATTTTCAAAATGTGTTTATTTATTTAAAATATTTTCGTTGTTCAGAATGGCTGTTTGGATGTGTAGATTTTCAGCTATGTCCATTTTGAGGCCTTCAGAAGAGGATTGTAAAAGCTTAATATATTTATTTATTGGTGTTGGTTGATGCCCGGAAAGTTTTAGATGTTCAGCGAATTTAGATTTGCATCTATCGTATTTAAAATAACAAATGTGTTCAGCATATCAAGTTAAAGTTTTCTTCCAGTCTTTCCAATATTTACAGCATTATATTCACATGCCACTTTTGGAAAAATTGATATTTAGAGTTGAGGTTATAGTTGTTAAAATGTTTTTTAATGTGTTGTTGGTTGTGAAATAAATTCTGATGTTCTGTGCTTTGAAAACATTTGCAGTTATGTAGGATTATTTGCTTGTATAATTAAATGTTATCTATTTTGGTTGGGTATGGTTAGCTGCAAGACTTGTAAGGTTTGATTTTTTGGTCATTTGAGATTTTTGTTTTTGTAGAAATTTGTATTGGATGTTGCTTTTTGTTTAATCAAATTATGGGATGAAATAAAGAAGATTTTACATTTCAACATGACGAGTTTTCTACAGAATCATATGAAAGTAGAGTTACTGACACATACAATGATTTGAAATAGTCATCATACTCTGTAATATACAATGTTAGGATGCTTAAGTTACTTACCTTATGTAAGAATGGAGGTGTATTAAAGTTAATACTCGCAGAACTCGCCGTTCCAGTAAAAACATAATTGTTTATAACTGACGAAATAGATAACTAAAACACCTATAGTTTTCTTATATTACTAGCGCTACCTTCCTGCACTAGTTTCGAGAAAATTCGCTAAAATGCTGCTCATACCGGCTAAGAATGACGAGGGGACAAATTTGGGCATGGGGAAGAAATGTAGCTACTTTACTTTACTTTACGTGTTCTGGACGTAAAAAAAAAGATTAGATCTTGATTATTTGATGTGGATTTATCATTTTTTAGACAAATTAACTAAAAATAAGTTATATAGTTAATGAGAACGGGCTTGCTTTGTTGAATTAATAATTCCACTAAAATAGGTTTAAATTTGTTTAGATAAACCCTTGTTATTTAGTGTCAATATGATTTTTGTAATTTTTTTTATTATTAATAATTTACGTTTGGTATATTTTGGGTTTGAACTCAGCGATACAATTCTTGTAATTATAATGGACAACAGTCATTAATAGTCCTTGATGTTCGTATTTGTATATTTAATACTTTCGTACAACATTTGAATATATGTGTTTAAATTTGTGAACTAAGAGTTACTAATCATGGACAAAATTTAAAGGACCCTGGTGATTACTATCAAATATAATCAGCAATAAAATATGTTTAAATTATTTGAATTAATTCAAATCTAATAAAGCAAAATTAGTTCACTCTTTGTTTATTATTTTAAATTTCTATTTATGCACTGGGTCCTAACATCCGTCCATATTTACTCTAAAAAAACATGAATAAAGAAGGTTGATTATAGAGGAGATGTATCCACATTTTCGAGAAGGGTGAATCGGACATCATTTAAGAGAAGCTTATCTCAGAACACCCGGCCGTGATTTGAACCCAAGCTTCCACTCCACAAGCAAACTAGTTGACTGATGCCTTTTTCTGCGTACCATGCTGGTGTGGGTTACACTTTAACATTAATAGCGGCTCTCAAGGTCATAAGGAACATGCATGCTTATGAATATTATTATTATGAAAATGTTAGTGTTAAAAAAAACTATCAGCCCCATTGAATCCAGTCAGATTTTTTTTTTACCTTCTGGTCAGAGTCAGGTCTAACAGACCCTCACTTGACCTGGTGAATCAAATAAATACCCCTGTTCACTGCTTGTGGAAGACCCTGATCCCGGATTTAAAGTCTGGTGGTTCAGAACTGATCAAAATGCTTTGTCTGAAGTGTACTCCCTTTCACGGTGACAAGGCTTGGATTGCGAATTAAGCCAACTATAACTCAAGACTGGGTTAGCAGCTAGGTAATCTACTGTTGTAATTTCAGTCTCTATAATCGGAGAAAACTGGAGAAGTTGGTAACCAAACTTTCACAGCGTTCTGTTGGATTTACAAATTTAGTACGGAATAAATGTTTCTCAAGTTTTAATATTTTTTCATTTTCTTCTAGTGCTAAATGATTTAAAATAAAATGGTAATTTTATTACAATTGTTTCACA